>OZ005752.1:5912359-6512359 GCA_963930835.1 Spongia lamella | reverse complement strand
GCATGTTGTGGAATTCATGATGGATCATAAGCTACATATTTCATTTCAAGGTTCAGTTGAGTACGTATTGTAAAGCAAAATTCCTTTCCGTTTCAACCTCCCAGCCTCTTGTGTATAATCCAACACACTTGCCAGTACATTGCATAGTATTCTCATATCACACATACCATTATTGGTTATTCATTGTGTCTACATTGGACACAGATATGGTTACAGCTTGTGCGGATATCTTCCAACTTACTATACACATAGGCAAGAAAGGATTCCACACCTCTGCCAACCCATACATATTACCTATATATATAGCTATGTAGCATGTGGGCAAAGGTTATAGACAGTAGACATCTGCTACAAGAAGTAACCACTAAATTGAGCATAGCTTTATGTGACCCGGCATGAGTAAACCGGGCTTATGTACACAAAATATACCTATTCATATTATGGTATGTATAAGATTTTAGAAATCTGTAAGCACCATGAAATTCCCTATGAAAAGCTGGATAAATGGTGATACTTTTATTATAGTCTTATGATTATTTACAAAGTTATGTAACTTTGAAATTCAAAAATGTGGTCAAATTTTATGTGCATATATAAGCCCTATATTTTCTCATGCCAGGTCACATATATGTTTGAAACAGATACATGTTCCCATATATTTACTGACAACATTCCATGTATGCATGCAAGCCTATACCATGCATATAATGGTGACAAGAATTTGTAAACACCTAGCTACACCCTAGCAGCCATCAAAAACCAAAGGATGAACATTATAATGATAAGCATTATGTATATAGTATGATATTTCCATTATATCTATACACCAGTGCTGTGTTTCATAAAACATTGAGTCACCACATCCACACTGTCACAACTTTTACCAGTAAACCTCCATGCTTATCTTCAGCAGCTATAGTTTGTTTCCTCTATGGTGAAAAAGTGAAAGGCTTAGTTATAACAAGGATGAAAATTTTTCCACCACAATACAAACGCCGCCACACATTTATGTTGAATGCTGCATTGATTTGTGACATCACGAGCAAATACTCTAAACCGCTATAGCTATATATGGTTGTCTTCTCTATATGTAGCTATATATAGGCTATAGCTAGTGTACGAAACGTGACAACTACTCTTAATCATATCTCGTGATCATTACAATAAAAGCTTAACCTATCCAATTACATGTACGACTATATTACGAATATAACTATTTCCTACATCTCCCCCCCAGCAAGTATTTGTGGATGGGGTATACACAAATGCTACAATGACAGTTAGCTAGTGCCAGTTAGGATCTTCAATGAGTCTGTTGGTTGGCTGTTTCGTGCGGTTGGAATGTCGTAAGGTGGAAGGATCTTGATGAGATGTTGCTGCTGGATTGGGTTGCTGGTGACTTGTTGGGATGGACAAAGGGATACGGCGGCGCAAAAAACGGCGGTTCCTAACTAGGACTCTACCACTGCTAGTCTTGACATAGTATTTGCGGTGTGGGCTGATGTCAGTAACGATGCCGTAAATGTCCCAGAGTTTAGATTTGGAGTTTTGAATGGCCACATTTGAACCAATGTGAATGTCAGGAAGTGGGTGAGCATGTGTGTTGTAAAAGGTTTCTGATGATCGTAAGGTTTGCTTAGCTTGTTCTTCAACGTCTTGAGATTTCTGCTGCCATTCTTGTAAAAAGGAGCGGCGGTGCGCTGGCAGTATATCTTGGACAGGATGTCCATATAATTTTTGAGCTGGTGAGATACCATCCTTGCGAGAGGGTGTATTGCGGTACTGCAATAGAGCACGGCAAAACTTGTCATCATCTAAGAACCGACCATTCCATGATGAACGAATTATCTTTTTCATGGACTTAACCGTGGCCTCTATTTTCCCATTACTTTGTGGGTAATGTGGTGTAGAGATGTTGTGTAAGAAGCCCCATTGTTGCGAGAAATCCTTGAACTTGTTAGATGTGAATTGAGGTCCTCCATCAGACCACAGGACATCAGGGATGGCAGTACGGCAGAAGGACTGTCTAAGGGCTGTAATCAGTTTTGGGGTGGTGGTGTCATGGTCCATTGGAAGAATGGCTGGCCAGTCAGTGTAGCAATCAACTACAATAAGGTAATCATGGCCAGCGTAAGTACAGAGGTCCACTGCAATCTCCTGAAATGGCCTATCTGGTTTGGGCTTTTGGATGAGTGGCTCTTTTGTGTTAGATGGTAGACAGTCTTGACATTGTTGGCAGGACAGTATAGTATTGTCAATGTCATTGTCGATGCCTGGCCAATATACAGAAAGACGAGCACGTTGTTTGGTTCTTACGGATCCTTGATGTGATTCATGAAGCTGTGACAATACCTGATGACGCATAGCACGTGGGATTAAAAGTCTACAGCCATTAACAATGAGGTCGTCATCTAAGGTGAGGTGGTCACGGACATTCCAGTAACACTTACAGGTTTCTGGTAGTTGATTGCGACGGCTAGGGAATCCATTAAGGATGAAGTTTTTCAGGTGTTGGTATTCTGAGTCTTGATCACTGTGTTTACGTAGGTCTTGTAAGCGGAGACTTTCATTAGTGACGGATCTGATTTCTGCAAAGGATGTGTCTGGATTGTTGTCTACATCCAATTCTGCAAGCAGCTCGTGTGGTTGAGGGTCAGATACAGGATTACGTGAGAGTGCATCTGGGGCATCATTTTTGGTGCCCTTAAGCCACTCTGCTGTAAAATTATAGGCCATCAGCTTAGTCTTGAGCCGTTGAAGTCTGGGGTTTTCAATTTCATCGAGTCGGTGACTGTTCATAATTGGGATCAGTGGGTTATGATCAGTGACCACTGTGAAATGCTGCAAGCCTGCAAGGAATAGTTTACACTTACAAACAGCCCAGCATACGGCAAGCAGTTCCAATTCAATAACTGCATAGCGTGACTCCGTGTCAGTGAGGAAACGAGATCCTGCCTGGATCAGGGTCCAAGTGCCTTCAGGAGTTCTCTGCTGTAGAATAAATCCAAGCCCATGCCGGCTGGCATCAGTGCATAATCCCGAAGGTCTAGTGGCATCAAAGTAGGATAGTATTGGTGCCACAGTGAGGGAGTCTTTTGCAGCTTTGAAGGCATGGTCGTGGTCACCTGACCATATGAAGTCATTCTTTGTGCTTAAAAGGGGACGGAGGGGTGTTAGTAGCGATGCAACATCACTAGTGCTGGATGAAAGCTGATTGACCAGACCAAAGAAGGAACGCAATTCTGTCCTGTTAGAAGGTTTTGGGAACTCGGATATGGCATCAGTGATTGAATGATCAACTTGGTAACCTTGGGTGGACAGCCTGAACCCTGCAAAGGTGACCTCGGTCTGGCAGAATTTGCATTTATCGAAGTTGAGTGCAATGTGTTTGTCTGCACATCGTTGTAAAAACTGCATGACATGGGCTGTGTGTTGTTGGGGATCACTGTCATAAATAACGATGTCATCAACGATGCGCCGAAATCCAGTGAGCCCTGTGAATGCTTCAGCCATGCGGCGGTCGTAGTGCTCTGAGATAGATGAAATTCCATATGGAGCACGGAGATATTTAAATCTGCCATATGGTGTGATGAAAGTTGTTAGTAGTTGGCTGTTTTCATCTAGAGGGCATTGATGATAACCTTTCATGGCATCTAATACAGTGAAGACTTTAGCACTACTGGCGGCAATGTCGGCAACGGCTTCAGCTGGAGTGGATGATTGATACCGCTCACGTCTCACATAGCGGTTGAGGCGGGAGAGATCCACACACATACGGATACGGTCGGTGTTCTTCTTAGGAGTGACAACAATGGGAGCACACCATTCAGTGACTTCAACAACTGGAGCTATGATATGCTGTGACTGAAGTAGGTCGAGTTCAGCTTTTAACTTATCACGATAGGCGAATGGGATCGATCTCGGTGTGTTTACACAGAAGGGCTTGGCATCATCTGTCAAGGAGATGTGAAACTTTTCACCTTCCATGCTTCTAATCTGTCCATCAAATATGGTAGGGCACTGGTCCTTTGCATATTCTGGTGAAAGGAGTGGTGCCTTGGTAAGTGTTTTGGTGACCTTGGTGAGCTCTGGTGATGTAGTAGTGATGGTGAGCTTATCCAAATGAGTGATGGGGTGTGGGTAACATTCTGGTAGGATATGCAGTTGTTTACATGCTTTCCATGATATTAAGGCACCTTGAATATTGGGATAAATATGAAAATCATCACAGTATTCCTTATCACCTAGCTGAAGTTTCACAGGTAGTTTTCCGAGTGGATGCATTTTTGCTCCATTAACAGCTCTGGGAATGATTCGGGAAGGTAAGAGATTATTAGCATGTTCATTGAGGCAACATAAAATTTCTGTACCAGCTGCTGAAATGTCTGCACCAGAGTCAGGGAGTACTTTGATGGTGATTGAGCCGTGAAGGGAAGTGACATTAATAGGAATCAGTGGTGCTGGATCTGTGGAAGCAACATTGCGGATGTTAGACAAGGTATGGTGCTTGATCTGTAGTGTGTTGACAGTTGGTGGCGAGGGGGGATCACGGCGTCGTGTGAATTTTCCTCGACATACTTTGGCATAGTGGCCGATTTTCTGGCAATTGTGGCAGGACTGCCCATAAGCAGGACACTGAGAACGACCACCAGGATGTGGTTTAGCACCACAGCCTGGGCATTGTGGTGATGCTGGTGTTAGTGGTGCGTTGCCCCTTTTGTCTCGTGATTTCTCATGTAGGGCAGCGACTGATTCAGAGTGGTCTGTGATATTGGCACGTTGCCTCTTAGCAGCTTCTTGAGCTCGGAACTTACTGATGGCTCGTTCCAATGTTAGATCTACCTCTTGCAAGAGGGCTTCGATGGTGTCGCCGTCCAGTAGCCCCTCGATGATTTGGTCTCTTAGGCTCTTTTGTACACATGCATCGGAGCAGAAGTTGCAAGTTTTAACAAGGTCGCGTAGGGATACTAGGAAATCGTCAAAAGGTTCGCCAGGGTGTTGATAACGTTGTCGAAAGTTTCGTCGTTCAACAGTTTCATTAATGTGGCCGTCAATGTAACGCTTAATAGCGTGTATCGTCTCATCCACGCTACCTTTCTGCTCTTCAGTGAGTCCAAGATTCTGGACGATTGACAGCGTGTCACGAGAAAAACATAGCGTTAGGGCTTGTATTTGTTTAGCAGCGGATTCTTTATCAAGTCCTGACAAACTCCTGTAAGACTCCCACTGCATTTGCCACGCCGTGAAGTCTGATCCGCGATCGACTTGCAAGTCCAGTTTAGGTAGGTCTCCTTGTCGAAATGTAAAGGGCATTGTGATGCGGTGTAACTGTGGCGGAGGAGAAAATTGGCGCCAAAAATAGTGAAAACAAGTAACAGTTTATCACCTTAGTGGGTGCCTCTAACCGGCACCAGGGAACCTCACGTCGGGTTAGAACTCGAGTACACAGATTGAAAAGGCAATCACGCTGGTTACTCAGCTGCTCGCAGCGCCATGTACGAAACGTGACAACTACTCTTAATCATATCTCGTGATCATTACAATAAAAGCTTAACCTATCCAATTACATGTACGACTATATTACGAATATAACTATTTCCTACAGCTAGGTAATCAAATTAATATCAGTTCACCGTTCTTTTGGATGTATGCATTTTATAAAGTAACTTGATCTATTTTATTTTTGCTATGAAGCCATGCCAAATGAGCAACAAAGCCAGCAGCAACCTAATTTCACTTGTATAGCTTATACATTCCCCTTCCTTATACATACTGGCTTTCATTCTTGCTTCTGAATAATTGTTATGTAGACTGAAGTCTGTATAGTGTTGTCATTAGGCACCCATGCATGCATTTAAAACATTAATATATAAGGTAACTAGCTAGCTATTGACAATAACACAGAAAAGAAGACTAATTCTATAGTTTCTACCTTGATGTAATTTTCTCTCACTGCCTCCAATCAACTTATTGTACATGTGCGTATATTCATCTATTCTTCCTCCCTTTGTGGTTAAAAGAAGAGTCAAATGAGGCCATACACCGCTATATTAAGTAAGCATGTGCAAAGATATGAATTAGCTACTGGTCTTGGGCAAGCAATACAAGTGGGGCCTTTTGTACAGGGTGTAGCTATAGTAGGTGACTGTGAGTTACAGCTAGTTATTGTGCAAAGCACAATCAATGCTAGGGGGTCTGGCATGCCCCCCAGGAAAATTTTGAATATAGATGCTCTGAGATTGAAATTTAGGGGCATTTCAGGGTCTTAGATTAATTTTTCTGGCATGTAGCTATTAAGTGTTTGCCATAGTCAATGTGGTGCATTAAAAATTTTGCTATATCATGTTCACTTTTATTCCTTATTCTTATACGTAGCAAGTTCTTGTTCAGCAGACAACATCACTAGAGTATACAGATAGCCTCAATCATATGCAGCTTTTCACTTTGCTAGAAGTTCTTTCTCCCTCTATAGCAACTGACACTGGAATAGCTAGATATAAAAATTCTTAAAGCAATTTGAGGGGAAATATTCTCAATGCCTTTGCTATATGGCTGTATTTAGCAACTGAAAAGAAATTATTTCTCCACTAAATAAACTGTGACCCACATTGATTGCACAAGTGTCGAATTTCCCACAAAATTGTCTGTGTTGAGGTCTTTGGAGTAATACTCACACAATTTCTGATTTTATAGGTAACCACAGCTGGTTCTATATTCTTTTGGTTTGGCAAAGAGTAGGGTCCTCTAAATGCTGGGGCCCAGGGCTGACTGCCCCCTTTCCCCCCTTTCTTGGCTCCCCTGCTGATTATACTTAGCTTGTTACCAAAAGTTATACTTGTTACCAATATCTATTATCAATATAATATTATATTATACATAAGTCTTTTATGCACAAATCTATTATTGTGCTTTTATGCTGCACTACACATGCATTGCTCATGAACTTGATGTTATTATGGAGTTGTAATTATATAATGTGACTGTTCTAATAGGGTATATTAATCTGTATATGGCAACAAATATTAGCAGTATTTCTCTCAATAAGATTATTGGGGATGTTTAGGCAACTTATGATTGTTCTTGATTACACATCAGTGGCCGTTATTTGAAATTAATTATGTTGTTTGTAGCTGTTGAAGGGATTTACTGATTTACAGTGGTCATATTGAAAGAAGTAACCATGACACAAAGTCAACCATGGCAGTTTAATATAAACATCATACCTTCTGACTAAGCTTTTTTCATTGTACCAATTAGCACCTGTATAGGTTAATTCAAAGATCAAACCTTTGGAAACAGATGCCCAGACAATCCCTTACTCATTTGAATGCCAGGTTACTATTATTATCAATTATATATTAATGCTGGAAAGGAAGTAAAATGCTTAGCTTTCCATTTATGGAAATATGAGAGGACTGTGTCTATATGACAGTGACCCCAGTGAGTCATGTTGTGACATGCAGCTACTATCTATGATGTAGCATCTATATTTGGAACATGAATTGAATTGCTTACGTAAATATACTTTGTCTGCCAAGTTCATGTATACAATAGATAGTGACCGTATTATTAGAGTAGTTATATAGACAAATACTCTAATGGAACACTCGTGTATTAAGACATATTAATACATAGCTGTATGAAATATCACATAAATTTGTTTACCTCACTGAAGGATTTTTAAGTCAAGCTAATCAGTTCTTGTTTTTGTTACTAGCTAGACTGATACAACTTCTTTCCTCTGAACAGGCATTCTGATGATACAATATTGTATGATCTCTTAAGATGGCTCATACATCAATTCAGAAAGCTAAAAGTAAAAATGATGTATATATACATAAATGAAATACATAATAATTATGGTTTATTTAATTCACTAGTAAGTGATCCTCCTACCTTAAGAGACTTGACTGAATTGGTTGTTCCACATGCTAGTCCAAAGTGGTATAATCTTGGTTTGCAGTTGTTTAATCCACGAGATGAAGGATTACTTCATAAAATGAAAATTGAGGTTAACAAGCCTCTTGATGAGCAGTGTAGAGAAGTTTTTCGTCATTGGTTAGAAACCAAGAAAAACACTAGCTGGAAAGAGTTAATCAACAGTTTAAAGTCTCGATCTGTCAATCTTCCTAATGTTGCTGGAGATATTCAGAAAATATTTGACAATCAATATCGTGTAAGTTATTGGTTACCATACTGTAGATTCAGGAGCTAATGCTGTGTAGCTACGTACGTGCGTATGTAGTGTGTTTACTTTGACTATACTGAAGGAATTTATCAACACCTTTATACGTATTTATGATGCCCATTTGCCATGCAACTATGTCTATGCAAACAGTGTTCAATTTTCACCTTTATACCCAAAGCTGAAGCAAATGCTAATAATCATGAGTATTTGATCATTTTGGTGGTAGCCATCATTAAGATAATTTGGTATCAAATACTTATTATACATAGCTAATTCTGTGAAGAATTTCTGCATAGAAACTAAGGATATGCATAGCTTGAGGAAATTGTGATACTCAAGTATACCTACATAACAATTAACTTTAAGGATTAAGGATTTGGTTTATATATAGCTACGTAGCTATTATTATGTGCTGTATTCATCACATTAACTATGCAATAAAGTAAATATACATTTCACCCATAATGCTCATACATGGCCATTGTTTGGCATCTCAACTCATAGTGATTGTGTGTGTGTGTGTGTGTGTGTGTGTGTGTGTGTGTGTGTGTGTGTGTGTGTGTGTGTGTGTGTGTGTGTGTGTGTGTGTGTGTGTGTGTGTGTGTGTGTGTGTGTGTGTGTGTGTGTGTGTGTGTGTGTGTGTGTGTGTGTGTGTGTGTGTGTGTGTGTGTGTGTGTGTGTGTGTGTGTGTGTGTGTGTGTGTGTGTGTGTGTGTGTGTGTGTGTGTGTGTGTGTGTGTGTGTGTGTGTGTGTGTATTTACTATGTATGTATGTGCATGGGTATGTGTTACGTATGTTTGTTTATTTTCATAGGGTTTTTGGGCTAGAAGAATCAGGAGATTTCTTCCACAGGTATGTGTGCCAGATTACAGATCAGTAAATGTCTTAACTTAGCATACCAATACAATGTCATTCTTAAACAAAACATTTCAATATTATACGTAGTAAACTCCTATAATACAAAGTAGCTAGCTATCTTTGTCATAGTCTGTTGAAATTGTTTAGTTTACAATCATGAGACCAAAAATCCCACCCCTAACGTTGCAGCTTTTTTGCTGACCACTCAAAATATGCCAGACAGTATTATTATTAGCTATAGCTAGATACAACATTTAAAAAAGCTACTCTAAATTTCTATATTAACAAGCCCATTAGGGATGGGCGATACTATTCATTTTAACACTCAACTCTACAAGCCATCTAGCTGGCTATATAACATCTTTTCGTATTTTGTGGTACGTACTTACGTATAATATTATGTGTGTATAGCTGCATATGTATAGCTATTTATTTTTGTCAGCCTGTCAAATGCATGTGGGATCAACCTAGCTCCTATATACTGCTGAGTGTATTTATATCTGAAGATGAAGGTTCTGTCAGCATAAACCTTCTCATTCTGACTGCCAGACTCACTCATCACCATAGTCTGTCCTTTGTTAATGTTCATTCTTTTTCATCCACTGATTTCTTTGATAAAAGGTGTTGATATTTCAACTTTATCACCAATATTGATACTGCAGTAGCTGTAAAGCCTGTTTACAAAAGAAAATTTTAAAATAGCTAGTTAGTGTATGTACTACAAATTAGCTAACTTAAAAGCAGAAGGAATTACAATAAATATTAAGTAAACAATTACAATTATATATAGCTAGTAAATGTGACTATCACTTGCTAGCCTGTAGCTGTATGCTGCATGTGTTAGCTCAAGAATAGCTGTACATTATGCATGCATGCACAAATGAAAAATATTCTATTGCACCTCTACAAGACTTAATCCCTATACTGTGAGACAGGCGTAATTATAAGCAATACACCATGCATATGGTGATGAATTCTTATAGAGATGATAGAGAACGCATGTGCTCTATCATCTCGTATACATACATATTATGTACATATGTACAGCTACCCAGCTACAATTGTATACTTGAGTAAGCACATGCATGCAGTATACATTGTTGTGTGATGAGTGATAGCTAACTATTTGCTAGCTATACGTAGCTAGCAATTTACATTGCCTTTTATTGCAATACCTACTCCCTTTTTAATTTTGAACAATACAAATTAAATATTCATGGCACGATATCTTGAGAAGGCCTTATGATGCTTCTTTTCTCCCCAATCATGGGGCCCAGTTCAGCAATAGCCAGCTAAGTAGTTGAATTTTGCACTAGTTCAAATAGTTATTTCACCAGTGTAGTCAGTATCACATGCGATTGAATACAATGAGATTGTCTTTTATGCAGATGATCTAATTTGTAGTATCACACAATGCACGCATTGCCCAGAACTGTTAGCCCAGCAAGTGGTAATTTTCAGCAGGGTGACTGCCTTTCCAAGTCAACCAGAACATTCAAACCACTTTTGATCATCTGACAGGCCGCAAACCTCACTAAAAACAAACCATAAATTTTGATGAAGCTTGACAATAAGATGTGGTCAAAACTGTCTTAGTTGTCTTGTGTGTGTAGCTACATGCCTGCCACAAACCACAAATAGAATATCAAAGAGCAAGTATTATATAACTAGTTAGTATATGTAGTCATTTTATGTTATTAGTAACTTAGTCAGTCATTTGACTGTTACAGAGTAGTCAAATACTACAACCTATCACAGACATGTCATCGAGTTATGACTCAAGTGATGCTGATAGAAGTGCTGTAGAAAATGATTCAGATGAAGTGAGTAGCTATATAATAGTTAGACGCCAAGACCAAGGGAACTAAGCGATTTAGTAACCCGAAGGCCCGAGGCTGTGGCGCCCGAGCATAGCAAGGGCCCTACTAAGGGCCTGAAGGTTACTAAATCACCTAGTTCCTGTAGGTTGCGGCATCTAACTTATGTCATTTAGGCAAAAGGGATTTTGATAAACAATTTAGTAGCTAGCTATATCATGTAAATTTTTGGTCACTTATGCATTGATAACTATGTACATAGGTACACCAACAGAAACATTAACCACACACTAACACTACTGCATAGAAATGTATAGCTGCCTTAATTGTGTTAGTTACCATGCAATTAATGTACGTAACTGGCAGACAAGTAGTACTATGAACTATAGCTACAATATAGTTAATTTTACCTGCTGCATGCCTGCATCCAAATGGTAAGACCGTTTTAGTCATAGAAAAACTGCTCATATACCATATGACCAGAATTAACATGCACCCAAACTATACCGATAAAGCTTACATCTACGTATGTTCAAATGTTGAATGTGTGATGACATGTCTCCTGGTCATGCAGATTCATATTAATTTTTATATACACAGGATACACAGGAAACACTACTAGCCTCTTCCGGTTCCAGTAGACTTTCATTGCAAAAAACTGATTCTGTTCCGACCGTGCGGCATTTGTATTGTGAACAAGCAACAGTAAGTGCTCTGAAATTCTATTTGACAGGTAAATTTGTTATTATTATTATTATTAGATGCCTATGAGTATGACCAATTGTCAGTTTGGAAATCAACACTCAAGGTCAACTACATCTCTACCAGCTACTTTGGATTTAGTGGTAAGACACTATATAGCTATCTGTTGAATTATGTGTTTGGTTAACTAGTCAATAGACCAACTGTGCACATCATGTGTATGTATTACCACCAAAAGTTTTCAATCTGCTTTCACTCAGTTGAATTGCTTTCTGGGACCTGTCACATGTTCACATTGTCAAGCACTGGGTTTCCTTGCCTATAGTCAGTAAGGATACCATATAACCACGAAGTGAAGTTTTTATGACTTCTTGCCTTAGCAGAAATTTTCACGATTTAGAAATTCACAACTCTAACACTATAGTCTAAACTGATTGAGCATAAACACATAGGCTGTAGGCAGACTGTTAAAGTTCCTACTGTTTTGTGAAAAGAAGGTAAATTTTGCAAAGTATGTTGCTCATTTATTTAATATTTCTCTTTTATAAAATTTAAGTCATTAGCTTTGCAACAATTGAATTTGAACAAGGTCTGAATGCTAGAATAAGTTTGATGGATTTTAAAGATATCAGAAAGGCATGGAGCTACGTACATGGATGCAGAGGTTAACTGCGCCAAGAAGGAATACCACTCTCGCAGTAAAGGATATACGCATGCGAGAGTTACAATTAGAAACCACACTTTTAACTACATAGTACGGTTCATTACTCGACGCTGCAAATTAGCGCCCACCCATTGGTTCCACCCTTCTTAAACACCTTAACTTGATGGGAAAGCAACAATACAGGTTAGAGTATATACGTACGTATATTTATGGTTAGAGCTTACAACACCAGCATCTTTCATATTACAACAGCTCAGGTGATCAATCCTCCCTTTATCCATCTCCACTGGAGTATGCCATAATTATTAAGGTCACTTATGTATCAGTATCGGACATGGCAGCTCTGGTGTAACATGGTCAGAGGTGATCATTACTCTTGGGTTCAGGCCATTCTAGATCTTCTTTGCAGGCAAGCAGAACCTTAACCAATTACACATCAGTTAATGCTAATCCAAGCATCTATCCGGCAAATCAAAATCACATGGAACACATCACGTGAACTTTAACTTGCCTTTAATTTCATTGAATGATGCTCACGTGATATCAAACAACTCAAGTTCTTACAAATTTGATATCATATTCCTGACCAGTTTTGACCATTGCATGAGTGATTATGTAACACCAAACCTTCGAACCTTCGGTCAGTTTTATTAAAGAACCTTCAAATTTTATTATTTAACTTTCATTTCAACACTAGTAGTTGGGCTTGCACAAGATGTAGCTAAATACAGTTGTTTAATTAATGTGCACACCTATTATATTGATTGTAACTAAATATAGCTATTAGTCAACAGCTAACTTCTAAATACAAATTGTTAGTCTTTAAGATACTTATTGTAACCACCTAATTCTATTATTGTAACAGAAACACAATCCTGATCATCGAAAAAACAACAATAAGTATAAACACCAAGACAGAAACCTTTCTAATGAGCAGAATCAATATGCAAAGAATAAAAGTCAAGAGGTTGATGCAGAAATGCTAGTAACAGAAAAACAAGAGTACATTCAAGAAATAGAAAAAATGAGAAAAATTAATGAAGAATTAGCAAAACAATTGAATGAATTAACAAGACAATTGCAGTACAAAGATATGTATGAAAATGAACAAAAACGGCGCATCAAAGTTGAAGATCAGCTCAGGGAAGCTGATAAGGAAAAATTAGAAAAATACATGCAAGATATAGATGCAATTAAACTGTTACTAGAAAAAGAACAGGAAATATCATGGGCTTGTAAAAACCAGACATCCGAAGAAAGTTTATCTGCGCTAGAATCAAAACAAATGATAAAAGACAGTGAAGAATTCAATACAAAAGATGATATGTACGAAAAAAGAATTAGCAAAATAATTGGTGGATTTGATAGACAACTCAAATATAGTGAGGGAGTGCACAGAAAAGATCTTCATAACCTACAAGCAAAAATAGAAGAGCTCAAAAGGGAAGAAGCTAAGAAGTTTGAAGACAATGAAAAGGCGCACAGACAGGAGCTTTATGATCTACATCTCAAAATAAAAGAATTGGAAGGTAAGAAATTTGAAGATAGTAGTGAAGAAGTACACAGAAAAGAACTTAACAACCTACAAGTCAAATGCAAAATAGAAGGACTCAAAAGGGAGATAGATAAAACAATTAAAGATAGCGAAGAAGTAAACAGGAAAAATATGCTAGAAAAAGAACACTTAAAGGAACAAATAGAAATGTTAAAGGAAGAAATTGCACAACTGAAGCATAAGTTACATGAAAATCAAGCAACTGAACAAGCATTCATTGAAAAGCTTAATAAGGAACTTAATGCCAGGGATGAAAAACATGAAAAACAAATGAACAAGGTAATTGACAGCTTTAATAAACAGCTTAAAGATAGTGAAGAAGTGCATAGGAAAGAACTTGACAACCTAAAGGCTGACATAGAAGAATTCAAAAGGAAGAAACTCATTAGGAAACCCAGAGATGGTTGGTTTTCTATGCCACCTCCAGACTTTGTTTTAAGTTCACCAGATATTACTCGACCTCCCCATCATGTTGCTGAAGTAAAACCACCTGTAGCAAAGAGGGTAAATACTTCACAAGTTATTAATACTCAAAGCAGCAATCATGCTAATGAACACTTGCAGCAAATAAGGGCACAAGTCCACAGTGCTATACTTAAACACTATTCCAATATTGCACCTACTTCTGAGGGCACCAGTTCTGATTCCGATGTTGCCAATGGTGCTGTTACAAAAAAGAAATTATCATCAAGCACAAAAGAATCTCATTTGACCACACATAAAGTATACCAAACTTGTGAAAAATTGTCTGTTTCTACAACCTTGCTATGGTCAGCACACAACACAAAACAAACATGATCAACAAATCAAGCAACATTTTAAGAAAACTTAATAGATCCAAACTAATGATGGGAGGTGCATATATATATTTATAAGTAGCTAGAGATTGATTTCTACTCCAAAAGTAAGGAAACAAGACATGGTTAACCATAGCTAATCCCACTCGATTCCTTAAATCTGGGTGTTAATTATGTAACCCATACGTACAAAAAAGAACCAAATGTAGGGATTAAACTGTTTTATAAAGTCTTGTGTGACCAAATAATTTCATGCAAGGCATATAGCTAAGCATTCATGTTTTAATACTGTAGCTAATATAACAGTTTGGTCATGTACGTAAGACTATGTCAGGATGTTGTTCCTTGTTCCTTTCCTTTTGTAGCAGAGAGAAATCCTTTTATACTCAGTATTAAATTTTTGTTTATTTACTTTGTACAGTACTATTGTAAAGTACATATGGCTAATGCATGGTTGAGTACGCATAAACTAATGATTATACAGGTGCTTTGTTTACAGGCACTTGTTAACTATAATGCTTAGCTACATGGCAAAGCAGCTATTAGCTATACATTCACAATAATTATAATGCAAAGAAGTACATGCAAAAACATTGTGTCTTTTAATATGTACCATCTGATTATTAACATGCTACGTATATAGCATGCATTATAAAGATGGAATATTTCAAGAGGACATTACTTAAGTGGAATAAAGAATGGAAAATGCCTTCTAATCCAACTAAAATCTCCAATAAACTTCTCTCTATCCTTTGGTAATTAAGGTACGACCAATTATAGCCATCATTTGGTCACCACATACATGTTGTGATATCTATAAAGCAGAAATGGTTCAGTGTTGAGCTGCAAGATTTCTTTACACATGTGGCCATGCAGTATTACTGATAGCCATGTTATTAAAATTGGATTTACCATTACTTGAGAATTAAGCGGCGTGAAATGATGATGTATCATATTGTTGAACATTCTAGCTTAATCAGGTCATAATTTGAACAACCTTATGCAAGAATTAAACCTTACACTCCTTCTGTCCATCGGCTATCAAATTATGGAACACTCTTCCTAGAAAGTTTGTTTAATTAAGCTCACTAGCATCATTCAAACAACATGCACTTAATTACTTAAGTAACTAGCTAGCTAACCGCTAATCATTATTGTAATCTGTGTGTGTGCCTTAATTACACTCCAACCTGGAGGCTTCTCACAATACAGTCCTGGCTAGGCATAGCATGCTGTGCAAGTTCAATTGTACTCTAGTACGTATCTTTAAATCCTGCCTACACCACTGATCTTTAATTACCAATGATATATCATGCATCTTGTAGGGATGAAATGTGGATCACATGCGATGACAATTGTTTTATTATTGACACCTAATGTGATTCATTATAATAATTATGTGACCGAGTCTGTGTAAAAAAAGTTATATCTACACATCCATTCAGTGAACCATAACTTTCCTTGTGAATAAGCTACGTATATATATAACTATCAAAATTTTGCATCATTTGTTCTATATTGTGTCAAATACCTATAGCTTACCCAGAGGCTGTTCATGAGTTACTGAATAGCCAGAAAATTCGAGGGCCGAGGATTTTGAGAATTTTTGTTAACCTCAAGTTTTTATCCTAGAAATTTTATTTATTTTTATCCTTGAAACAGATCACATGCATAGACCCATCGCACCAGCGCCCCCACACTAAAATAAGCACATTAAAGGTCCCATGGTGCCACTGGCTCCAGACTCAGCATAATGTACATAGAAGTCGTGAACATCACAGCCATCTCTACAATACCTTGGCTTGTTAACTGCTTTCCACTGTAGGATCCATAGCAGAATTAAACTTGTAAGTGACGCGCATCTTTGGATAGTCACATGCAGTGTGTAAGGCTAAGCATATATGTAGCTAATATAAAATTTTGAGGTCAAAACCATCCATGAACCTCGAATTTTTGTCACAAAAATTTTAATTTATTAACCTTAATTTTATTGCTCAACCTTGAAAATTTCAACCCTCGAAATTTCCTGGTTATACGGTAGCTATGTCTTGGATGTACAGATGATGCTTGTTTTTGCAGACATATCATGAGATGACTACTGAGTTCATGCCCACATTATAGATAGCAGCTAGGTACATTTACTGTGTGTGATTTACAAGATCGCCTGTTGTTGAAAGCTGCATAAATGGTGAAAATATTGTTAGACTCCTATGTCGTTTACCCAAAATACTTATTTGAAATCTATACCAAAATTATAATTACTGCTATTTTGAAATCTAAAAATTTAGTCAAATTTTGTGTACATAAGCCCAGTTTGCTCATACCAGGTCACACTTACTACTGCAATACAATTGAGGGGAAATCATGTACCAGATTTTAAAATCAATGATTTCTGTGAGTTCCAATCTCCAGAAATCACTTAGCCCTATGTGGGAAATGCTTTTTGTTTTAAACCACAGAAGTTTACGGAGATTATGGTGCTTGATTTCTGATTTCTAGCCAATAATAATATAATTTCTGACAAAGATGTAGTGTTGAATCCCTCGAGTACAATACATAACAATACACCTGATGAAAGGTGTGTGGACCCCTTGAGTAGTTAGTACAATACAATGAAAAGTGTGTTGTTTTCAAAAATTTTGTAAATAGTTTCCAATTACACTAGTACTGGGACTGTACATGCAATCTGGCCCAGGGGGTCAGTCACGCTCTAAAATGTGTACAAAATTTCAACTTTCAAAAATTTCTAATTTCTGGCCTTAATTTCAAATTCCAAATTAATTTCTCAATCATCAATGCAAATTTCAATTGCTAGTTGTATAGCTGTTAAACACAATATTATACAAAAATCATATAGCTAGCCAATATACATAGCATACTACATACTATGTAACTACAATACAGTAGATTATATATAGTCAATTGTTATAATACGTAGTTCTAGCTATTGCATATCAGCCTGCATTGTTCACAAAACCAGTCAATTTCTCCATTTACATCATCATTTGGAGACACACACTCATTCTTGTAAACCATTCTTGACATCTTTCACAAAATATCATTAACTCCCCATCATCTGGTTTTAGGCAGACCGGACATACAATGTAATGCACGCATGATCTAAAGTTGTTAATCAGTCTCCTCTTCTGAAAAATTCTGTCAAATTTCCCTTTTCCAGGCATGTATATAATCAAATGAACTCGCATCTCAGCCTGACTATACACACATAAACAGGGGTCTTCCTTGTAGGCTAAAGACACAATATGCAAGGCAATACAAACCACAGTCTGCAGCACCTTTCTGTGATATTACATCCATTATAAACTCACAATTGTTTGTACTGTTTGCATACGTATATACTTCAACGAAGAATCATAATATCTAGTGCTAGGGCATGCATGCACAAATTCTCTTAAAATTTTAAATTTCACTGAGACCAAAATTTCAAATTTCAGAACAAAAATTAATTTCAAGCCTCGATCTGGCCTTACCTGCTGTGATCAGGAATGCAGTCTTAGGCTGGTTTCCCACTGTTTTACATGTTGTTTTTCTATGTATGTACTACTAAGGACCAGAATGCTCTTTTGATTTTATCATCAAAGAAAGAAATCTCAAAGTGCCTCCAAGTCAATTGTTAGCTACAGTAACTGCTTTCTCGCCATTGCTTCACGATTCTATAGCTACTATTGCTGATTGCCGAAAAGGTCCACGTGATCATGACCAGAGGCTATCAGTTGTGCCTCATATACAATTTGATCACTCCTCATGTACTAGCCTAGTGTCCACCTCAGAAACAACTAGCTACATCATTACTGAGCATTTTTCCCGGCTGCAATACGAAAAGAAGACGGCAGCGACAAGACGCTGACTCACTGATTGTCCTGGCTTATTTACGGGAGCACAGATACTAGATACTGTGAAGTTGGTACATAAAACCGCTCTGCGAAGACAAGGTCTGTTCATGACATCACGAGACCACTGAATTGCTCACGTGCTTCAACAGTTCCCGCCCTGACACGTGTGGATTTAGGTTACGCTAGGCAGTACACTGGTCTCTCTAGATCTCTCTAATACTGTGGTGTGTTAACGATAGAGTACACGTAAGAACATAGCTATTATTAATTTGCTAGCCAGTAAAATTATTTTTGTATTGCGGTGTTGGTTTGGCGGGAGTCCTAAGATTGCAGCCAGCCAGTCTCCTTAAAAATACACCATTACCTTTTTCACACATCATAATTAGTATTCTGGCTCTGTATATGCGTACCTATCACGTGATATCAATATTATAATAATTATGTACAATATCGTCAAATTTTATGCTATATGGTATGATCAAATCAAGCTATAATCCAGGGAATTATGTCCTTGGTTGTTAAGTGATCTTTATGGTGTGTAGCTGTTTGCCACGAGGTTTGCCATATATAGAGACACCTATTCACTTGGACGCTCATGAAGTGTTAATAGGTATTGCATCATCTCTATTTTGTAAACTATCAAAATTTTCACCCATTTTGAATGTCTGGTAGAAGTGCTAAATGTTCATAGTTCACTTAGTATTATAGTTTTTCACTGTGTTTTGGTGATTCAAGTGTTTAAAAGAAATAATTTGAGAAGGCATATTTCTGACACCTTTAGTATCCAAAGATTTTAGATATTTAGCTGACGTCACCCTGCTATCTCATTTCATATAATGATATTGAACTCGCATAATAGTCTTAAGCAAACACTGTGTAAAGTAAATCCGCATATTGTAGTATTTTTCCGTTTTTAATCAACACTTCACATGTGTTGTAAAGAAGTGCTAATGGGTGTTGATAGAAGCCATTGAAATCATTTTAAAGACCTGTAATGCTTGTAAACGGGAGAGAGTTACTGAATGAATGGCATGATCGTGTGCGGCAAATCTTCAAGATGGCAGAATTGAAGCAGTGGATTGCAGAGTGTACGCTGCACTGAAAATATGTCATTGTGAGTTATTCAATGAGCAAGAAAAGTTAACATGGCCAGTAGAAATTCTGAGAAGGACCTGTCAGCCAGCTACAAGGCCGCCTAGCCGAGCAACCAGCAAGGCCGGTCGTCTGATTCAATATCCGGCAGTGGAGCTGCTAGGTTAGTGAACTTCACTATTCAGAAAATAAAGTGCCTGAGGTGTTTATCATCACGAAATAGGTCTGAAGCTTTAACACAGCAGAAACTTTCAATACAATAGCTAATATCAAGATTACATAATATATATAGAGAGGAGAGTGTCGAACTTTGAATAGGGCTCTGAAACACACTGCATAAAGTTATGACATAATAGACGATTAACACTTCAGTCCAAATGTCGATACCCAAAGTGCACAAATTAAAAATTTTATGTGCGCGTAACTTATACTATTCTGAGCACTTTGCAGCTACTGACATTTTTGAAAAATCAAAATTTGCTGCAAGCCACTGTGAATATGTGTAAAACTGGTCACAACAACATGTCTTTCACCACTGTTGAGCAAAAAATTCTACGGGAATACCTTGAGGCATACCTGAGATACTGTAATTTTACTTAAAACAGCCTAGTTTAAGCATTCAAATGAACAGCGGTCAGTGAAGAATCTTGGCACAGACAAATTAATCATGAATGACTTCAACTGTGATAAGATCTCCGTGGGCAGTGCATGGAAGTCACCATTTCCCTTAACAGTGTACAAGGTCATTATTTCCTTCCCAAAAAATGATTCTTGGGCAAGACGTACTGCCACTCTGGTTAAATTCTTCTTGTCTACTAATTTGGGATACTTTTCTACCACTATCAGCTGGTCTGTGTGTTTTGTAACTATATAGCTATACATATAATTTGTAAATTTACTTGTATAAAAGAAGAGTTTTCTTAGGAGTTTAACCTTATTAATAAATCATGAATCAAACATGCCAATTCTCACCTCACAGCCCTGTTTTGTTATCTACTAGTAATTTTAAGGTAAGTAGCTAAACACACTAGGTTAATATACTCTAATAGAACAGTCACCATTCCCAAGCCTCTAATGTTAACATTTATTCCTAAGCACAAGTCTTATACATTAACATAACATTGAGCATAATAGCTAGGTGAAATAAAAGCTTATACAGGCCAATCCCTACTTGATTACCGTATAGCGGGGTTTTTTTCGAGGGGGAAAACTTTCACGAATTTCACGAATCTATAGCCATTCGTGAAAATTTTACCCTCAAAATATTTACTAAAAGCATTAGGCACTGTGTGCTCTTGACAAGATTCGTGAAAATTTTCCCCCTCGAAAAGTTGGATTAGGGCAATTTGTGAAAATTTTCCTCGAAAAACCACTATATGGTATGTCGTGTTCAAGACAGTGAAAGAAAGTGATTAAGCTGATGTATTTTTCCCTGAAAGAGCTGAAATGCCTAAAGTAGACATTAGTTAAAGTGTCGATATTGGCCTTTATACTTGGTAGCTATCGGCATTGGTTTCAAATTATGTGCATCGGTGCATCACTATTATCTAGCTACTTCCATCGGAAAAATCTACACTGATGTATTGAATTCCACAACCTGCTATAGCTACCTTATGGGAGGTTATACCACTGGACTGTATATCTGAATCAAAAAAAATTACTGGTCGTCTAAGAGCAGTGAGCTATATCTTCTACTGTTGGAAGGACAGGGCGAGAGCCAGGGAATCAAATATTAAAAGCATACTATTAATTTACTTTAGCTGTGGTCATAGCTATGCCTTGGATAGTTCCTATGTTATTCTTGTTGTTGTGATTTCACTCACCTTGTCACTATCCCATACCATTTTTTACCTAAATCTCTACATTCCCTTTTTATTTTACTTTTCCTCTCAAACTAACATAACCAGACCTGCTAGGACATTAATTTATTTATAAGGGATGATGTGAAACTGATTATTTTGTTGTTTAGGATCTGATGGAGGAGGACTCTTATTATCAGTCGGTTTCTTATTATCAGTCCATTGTTGATACACTGAAGTCAGTGAAGAGGCCAGGGATTTATGCTGCAGGTGGAGAGGCTGCCATGCCCTTACCAGCAATATCACTTACTGGGGATCCTGATACAATCTTGGGCTTACCACTTGGTGAAGCTCAGGCCAAACGCCTTATTGAATTGGCCAGTAGAGCACCTTATGGAAAAGGAGAGAAAACAATTGTCGACACTTCAGTTCGCTGTACATGGCAGCTTGATCCTGGACAATTCTTCATCAATAATCCTAGATGGAAAAAGAGCTTACAAGTATTGCTAGCCAAAGTGAAGCTTGAGCTGGGCTGTAGCACTAAAATGAAAGTAGCCGGTGAACTTTATAAGCTTCTGCTGTATGAACCAGGAGGATTTTTTAAGGTTAGAAATCCTTTTGTTCATGCATGTGATGAGTGTTACAGAGTAAATTATGATAATAATGTAGCTAATAGGTGTATATAGTTATGTTCTTGTACATCCACCGTGAGGTAAGAAAATCAATAAAAAAATTAGCTAGGTGCTTCACTAACTTCTGCAAAGATATGTTTTGTTACTTAATTTAAAATCTTAATTACTATTCTTATATTTCATAGCGACATCGAGATACTGAGAAAGAAGAAGGCATGTTTGGAACTTTAGTAATCCAGTTGCCATCCAACTATACTGGTGGTAAATTGATCGTTTATCATCAAGGGAAGAAATCTGAGTTTGATTACGGTGGCCTTGATTGTTGCAGTAACTGCTACTTCATGTCATTCTATGCTGATTGCCAACATGAGGTTGAGAAGGTGACCAAAGGCTATCGGTTGTGCCTCATATACAACTTGATGTACCGAGGCCTTGATGAGTGTCCAGCTCCAGCTGATAATCAGAAACAAGTATCGGCCATTGTTTCTGCTATGAAGGAATGGGGAGAAGATATTGAATCAGAAGATTGTCCCTACATGATGACTTATCTACTAGAGCACAAATACTGTGAAGCAAGCCTTTCGTTCAAATTTCTTAAGAATGGTGACCGAGCTGTTGCTGATGTGTTAGCTCAAGCCAAAGCTGAAGTAGATTTTGACCTCTACGTGGGAAATGTCAGTATCAAAGAGTTGTGGTCAGCTGAAT
Organism: Spongia lamella; assembly: GCA_963930835.1. Lineage (NCBI taxonomy): Eukaryota > Metazoa > Porifera > Demospongiae > Dictyoceratida > Spongiidae > Spongia > Spongia lamella. Next base: position 6,489,696 of record OZ005752.1, on the reverse strand, counting down.
ACAGTGGTTATGTAGAAGTAAATGCTGGAGATTTTATTGAAGAAGATATCTGTGCTGAGCATCTGAAAGCATCTGATAGTAAACATGCTATTTCACATATTAACCTTTATAGAGATTCATTTGTTCCAGAGGATTTTTTTGATACCATTGATCCTGATCAGGAAAATCTAGATGACGAAGATGCAATGGGTAATGGAGGTGCCACAATAGACAAGCAGTACAATTGGGCGGTACTGTTGTTGTGGCCAATAGAGAATCGCACAGATGTAGTAGGTACGAGCAACATGGTCAGGTTGTTCAAACAAGATGTGAGGGCAGAGAAGGGTGGTCTCGCAAATGATGCACATGATATACTCAGAATGGCACGCCATGAAGGTCTATCATTTGAATCATCCCTTTCCTTTTTACGTGCATTGATTGAGATAGGTGACAGTAAGTCAATTGCTGAGCTTTTAGATATAATAGCTGGTATTGGGAGTTATGATTTTATTGGAGATGCAACTTTTTACAGTTTGATAATGTCTATTGGTCGCAGGCATGGATGCAATATCCTCAAGTCTCCACTTCAAACCATGTTTGGTACATGTTCATCCAATAACGTGGAGAAGTACTGCACATTTTTGAAGAAGATGATAACCTCAAAGAAGTTGGGCAATGGCAAGGATTTATGCAAAAGTCTTCTTACTACTATTGTGAAATTTCTGGCTGATGAGCAAGATGCCATTCCCATTAGTGTATCAACGCCATACTCATCAAATTACAATGGATATAAATCATGTGCAGTTCACAGGAGCAAAGAGTTTGTTGGTCAGCTCTTCAGTTTGCTGACAGGTGTAGACTCCAATGATCTGTTTACTTCTACCATTAGTGCTTTACGCAGTAAGCCAGTACATTACCCTGTGCTAGAAACCCTGGGACCTGCAGTTGTTGACTTTTATAAAACAGCAGAGGTTAAAAATGAAGGGTCAATCCAGGAAATACTTACCTGCTGCATTTCACAATTGGAAATTGCAGTCCACAAAGTTATAGAAACACCAACCACCAGTGCTAGGTCCGTAAAATTTACTTGCTCGTGTATTGATTGTGTTGAGTTGATAAGATTTTTAAAGCACCCAACTGAAACTCAACACCAATTTAAGATGAACGTATCTAGAAGGCAGCATCTCCACCAACAACTAGATAGTGGCAGAGCTGATGTGACACACAAGACAGAGGTAACTGGAACCCCTCACACCCTCATAGTTACAAAGACCAATGCATCATATGAAAATAATCTCAAGAAACGCCAACAAGAGAAAGCTTTGTTAGCCTCTTTACAATCTCTCTTACTAGTCAAAGATCTGCCATCCGTAGGAGTTGAACCACCAGCTAAAAGACAGAAGGCTAGTGATAATAGCACTGCTGCTGCGACATCATTGCAAAATGTTGCATCCCAGCAGGCTTATGTAGACTTGACATAGCTAATACTTCAGTTTCACTCAACTACAGCTAAATAATTTAATTTAGAGTTCTGTAGATTGATTGTGTGTAATTATTTCAGTATTATGGCCATGATGTAATTACATGTGTAGAATATGGTTCATATATACGTATATTAAAATTGATTTGTAATAAATTCTGTATGTTTTGCATAAATAAGAGTGATGCTTAGACTTCAAATGCACAAATGTTTAAGTTTATGGGTGTTCTATTAGAATATTGTAGTAACTGTTAATTGCTAGTACTGTTATCTTCATCTCACATTAGGCACCAGCCAATTGCCAGCATGATTTTAAGTACCAAGCAATATAAAAGCAATCAACATACTCTCAAAGAACAAGTACTTTATCATTGTGCAGAAGTGAATTTTATACTCTAGTCTAACTTTATATCAAAGACTTTAACAGTAGTTTATTGCTAAGGACAACTCTTCCACATGAGCATTGCAAATTAAACACCAAAGCTAATAGGTAAAAAATAAAAGCACTCAGTTCCTATCTCCTGGTCTAATTGGCCTAATTATAGGTTTTATATGACTTTAGTGTCCACCAACCTACATAGGCTGCATAGGCATTATAATTTTGAGCAGCCTATTATTGCCCTCTTTAAATTATAGTACTGAGTAATTGCAGTATATCATATTTCAGACACATGTAGCTAGTTACTGCGTGGTATCACAGCTTGCCATGTTCTTCAGATGCTTCAGAAGTTGTCAAATTTTCCAACTAACGCACAACACCAAAATATCTCACAGTCACACCTTTGCATTATTCTATTCATATTTTTAATACTCTTATATTATTACCTGACTGCTCTATTAGAGTAGCATACTTAAACCTGAGTGCTTTAATAGAATGTTTGATGGTTTTCTTAATTGTATTTCCTTACTTGCTAAAATAACAACATATAACTGATTATCATAGCCCTATATCATATAGCCATAGATACCAAGTCACTTTCAATTCTGTATTTATAAAATACCCTATTGCTTCTATGGGAGCTTCACAAATCTACTATAATACATACTGAATTAGCTATATGCTCTTCTCTCAATTGATCTCCAATGCCAATGAACTTTGGTATAGCTAATTAAGTTAAACAACTTTCAGTTAGGGACCCGCCTATTATTCCAGCATGATTTTGGGCATAATAGGTAGCTGAAAGCATTAAGCATAATGCCAGCATAATAGATAGTGTTTGGCTACCAAAGATCGATATACTCTAATAGAACATTCACTATCTGAAGGCAAAGTGAATAATTATACTCTAATAAAACAGTCTAACTTTTATAACAATAGGTAAAAATAAAAGCATAATAGGCTGGTCCCTACTTTCAGTACATGTATAGGAAGGTACTTATGAAGACTGAGAATATAAATTGTCAAAGAGAATAAATGGCCTAAAGGCTTTAGTCATTTGCTAAAGCAGCTGGGATAAATGTAATGAAAGATTGTTTGATGGTGAAGATGTCCATGAAGGTATAGCACCATTTCATGTAGCTAGATTCTAAAGAAAAGTCTGCACTGGCAATATCCTGTTCACCAGTATAATAATTATTGTCACTGTGTGTATTGCAGACATTATTATCACCGATACAATAAAAAGAATAATATGGGAATAAATTAAAAATGGTGGGTCAAATTTTTGAGAAGTTTGGGAAGGAATAATAGGTAAAATTTTGAGCATATTAGGCTCAACCCTATTGTCTGGATATATATTACTGACTGCTAACCAATCACTTTATATTACAGTACATGGCTACATCATGACTCACGATCAATCAGCCCGACACAGAAAATATATAGCTAGTTAGCTATTCATTGAGAAGTCTGAGTTAAGCAGTGCTGTCCTAACTAAAGATTACCTGAAATTGATTGGTAATGATGAACTTTAGCTTGCTACAGGAAATTATGAGTGAGCAGCATTGTTCTTCACTGTTTAAGTTAATTTGTTTAGACAACATGTAGCTATCTATAGGTCAGCGTACTCTATATGTAGGAAATCTGAAGGTATTAATATATTATAATTATAGTATTTGATTCTTGTTATAATCTTAGGGAGTCTGGGGACTTAGGGTTGGAGAGTAGTGGTAAGGTTGTTACTAAGTGGGAGTGTGGAATTTTAAATGTAATAAACTTCCCTCTAGCCATATACACCATTGACAGTGACAGCACATGAACTATCACATGTACCTGTTGTTCCTGAAAAGAAAGTTCCTCAAGTATGTACCTGATGGAAGAAAACAAGGAAGTAACTATATGGTTATGCATTAACAGCCAATATTGCTATACGTAGGCATGCGTGTTGGCTTGCAATTGCTTGTAGAATTTACAGCACAATTAATCAAACTACTTGTACTGTACAGTCATTCATTGTTTAACACATCTTGCTGTTATAAAATGCATATATATATGTTACCTGATTGTGGGCAGCAATCAGAACACTTGTACACAAGATCCCAGAAAATACTGTAAAAAATTGTTTATAAGTAGCAATTGATCCATCCTCTATTAACTTTGTTATTCTCACCATGATAGATGCATGCATGTACATAGCTTCGTGTGATAGCCACAATGTTCATACACAAGTGTGGATAAAATAACAATTTTATACCAAGTGTAGATTTGCTCAAAAGGACACCTTACTTTGTGATCACTTAAAAATGATGAATTTGATTAATTCATTGAAATGCCTATAGCTAAAGCCATATGATAAGGAATTTTAAGGAGGCACGTAGCTAGACACCAATAAATCACAACTGTCATTTATGGTATACTGATGTACACCATCTAAGTGAAACCAACAATGAAGCAGTAAAAATCGTGCACTGGTACATGCACTCACACATTGTTCTTTTGATCATTTCATGAGTTTAAAAATAAAAATGTAACATATGTGTTGTTACAATTGCTGTAATCACAAATAAAAAGCTATGTATTTAGATATTTACATTACTTATATTAAATACAACAGCTGAAATGTATATACATGAATGAGTTGACAGTTAATAGAATTACACATGGCATAATGTGGTAGTGAGGGGATGAATGATTGATCATAATGCGGTACATAACTGTGGAGTGTCTTCGAATTGTGAATATAATACTTCATCATATAGTTTTAGATCTATGTAGCTCTAAAAACCAAAAAAGAACAAGTAAATATGCTGTTACTGGTTAATGTTCTAAATATCACTTACGAGTTTTGATTTGTTTAAAGTTTCTAATCTGTAACTGATTAAATCGAAGGCTGGTCTATCCTGAGGATCGTACTCCCAACAATCTTGCATAATCTTGTAACTGTTATTTTAAATAACATATTAATTTTATTGGAACCAATTAAGTGATAAAATAACTCACATTTCTTCAGAGCAGTGGTCAGGGTTCGGCATACGGTAGCCACCTTCCAAGACTTTTCTCATGTCTTCTGGTCGCATTTGGAAGTAAGGTGACCCACCAATAGTGACAATCTCCCACAGTGTTACGCCAAACGACCAAACATCGCTTGTTGTATTAGCAGTACCATCAAACAATGTCTCTGGAGCCATCCATTTAGCATAGGAACTCTATTAAAGAATGATTAGTAGTAACTTTGTTGACATTGGCATCTACAGTGTAACTATAGGTCACAGATATATATTATACACACCTGATCATCATTCTTTTGTCCATAGTTGTAGATTTTTACTTGTAATCCGGTGCCTACTAATACGTTCCGTGCACATAGGGATCTGTGGGCCACTTTCTTTTCTTCTAAGAAGGTCATCCCATTTGAAACTTGACTGGCAAGGCTGAGCAAGTCCTGAGGTTGAACCGAACATTGGGGTACTTTAGTTTCAGTACCGGCTGATACTGTGTAATGTTCTGTGTGTCCCCTAGTTGCTCTTAAAAAGCCAAGCAGGTCCCCATGGGCAAAGTAATCCATTAGAAGATACACTGGGTCTCCTACTGTACACACTGCCAATACATTGACCACGTTTGGATGAATGCCTAAATCTCTCATCAAATCCATCTCTTCTATTAAAACTTTAACTTCTTCCGGTGAACTGTTATTGTCTGTGAAATAAACAAAAAGGATCATTGAATTGCTGCTATGCAAAGCATCCATGGTGATCACATACCTTTAACTTGTTTCACTGTCACTTCTGTTGTCTTCTTAAACTTGCCAAAGCTGAAAACAGTAGCTCTGTAGAGGACAGTATGTTCACCTTCGGCAAGCAGTTCGCTAAGCTGAATATTATCTCTAGGTATTTGCCAATTGTTATCTTCGCTACTTCTCTTTGAGATTGAAGAAGAGGAGAAGCCATTGTTAAGGAATGGCATCGCATACAGAGGGACAGTTGGTGGCATCGATTCGCTGGAAGGAATGTGTGGTACTCTCATCGATCCAGCACTCAGAGATAGTTGTGACTAATGAATTAAAGCAAAATACAAGTAAAATTGCCATAATAATTACTGTGTTATTTACCTGAAATTCAGGATCTTTTTGCCATTGCTGTTGTGCTTGAATCCTCCTGTTATTCAAGAACAGGATTAGTAGCAAGATTACTACTGTACAGAAGACCAAGAGGACCAGAACACAAACTCCAACCACAGTTCCAATAACAGCAGCATCACTACTACTGCTGGCATCATTTCCAACATTAGTTGAAGTAGAAGGTGTCGTTGGTGTCGTTGGTGGTTGAGTGGTAGGTCCTATAAGCAAACACATCAGATATTCCAATACAATAAATTGTACTATCCATACTTACCATTAATGACTACAGACACTTCATTTGTTGCTGAGCTATTTCCAAATAAATTTTCACTCCACATGTTCACTAAATATTCTACATCTTGTTCCACCTCTCTGAATGTTGTTTGTCGCACTGAAGCAGCAAATTTCTCCACTACTATATATGCACTGCTGCCATTGACTGCTCTGTACTGAACATAGTACGCAATAATATTTTCATCAGAAGGTCTAACAGCATTATCTTCCCATTCAACAGTTAAGGTGGTATTATCTGAAGTAACAGTTATTGTAAATGGGTCAGGTGCAGAACCGACAAGTAGATTCAATGCTATCGATATATCACCTAGATCATTTGCAGCATGGCAGCTATATATGCCTGTGTTCTCCCTGTACACAGTGTTTATAACAAGATGAGATACAGTTGGGGATCGTCTAAATGAAAAGTTAGCAGTTGGAGTAGTAAGGGTAGACCAATATACTTGTAAATTGCCACCGGTGTAAGCTTCAGTCATTCTACAAGCGACGACAACAGGAGATCCAATATGTGCCAGTATACGTGTATCTTTAGCAGCTGTGGAGTTCAGCACTTCTACCATCAGTCTTGGGGGAACTGGAGGAACTACACGTGAAGAAATCAAGAAAGCAATGAAGCCAAATCAACATGAGAAAATATTTGTCAAACCCACTAAGTTAATGTATAGTTTGTAGAATCCCAGCAACCAGAAAACTTAATATTTTACATCAGAACTAATGCAATGTAAGCAGTTTCCTTGTAAAGGTTTCTCTATCAACGACTTGAACAACAAAGCATCTGAAAGTCTGTGTCACAAGTTATCATACCCTTAAACACACCCACATGTGGCTAAATAAAGTCACCCAATATATCTACTCCCATAACTACACAGGAATCAAAACCAGCGTAAGAATGTCTGGGGCATCCCACACTCAAAGTGTCAAATTGCAGACAAAAAGATTTTGATGAGTTAAGGAGGTTACTAAAGTTACTTGCATAAATAAATAAAGTACAGTGTTCATTTGATTGGTTGGGTAATGATACCTACAGGCCTTCATGGTAGAAATGGGGGTTATTAGCAAGGAAAGTGAATATAGCTTAACTAACAAGATGAGGTATCCTCAAAAAGAAGGTGATGATACCAACACCTAAAAGTGCAATATTGGAAGTATATCAAAAATGACATATAGCTACATGCAAGTATTTAGTTTGAGATCAGCTTGATAAATATGTGGTGTTCACTATATTCTTAAGGAGATTTGTATTTCCTTCATTACTCATGTACAACGTAGTAGTTACACACACACAACAGGTATGTGTGTGTAAAAACAGAATCCATACATGTGACGAGTGACGAATACTTACTGTTCACTGTTATACTAAAATCTTCAGAATCATGGAAAGTACTGTATGTGGCAGTCAATCTGTATTCACCCTCATCTTTTGGCTCCACAGAGGATATCGTGATTCCAATTAGAGTAACAGTAAACCTCTCTGACGCTACCTCCTCATATTGCACGATATTGCCAGGTTGAGTTTTCTTAAGCAATGTTAGTGTAGGGGTTGGAGTCCCAATGGTGGTAAAATTTAGTCTTGCTGGCCTTCTAACAGTTAAATTATAATTAAAGGTGAGTTCACTAGTTGGCTTGTCTTTGTTAGTAACAACTGGTTCATCTATAAGTATAATGAATGCTATTACTGACACTCTGTATCAACTGGTTATAACTCACTTAAGATGGTAAGTGTTACAAAACTGCTGCGCAAATCTTCGGCAGAGTTCCCTGACAAAGCAACATAGCAATAATAATCTCCTTCCTGACCCCTACTGACAGGATCAAATATAAGAGATCTGGTGTCATTGGACACTCTAATATTATTTGCTGTATTGTCACGCAGTATGAATTGAAAGCTTCCAGATTTTCCCACGCCCCAATCTATAGGAGCATCTGGTCGTGGTGTATATAAACAAGTTAATCTTGCCGGATGATTAAGTTCCACTACTAATTCACTTGGAGATATAACCACGTCACCCGCTATAGAATTAGAATGCAATCATTTATGGTAATAGCTTATGAAAAGCAACACACATAATATGAATATACAAAGAGTAATAATAAGCAATGACATATAACTATTATAGCTACAGATGCCGGATAAACTGTAATATTATTAGTTGTTGCACATCCTACGTGTTTGCATGTAATGCACTTCACTAGTATTACTATTAGTAATGAAATCTATAACTTAGAATAAGAAAGCGATTTCACTAGCTTTTGAAAGCTTAACCTTATCGTCAACTAATTGCACAACGTCTCGAATTCACAAGCTGGCGACACGTCAGGGCAACGGGTCAGGCCAGACCAATAATTACAAAAACACATATGAATTACTGCTTGAAAATGCTTCTTTGGCTAATTTGCCTGACAAATGTTTAAGGTTCCACGAAACAGTGCAACTATTCCAAAATCAAATGCACTTTATTTAGTAGCAAAGATATCCTACTACTAACCGCGTTAGTGTTACTTGAGAATAAATATTTATATCTATGCCTTATCGCAAAATGCAAACATAGTACAATAATATACGTATGCACGTTGAAACACAATGCACTTACATTGTGATCCGGTTTGCCCAATCACGAGGCTCGTAGATAGCGAGAACACGATCGCCAGTATTATTAAATTCATCTTTAATCACTCGAGTATTGTAATAGCTTTAAATTATACGTACAACCGCACGACACAACCTTAATCTCCTCTACTATAAGTGTAGATAGTCAGAAGCGAGTATATATTTGTGTATCGTATTCCGTAATATTTCCGGATATTATGCAAACAGAAGTCATACAAGTTACATAACATCTGGCTAGTTTAATCATTCTGGTCACTCTTCATGTTGATGATCACTCTTTATCTTGATGAAGCCCCTCCACTTAATTCTTGTTCATTGTTAAAGGATGGTGGCTGCAGAGATAAGGAAGAAGGAAAATAAATTTGTATATGCATACAAGACGGAGAAGTATACATGTGGAGTTTGTTTAATACACCTGTTTTAAAAAGCTACAAGTACTTGTGAAATGGTACCAGGGTTAATTGAACATGCAACAAACAGTTTTCGAAGTCCTTAACACAATCTTGTCACATCTTACAATTCCTTGATAATTGAAATCAATAGAGAGAGTTTTAATAACTCCAGGACTGTAATCAAAACACATACATTTATCAAAAGGAAATTATTCAAGCAACTTTTTTTGAAAGGGACATATTGAACTCTCCTCCACAGAGGCCAAGTGCAACATAAACCATCCTATCATCATTAGTAGTCAGGTTTACTCTGCCACACAACTAACATTTTAATCAGACTTAATTTACTGTACATTTTATAAACACATCAAAGTATAACTGGTTATCGTCCAAGCGTAAAAACAATGAACTTACAGGCACGGTAATTCTGTGGTGTTGCATAGCAGCTCTTACTATCAAAGCCTACAAAAATCACAATAGATGACAGGTGAGTACAAATTTCATTAACTTCTAGGTGATTCAGGATGTCAGGTAGCAGTATTGCTACATTGACGTCAAGCAAGTTAAGTACCTTAGTTCTTAGTTGGTACATCTCTCCTAACTCGAGAGCTTTTTCAAAGGTTGCGCTGCGTTGTTCAACCTCCCTTGCATACAGGATCTACATAGAGACAAGAAATTGCTGTATTCAGCATACATATTTACATTAAGGTTTCACATTACGGTTTAATGTAAGGCTATAAATAGTTAGCCTTATAGGGTAAACTGCACATTAAGAACAGCTTCAATTGCGAATTGAACAAACTATTGATAAACATTCCAGAGATATGATAGTCACAAAGAAAATGTGTCTGAGTTGCCTGGCACAATGTAAGCATTCAACCTGTTTAACTGTTTACATAGAAATTTAAATGGAACATATAAACTCACTGGCCCAGAGAACATCCTATATGTGTGTGTGCCATAAATGCTACCAGTTTCTATCTCAGTTTAATGTAACTACTTAAATGTAGTCCTCTACATTTGGTTATGTTTTTACAGTTGAATAAACACAGAAAAAAGTGCAGACACAGACAGAACAAGACATTATTGATATATTCATTGGTGGTCACAAGTTGAGCGCACATCAAATTTCATTATCAAAGCTATAGATGATTAAGCTAACAAACACAACCTATATGAATACTAACATGTGGTTTGTGCTCAGTAATTTCCATCTTTATAATATGTATGTAGTAGGTGAATACATTGCTAATACAATTCTAATAATTTCACGACAGCAAATGTTAACAAGAAAGGTAAAAAATATTTGTACACTTCATAATTACAACCAGAACTCAATAGGGGAACTTATAAAAATTCTTTTGAGACAAAAATACTTTAGACTATGGAAATATTTACATTCCTATATAACCAGGCTGATTTAATAAAGTACACATTAAATTAATAGAATAATTGTTGAATGGTGTTAGTTAGAAGGTAACCACAGCCTGAGACAACAGTAAACAAATGAATATCGTGTTTATACAACAGATAAAGTTGGTACCTACACCTGTTTCCTATTTTCTTATTTACAAGAATATCCAAGTGACAACAGCCAAATCTGTAATCTATTATCTCATGGTATTTAATGACAATGTTTACGATATATTTACAAACACTGATACAAATAAGGGTCAAGTGAACTTTATCACATTCAATATTGTAATATTATAGCACACAGCTGCAAATATGCTATAACCATTAAAGAGGATTCCGGTCAAGAATATGGTATTAAATACTTTGTAGAAATCATCACACGTCCGGTACATGTCACATCGGACCCATTCAAGGAATCAATTTACTAAAAAGACAATATTACTGGTATGTTTTTACAGTAACAAAACTTTTACACCTCTTCAAATCCCTTGCCATTCTAACCAGATTAAAATATTTGTACTAAAATTTGAATATAATTACAACTAATTGTTTAATTTCGAAAAATATGATGTAGGAAGATAAATCTGATACTGCAGATCTAAGGAGTGAATATTAACTAAACAAAAAGTTGTTATCAAATAAAAATGAATAGTTTTACCGCAGCTGTCACAGACAGATGCTGAAACCACCCAGAAAATCATATTAACATATTCACAATATGTACAGGATGATAAGTATAATATGTGGATATTTTACTTTGGCATGCGAATCAATCCTAGCTGAAATCTGATCATTGAGTATCAGCTGAGTCAGCTCGTCCTCTAGGTGTGCCACGGACGTGTTGAATGCCACTGCCATCTTGTTCAAATCAGCCGACATGTACGGCTTGAAATACTGTGAAAGAATGCTAAGATTATTGAGTTATGAGAAACTAATTCGTTTCCATATCATTAAAATACTTCAGCACAGGTTAAAGTGCTAGGGGCATACATACTCTTAAAACTTAATGGTGCAGTAAAGTCTTAACTATGTCTAACATGCAAATTACTCAATTATTATCTACAGAAGTTGAATTGACTCTCAGGGATAGCCTAGTTTGTTTGAAGTTGCATGTCATTATCATGTGAAACTTTAGATCACTTGATGATTTGGTAATCCTTAAAGGAAATCTGCACCATTGCGGGTTAGTAGTGCTAGACCATCTCAGTTTCATGGCCTGGTTAATATAGTCTCCCCTACTGTAAACAATGTATGGTGATCTTACACTGTGATATGTTAGCTTGTACTATGAGTAGACATACATTAATAACTGAATGATGTTATATATATCTAACTACAAAGATGGTATGTGTATGTATGTACAGTGTATGTATAGGTATTATACGTATGCATGTGTGTGTGTGTGTGTGTGTGTGTGTGTGTGTGTGTGTGTGTGTGTGTGTGTGTGTGTGTGTGTGTGTGTGTGTGTGTGTGTGTGTGTGTGTGTGTGTGTGTATGCAAGCACACACAGTGTGTCTGTGTGTGTATATGCAAGCACACACAATGCGTCTGTGTGTGTATATGCAAGCACACACAGTGCATCTGTGTGTGTATATGCAAGCACACACATACTAAGTGCAGTGTGTTACCAAGCTTACCTGTATCAGTGCCCTGTTTCTGATTTGTGAGCACAAAGACTGCAAATGATGTGCCAAGTACATATCCAACATCAAGGTGTCCTATAGAGAGCAGTGAAGTCACTTCAGTTAGTGTGGTTACTTTAAACTACAATCACAAATCTGTACACAAGTATGTAATGATGGCTTCTTCCCTTCAAAAATAATTTGACAAAAGCTATGAAAAGAAACTTGAGAAGAAAACATCATCACTTTTAAGGAGTTTCGCTCGGCTTTGACTTCAAAGTACCAGCTATACCATAACATTAAATAGTTTGTCCATATTCTCAACAATTTTCATGACAATATTTCAATGGCATATAGAGTATATATAGCTCATGAATAGTTTGTATATTTAGTAATGCTCACATTTCACTTCTAAAGAAGATAAGCCACACATACACAATTCAACAGACATGTTATTTTTGATCTAAATTTGTAAGCATGGTTGTCTCCACACCATTTGATGGTCGCAGGTCAAACATCATTAATACTCCATTAAATACTGAAGTGGGTAATATGATTCTCATTACGAGCAAATCTAAAAGTGTGCACACGTTTTAAAGGTTGTATTTACATACCACATGGAACAATGGTCTTTGAGTATTCTAGTTATGAAGGTGTACACTTTGATGGTGCCATTTTCACACGGATCTAAGCAGAAGTGTTTACAGAATAACAGAAAACAAAGACTAGATTATATTGGTTTTTCAAGCTGATTTGAATGCCTGTTTCTCTGTTCTACATGTGCACCCACATATCCACAAAAATAAACACAAAGTTGACATAAGAAAAACTTGAGTACAAACAAGTTAAACCATCCACTGCCAGTCTCATTAGGCTTACCATTCTAAGGCCATTCAAGGTAGTTATGCCAATCTCTTATGCATAAAATAATGCTATGAATAATTGAATGTTATAATGCAGTGATGTAATCAAAGAATCCTTATGAAGTAAAATGGCCGATGTAAACAAGAGCTGTATTCATAACAAACCTTATGCAAGCTGTCCAGTTACCTAGAGATGTGTAGTGTGGGTTAGTAGCAATTACATTACACATGCTAAAGCCTACCACAATATGTGGAACTTAACATGTTGCTACAAACAGCTGTTATCATTAACAACAGTGTTATGCAGTAGTCAAGTATGGTAGTATGGATTACCATTTTATCCAGGGTCTTCAAACAGGAGGCGTATCTCGACTGATAAAATTGTGTAATCACATCCCTCAGCTGAGGGTCTAATTCAAGAAACTGCTTGAATGAACTGTGATAAAAAACAAAGATGGTAATACCATGGTTTGCCACAAAATACCTCCATAACTTAGTAAATTAGTATGTATGTATTGTTAACTAGTAAACAGGTATTTATCATCCTACATATCATATACCAGCTGGGCTTGCCACATAATGCATTAACAACATATGACAATGAGGCTTAACCAAGTTTCTAAATGTGTGCTCTCAGGTCCACAGCCCACTTTATAATTGACCAACTTATTTACTAAACATATTGTTAATAATCTGATCATTTGCATAGCACTTGGTAAGTTGATTTCCAAGCATGTGTTGATTTAGACACAAACTACACACCCAACATTTAATAACAGAACACTGGATTGTAACATGTTATAAAAATGTCAGCAGTAAAGTGATACATGATACAGTAGTGATGAAAAACAAGACAGCAGGTGTCAAAGAATGTTACAAGCAATATCACAGGCATCGTGTAACATTAATGTTATGCCAAAGCTATTTCCTGAACACCGCAGTGGACACAGCTGTTATAAAGTACTGGGTGATTATAATAGTAATTATTAATAGTCTTGGCTGAAAAATACTCGCTTGTGGTTTACTAAAACAAACCTCACAAGTTGAAAAACGAGGACACAAATGACAAACCTGACCACATTGGTAATGGTATTCAATGGGAGAGAAGACCTCTAAGTGCATCTCATATTTACACAGTACATCAGTTAGCATGTGGCTTCATTCTAAAAGTGTTTATACTTGTGACTGTGGTGCTCAGTAAAACCACTTCACAGCATTATGCCATGTACTGATTACCACCAATTATATTTATGAGACTAGGAGACTAGGCATGTAAGGGTACACTATTGAACATGTAAATCAAGTGTTATGAAACTACAGAATTGTTCATGAATTAAATGTGTACTTTAATACTCCTTGCTCAACCATTGGTAAGTTGGTAAGTTGTACTAATAAGTGACAGAAGCTGTCAACGTGAAAAGTAATATGGTCGTTTCTTTTTTTACAATATTATCAACAAGGCCAATTTCACACAACCCTTCTTCGTAATGTGATATTAAGCTGCAACAAAATACTCTCTTTAAGAATTATTGTGATAACACATATGCAGAAATTCATAGGGGCTTGTCGCTCATGATTTTTAGCACTCAAATGACAAACATGTAGTGATGCACTCCAATGCAATGTGTTACACTTGAAATGTCAACTGACTAAACACACACTATATGATTATCTCATAGGGTCATTATATAAATACCATATATAGTCGTAGAGGTTAAGATTTCTATGGTGTGTGCTCTGTGATGGTGTCATGGTAAGTATTCTGAGAACAAACATGATAATGATTGGACGCCATGGCAACTGTCAACACATACATATTATGGTATGTCAGGGTAGCTGGAGTTTTTAAAACTTTACTTCAACCCCCAAGTGTCATTCTTTGGTTACTGAAAAACAGAATTTGTGGCATCCATTCGATCTAGTAGCGTTTATCAACTAAAACAAGTCAGTGTGTATACACAACCTTAACATCTACTGGCTTGTTAAAATATTTGAAGCCCAGTTTATGCCACGGTGATTGCATCAATGCAACATTCCGAAAGCAAAACAAAAGTCTGTTACTTCACAGGAACTCTAGAATAGAATTACCATAGCATACTATCTGGAAGTCAGTTACAATGAACACACCACTCACAAAACACTTATTGTGTGTTACAGTTTATCATTCAGCCATCTGCATATCAAAATGCTGTAAAACTATGCACGCATGATCGACTGGCCATGACATTACACAGATCTCTACTCTCACAATATCATGAACAATACGATACTCTAAAAATGACTACACAAGTGTCTCCATAACACACAATAGGTGAAATATGTTATGTGAAACAAGTAGATTGTTACATTTGAGCTGTAATAAATAGACTACACAGATAAATCACAAAATGAATGTCTGGACATTTAATGGTTCAAGGATTCACTACTGACTGTTGTCAAGAGCACCATTGCAGTTTAGTAAGTATTCATATTCTTATGCAAACTTGACGTACAGAGCTCCCACGACAATAATGAAATTCAATCTAACAATGTTATTGATCTGCCCACATGTTATTTGTGATTATATTACAAGAACTACTACAACTATTAAACAACTACGTAATTCTACTATCAACTATTTCACTGTTATTTGTGTGTTTGTGTGCCGCAGTGCAGCGCATACGTTTGCATGCACGTGACGGTGTGTGTATTCTGAGTGTGTGTATTGTGAGTGTGTGTACGTGTGCATGTGTATACGTATGTGACTCTCTGTGTGTGCGTGCGCGCGCGTACATGGCAAGGAATTAAAATCTAAATTATCCAGTCTGTCAGGGTGATACAATATGACAAGTACTGGTAAGTACCGAGGAACTGTTTGGTGTGTTTGCACAATCATGTGATGTTGTAGTATACATGATAGATGTTAACGTCAAGGATAGTTAATGCTTTAGAGAGTAAGTGGTATAGCTTGAAAGGATTCTGAAGTGATAGTTTCTAGTTCCTTAGTACAAGGAAAGAAGGAACTAAGTAGATGAGCTTATTTGCCTGTGCATACCAATGTGTGTGTGCGTGCGTGCATGTGTGTGCATGTATGTGTGTGTGTGTGTAGTGTGTGTGTGCGTGTGTGTTTGTGTGTGTGTATTTGTATGGGTGTATATGTATGTGTGCATAGTGCACGTGCATGATATATTAGTATTGAG
Source organism: Spongia lamella (assembly GCA_963930835.1). Classification (NCBI taxonomy): domain Eukaryota; kingdom Metazoa; phylum Porifera; class Demospongiae; order Dictyoceratida; family Spongiidae; genus Spongia; species Spongia lamella. Next base: position 6,473,367 of record OZ005752.1, on the reverse strand, counting down.
CATAAATGGACAATTAAGAGCAAGTACAGACATATTCATGCATATTTCAATAACTATATTAGTAATGTACACTATGCATAAACAATTAGTTTGCACAACAATATTGCTTATGTACACTAGTTTGCACAACATCCAATTCACACAGATATTCATGAAACCCTTAATACCCTTAATATAATAAATCTGCTCATGTCATAGCCTCAAAGTAGATTAAACATTCTCATTGCAAAAGGAATGGCAAGGAAACCTCAGACCTCAGTTTATACAACAATCACTACCTGCTTGCTAAGATTTTGTCGTGCAAGTCCTTCCTGTCGTATGTTGCTAAGGCACACAGTCCTCCATACACTGCCACGTCATGCGGGGACATTAGCTGCATCAAGAGAACAAACTTTGTTAGTTTGTGAGTAACAGAGATTAGCTTACATCAGGGAAACTGCAGTGGTCGATGGAAGCCTGAATGAAATAGCGGGCCGCACTTTTGTATCTTTTGTTCTCCATTTCAGCTAAGCCAGCAGCGCACTTTAACCTGCACGCCACCACCAGCTGATCCTGTGTCTTATGCTACAGATAACAAAATTAATGTGAACAGTACAACTATTAATATCCAGAAAAACGAGCTTGTGTACACAAAATACACCCATCTGTATTGTATCTTGTTTACTGTATACGATTTTCAAAATCTGTAAGTTGCATGACATTTACTAAAAGCCACATAAATGGTGAAAATTGTGTTACAATTCTATGTGGAAATTTATTTGCTTTTGATCCAAATATGAGGTCTACACATACGTACCTATGTAAGCTCTGTAAATCAAACATAATACAATAAAGACTCCACAGTAGTTTTCTGTGTTACCCAGTGACTGGATAACACAGAAAACTACTGTTCTTGTCATATCCATATTGAATGTGTATGTTCTTGTCATATCCATATTGAATGTGTACCACCTTACCAGTTAAGCTTCTAGTATATGTGTCTGTGTGTGTGCACACAAATCATATCACTTTAATTTGCAGACATATAAACAGAGTTTTACTTTCACACACTCACTTCACTGGACGATTCAGGATTGGCTTCGGCTTTACTGTAATAATTGAGAACCTGTTGCCAGTTACCCAAATAAATGCTCACCTTACAAAAACAAGAAAGAAGAGATAGAAAAGAAACACCAGTGAATGTATAACTCACTCTTATTATGTTTAGACATAGTATTACAATATGCTTGGCACTTGTGCAATAATCACGAGCTCGTGAATACATTTTAAGGGCATTTCTATTATAATAATAACATAACATGTAAGAGAATTACATTATTAACACTTTAATGTATAATACAGTGGTTAGGGAAGACACACTAGAAATGCAGTAAACAACATTTTTCTTCAGAATCAAAGAGACATTTGAAACCATTAAGAAGTTTTATGGTTCAAAATGAGTATGGCTGTAGGTCAGCAACTAATGTATTCTGTTTTCATTGGGGAGATGCCAACCAAATAACTACACCAATACTCTCACAGCGCTAGTAGATAAACACTTCTGTTTATCTCTAAACAGCACATCAAATCTTCTCTAAAAACCTGTGAAAAACACAGTATGTCATACAATCCACCTGTGATACCCCCTTGGCCCTACATGAATCGTCATAAATTGAACTGGTTCAAAGGTCCCATGAGTATAGTGTTACAGTGATATGAACAATGGAATGATGTAAGTGTGATTTACAACTTACGTCAAATCGCCACAATCCATGTAATGATCTGCCAGATCATCGTAACCCCGTCTTGAAAACAACACACACACAAATTACAACCACAGGGGTGCATCCCATTAGGAACAACACTATCTTTAGTGAACATTAAGTCTTTAACCATACATACTGGCTATATAGAGGTAAGATTGTATTACAACACCATGTAACCTAATATGGAAGTAGTTGGACCATACATCCTTAATTCAAACATCATTAAAAGAAGGCTGTGCTGTAATGGAATTTATAAAGTCACTTATTTACCCAGACAGTACCATATAGTACTAATCTCTTTGGCAGTATCTGACATGAATTTGTTAATTCAAATTCCCTGGACACAGCATTAGACAGAATGGCTGACTACTGGGTTGGAATTTAAATCATGTCACTCTCATTTACCTAATGCTCTCTTTAACAGAGTTGCTCTTGCTGTTCTTCAAGTCGGTATCCAAGCGTTCCAACTACAGGGGGCAAATACATAAACATTTACTAATACTAACTCTAGCATTCATTAACTGACATCTGGAGCTAATGGGTTGTAAATGTACTCATTACACTCTCGTGTTGATAACATAGTAGTTCAAATGCGCAGTGTGCGGAATGTACATGTGCACGGAGGGGAGGTGTTACACTGTGGCATACCGAAATTCTGCAAGTTAAGGATTAACTTGCGTGCACTACACATACTCACATACGCACGCACGAATGCACACACGCATACAGTACACACACAAATACACACATGCATGCACACACACGTACACACATGCGTGTGTGTGTGTGTGTGTGTGTCCATGAAGGAGTGCATGCATACCAAATGAGCATGCACTCCTGTGTGTACATGTGTATAACATGTGTGTCCATGTACGTACAAGTGCGGTGGGTTTCATATACCAACCCAGATCAATCTAGCCAATCGGATTGGGGGTACAACAGACATAATTGTTAAATATTGCACAAATCCACGCTAACTGTGTTATTCATATTATCACATAACGTGGTATGAAACACTGTTGTACACAACCTGTACACCCCCACGAGCAGCAGCCTGAAATCCACTGCACTTATAAGAACAATTACATAACATTAAAACCCCACATACACGTTGGGCCACCTGGTAAATAACTATGCATAGATATACATACACACACAATACTATATTAAGTGGTCAGTCATGATGAGGATAAAAATAGAAGACTCATTATGCTAAAATCTTCTTCCTTGAGCAGATAACAACACGATATGTTTATAGTGCCAATATAACCATAAATGAATTATTCAACACTTCCTCTGCAATTAACAAAGAAGGCATTACGGTTCACTAAGGAGTAACAAACAATATTTAGAGTATGCTTGTACAATCAAGGCGATGATCAATTCCCATCTGCCACAAGACCAAACTCACATTAACATGCATTGTCTCCTCACTCTGGAATAGTTAATTCACAACCACAAGAATGTACACAGCTTAATTGTACAAACATTGACTCTACTATCCTCGAACGACAATGTTTTAAATGACAACACACAGAAAAACAAGTAGTGTTGCTACAGGTTTCAAGAATCTACTGCACTCATTCTTGGGATATGTATTAACATGATAAGCAGCGGTTATCGAAAATGATGACATGTAATGAAGTCAGGTAGTTTAGTCATGCAAATATCCTCTTTCAAGAAATGGCTGCATTGTAGGATACAGCAACACCTTAGAATAATCATGTTACATATACTAGGTGTATACCTCAATAATTTGATTGGTAAATAAAGTTAAGGTTGTACGAATGCTATGTCTTCAAGATGTGTCCCAACACTGCCCATCGCTAATCTAATTTGACAAGCCCTCCTAATTTGCTTAGTAAATACAGACGCTGCAAGCATGACGATGTTGCTGATGTGTGTCCAAAATGTTTTGAATATTCAACCAGTTGAAACAATGGTATGTGCACTGACCTGCAGGTAAAGCTTATTCCAGTAAATTAAATCTCAATTTCCTGGTAGCAATACTTTTATTTGGAGTGATGAATTGATAATTTTTAGGTGTAAGTTGTGAATTTCAATGCGACACAATACCAAGGGTGCACACCATGGCAAAATCTGTCCGTATTACTTAATCTTTAGTTGTACACCTTTGCTCGTTCCAGTGTTTCATGCAACACAACAGGTATTAAATTAATAGAGTGGAGTGTTACATGCAAGGTGACAACAACAAATTCTAGTGACGACGAGCAGTCCAGGAATATCATTCTGAAGTAGTTATTTATTACAGATTGGGTGAAAATGGGACACGTACCAAAGACATGATAAAATGATGTGTGGTGTCCAAGTAGACGCCAAGTGTTTTATACAACTATCACTTTACTGTTTTGTGTATAACAACCACTGTTACAGATGAGGGTACATAAAAGTTTAGAGTCCACAGTGATAGTTTTGTTCATCTAGCATAATAATTGTTATCTAGAATAAGTATTTGCCTTCCCGTTGCTTAGCAACATTACTTAGCAACACCACCCAATAAGGCAGGTAATTACAAGAAGTATTATATATACTACAAATATAATGTAGTTTCCATAGTAACCATCAATTTTGTTGCCAGGTGGTCATAATTCTAATATTTTCGGGCACTCCATTAAAGATTACATCATACAATGTTTTTAAAGCTGATACTCTATAAGTGCTAATAAGCATAAACTCAATCAGCAGTATTGAATGTACCACCATTACTGGATGCTGGTGAAATCATCCCACATTAATTCTATGATCTATCATCCTCCCACTACTGCAAATATCTATGGGTGTGTGTGAAAAGCAACCACACATTAACTGTAATTTGATGTATTCCATGATTGAATGTGAAATATCCAACAATTACATTTGATACACCCCAACGTGAGTTGAATTATGATAGCAGTAGATGTACACTAAGCTTTTAATTTTCATATGTAGTGGCAGGAAAGATTAAATAAGGATACTACAGTGTGGAAACAAACTTTTCTACCCCTAAACACATTCATATGCTCATGAAGAGGGGCATGAGTATATATGCAAGCGGAAATTTTCGAGTGGTTTGTATTTTGGGTGAGAGGATTTTTGAGATTTAACTTTCGCTGATCATAAGTTGAATGTATTGTTTACTTAATCAAGCCATTGCTTCTTTTCGAGGATTACAATTTTGCACTCAGCAAGCTTACAGCAAAGTCCACAAATTTTATGTTTCTTGAAAAACTTCTGCATATTAGTGCTGAGCAATATACCGGCTTTGTAATCATACCGCAATATTATTTTCCTATACCATCCAAATTGAATTTTTTAAATACCGCAGTACCGTGAAGTATAGCTACAGATATTGTACCATATTCTTCCTTAAGAATATTTATAACTGTTCTCAACAAAGATGAGATTTATGTAGCTATATAAATAAATATTTTAACTGGCATGATTACTGCTGTAACTAAAGACATAATGTGTACCAATATATGCAATTCTTCTTTAGCACCATCTTTTAAAAGTTCAAAATGTTGCTTCTTAGGACCATTTACATACACCGCAATGTATAGTCATACCGCAATATTACAAATAAGATACCGTACCGTTTGTAAAATATCAATACCGCTCAGCACTACTGCATAATACAGATATATATATATAACAAAACACTGACTTAATGATGTTGATAGAGTAACACAATGTACAGGGGATTAGTGACAACTTGATAATACAGCGTAGGGGGAATGTTAGGGATCCTCTTGAACACCCATTTTTATAGCTGAAATGCTTCATTCGGTTACTGAAGTATAACTGGTAAAATGCCTCTTACTAATAAAATGATTAGTCTTTGGCAAGTGTTCAATATGCAAATAATATTGATGGCAAGTGTCATACAATGAATTGTTTAAGCTAAGATAAAATGAAAGCAAATGGTTGTGGTCATTTCTTGGTATGATGCCCTTCAGGTGGTGCTGCTGACACTTGAACTCAACTCCTTGGAACTGGTCTCATAACATTGTTGATAATTATGTTTATGTAGAAGCCTATAGTAATGATGCCGGTAATATTTTCATCCCTTAGTAAAGGCATGTACCAACCAGTGGACTGAAGATGAGAACTGTATCAAATTATTACTCATCAAATAAGATCAAGAGGTGTATTGTCTCCCCCATGTTGAAGCAAGCACAGTGCCTTGTACTATGCTTGTTATGTATTGTATTGTATTGTGCATGTCAGTATTGTCTTACGTATATTTAAGAAGTTTGTTACAGTAAAAAAGCTCCCTTGAGATGATGCATGGTTGATCTGATTGTAACAACGCTTGACAACATTTCTGCAATAAATAGAATTGGTGGTCTGGAAGGCTAATAAGAATTGATAATCTACTTACAATTATTACACTGTGTATAAAGTTGTATCTGTCCATCTGTCTGTCCTGCACTTCCTATACCGTACGCACGGTTTTTTTCACGAGACGGATATTTCCTGAAACCTTTCTAATTTCTTTAACCGCTGATTGCACTAAGGCCGTTTGTAAGCAATAGTTACTCTCTTCACTGATAGTGACAGGTTTAAGGCAATCATGAATATTCTTCAAGATTTCATACTAGAGGATACATATGCACAACTTATGCACCCTAAATTTTTTCTAAAATCAAATTTTGTAACAGTAACTAATTTCATGAATATATTTTCACAAAATATTTTTTTCGTGAAATTCATGAAATTTAAAACCGTGCGTAAGGTATCTGGTGATATCGATGGTACTGATGTTTACTAATCAGTGTTGCTAGATTTTTAATAAAGCATTCACCAAACACAAGCAAATATCAATATTATATCAAGGAAGCCAGTTTTGTTTCATCCAAATATGGTTGTCCAAGACACCTGATTATTTCAGATTTAATACAATTTGTGATTCATGATTTATTTTTCTAAAATGTCCTTAGGAAAGTTCTAGTGAAATTCACAATAGCAATTGTGTGAAAGGTTGTGTTACTGAATAAACACTACAAATTATTCAGGTACAAGTTGATGTACGTATTATCAATCTAAAAGCCAAGCTGTTAATCAATGTATTATTATTATAATAATACTTAACTACACAGTGGGTAAGACGTCAGCATCTGATGTCACATGTAGTTCATGGTGACGTGTGTGGAGGCTCATCTGGCTAGGTTCTCAATTGTTTGATTCATCAAATGTATATCATTATTTTAATGTATGTATGTCATATTTTGGCTTTCGTCTCAGCTTGAATTAGTAGTTCATCGATTTAGACACACGTATGTTATAAGCGCCCCCTTGAAGATAGTCTAATTATTATTACCTTATTAGTACAGTTTTAAACTGTTAGCCATTTATTTCACAGTAAAAGGTATTTAACCAGTTGTACATTACTAACAAGACAGAGTGCTTCAATTTTAAAAGTGGGCGTGCCATGCAGGTATAGTGAAGCTTATAAAAGAAAACTGGCCTATAGTGTTACAGTAAGAATTTGACTTAACAATTTTAAAAAGCATTATCACTAAAATATAAGGTACTGGAGTAAATTATGTTTGTATGCGTTGCTATGTGCTCCTTAGTATTGAGTCTTTGCTCATGTAACTTACTCATGATGTCATCCCACCACTACATTAATATACTAACGTCCACACACGCAAAGTTTGTCCATGTAAAACTTTTAACTTGGTGTACGTTTGCAAACGAAAATAGGTGCTATAGTGTTCTTCTTTGGCAATAACTCATGACATACTTTGTTACTAAGGCCACGCCTATCAATAACATTGATATATAGCAAGTGTCATTAGAGCTGTGAAACTGGCCAGCAAATCATAACCGGTTATTGAACAAAAATAACTGCCGGTTACTCTCCAGAGGAGTATGAATTTGCTGAAAAACATGCAATTACATCTTACTTAATGCATAATTTATGCAAACAGTACATACTTATGCATATAAGTGCATGAAACCATTGTTAAAAACTTGCAACAACATTAACCATGTTGCTTTATCTAGTTATATCCTGATATTAATGTGTTAACACAACAAATATAAATAGAAGCATGTGCCATTAATTTTTTGTATGAAAATATTAAAAATCAGTTACCCAATTATGGAAAAAATAACTGTTAACTGAATTTTTAAAAATACCTGATCGGTTAACCAGTTATTAGGTTACTTTTCACAGCTCTAAGTGTCATACAAAGAAACTGAAAAGTAGTACTATAGGACTTGTTTGATTGTTAATTCAGGCTTCATTTCCCGTGAATAGATTACACACACACGCACGCACGCACACACACAATTCACGAAACCAGACAAGCACAGGCCTTCGAGTGCCTGGTTTAAAATAACACATAACAGATAGAGTTGGGCAATATTATGATATTATCGTAAATCGATATTCTTAGTATCTTAATATCGGCAATATGATATTTATCATCAATACTGTGATTATCATAACATTTGGTGTTCATAAACATTCAAGTTTTATAACATCAGTGAAGTACTTCATCCTATGTCACAATTTTAGTGCTTGTACTTCTGTCACTGTGGTTAGCTAAAATTATAACATCGATTATCATGATAATTACTATCATGACATGGAATTTTTGTTATCGCCTAACCTTAATAACAAAAGCCTAATTCAGTATACGGTGTGATAATTAGGGTACATTTATATATGTGAATGCTCTGTTAGGTATAATCTCTTACAATCAAGTGACTGTTTTATTAGAGTAACTCACACCACTGGCTGGTTTGGTTTCAGGTTGGTAATACCGTAGGGGTGGCAGTATTAATATGAAGACCATACCATGATATTCAAAATTAAAAATATTGCAAATAAGTACTAAATGGGTTCATGGCTCAAACCAAAGAACTACTGTGTTTGAATGACCTACTATTAACATACGTCATGTTGCATGTAAAATTAAATAATGTCTATAAAATATTTCAAAACATTTCAGGAAGTACTTAAATATATTTTAAATATGAATAAATATTAAAATATTAATTAAATACATAGAGTTACTGCATTTCACAGTACTACAGCATTTTGAAAATCCCAATCAATGCTAAAGACATAATTGAGTATAACAAAATAGTCAGTATACTACATACATACCCCTATAATAGCATACAGTGAGTATAATTTGCGAGGTGCAATTTTTGCAAACCCTCAAATTTTCCATCCAGCAGTAATATTTACTATTACAAAATCTGTGAACACTGACATGTATCGCATCACGTGATCATGTATAAAATCGTTTATCTGCATGTATTTTGTCACATGTAAGTCCTTTGTGTAATTAGAGGATACTGTGTTTGCAAGGTTTGGTCAGGTGCTATCAATGGAAGAGCTGCTTTGATACACACAACCACCATGATCCTTTTACTGTTGCCAGGTGCAGTAAAGACATGACAGTGTATATGTAGTGGGACAGGTTTCCATAAAGATATTTGCAAGAATGCAAGTATAATGGATTTGGTTAAATTGTTACATGAACACATGTGGCAATATATTGATATGTGAAAATGGTATATCATAATCACGATATGGAAGATTATATCACGACAATCAATATGATGATAACACTGCACGTTACTAATAAATATACATAGGAAGAAGATGGGTCTATAGATTAGGGGCGGGAAGTGACAAGACACACACACCACAACACAATGCTACAAGTGGAGTGACTAAACACATTAACCACAGGATAAATAGTGTTTAAACTGGTGTGTGGTTTGTTGGTACAGCTATTGTTCTATGGACAACTCTAAAGCAAAGACACGCACTTTAGATCTAAGCCCACACACTTTAGTGATTGGGCCCTTAGTAGAGCCCTTGCTGCGCTCAAACTCAACTCCTCCTTTGTTCCTTCGGGTTACTAAACTGCTTGGTATTGTTTAGTTGCTAAGTACACCAGGAAGATTTGCCTCCCATCCATCCATCCAGTCTCCATTCTCTTTATTTGGGTAATGTGATGTGGTTTACTCCTCTAAAGTTATTCATATGCATCTGCTTATGGAGACTACATGAAAAGCACTCAAGTGCAATCCTTGCCACAGCTAGCTAGTGCATACTAAACAGCATCGTGGGGCGAGTCTATTTATGCAAGGTCATATCATCAATACTCAGTGCATTGTTAGTAGCTAGCTATGGTTCATAAGTTATTAGGGATGCAACAATATTACAATATATCGATATATTATATATTGCAATATTCATTACTGCAATACAATACAGTACGCCTGATGAAGAATATCGATATATTGCTTATTGCAATATATTGTGATATATTGCAACATTTTTGCCTTCCAAGTTGTAAGAACCCAATTATTACACTGCAAAAATGACTGAACCAGGAATATACAGTACAATTTTACATTTCTACTTAGCTTTTTTGCTAGTTTAAGGACATGATATGTTCCTTTATAAGTCTAACCACATATTACAATATAGCAGTATATTGCAATACACTCAAAGGCAATACGCAATATGGCATCGACCCATATTGTTGCATCCCTATAAGTTATCATACGCATGATTAATTATGATTAGCACTATAATAATTCTTGCATTACTCGTTCGTTCTCCGCCTTCTCTCTCATCATGCAGTGTTCTCTCTAGACGCTCTTTGCACTACCTCTCTTGCCGTTGCTCTAGCCTCTAGACAAGCTGTTGCAATGCTTCTGTGGGTCTATTCCTTTCGAGTTTCGAATCATTTCTTCACCTTTCCAGCGTTGTTGTCATTTCCTATATCTGTGTTTATTTGCAATTCATGAACACATGGAACAATTCTCTAGGGTCGCCAGCACGATCGCCTCTTTGTCCGTGTTTGTTTGAATCATGAACCATGGAACCATTGTCCAGCAAAAATAGTAGGGGGGTCGGCACGTGATGATCGTTACCGTTTCTGTTCATGTTTGTTTGTGAGACTATATGCGAGTATCAAAAAACCTTAAAGGACACGTACTCACTATCTAGCCCTGCTGTATTGCAACACAAAATAAAATCTCATCTATAAATCTAGAAAAGTGACAAACAAAAATCACCGTTGCACTCAGCTATGCCTCACTCACCGATGATCCTTTACAGTTGTTTTGCAACAAAATGCATAAAATAGCCGGAATAGAAAAACAGGGCCATGCAGCGAAAGTCACATATGATAAATCAGATCACATATAATGGATTAAAATGCATGACCCCTTAGCAGGGCAAGCTCAGAGCTTCAAGTGCCCATCGTAACAATCTTTCTAAGAGTGATCAGTAAGAGTCCAGATTTTAAAAAAATGCAAAATTGCAACAAATTAGAGATCAAACAGTAGTACGGCAATACAGTAAGTTAGAGAGGTCCTCTGTTGCCCAGTAAAACCAAATACACAGGTTTTTGTTACACTACAAGACTGAGGAACATCTTACTAACAATAGGAACAACAACGGGACCATCCTGCCCAACTGGTATGATATATTCATACAACTGCCTTTGCATGCATATATAGGGTCAGAGTATTACTAGCTGGTGTTCACTTAGACAATATCATAAAACAGGAAATTCTCAAGGACGATAAATCTCACAGAAATGTACACAATATACCGTATAGCGGGTAAATTTGGCGGCATTTTAATTTGGCATTTTGCCAATTCTCAACGTTTGGTGGATTTTAATTTGGTGAAAGCCTAAAAATCAGCCATTGCTTCATAACGAATGTTGAGCAATCGGCGGAATTAAATTTGGCGGTTTCACTAATATCCACCAAACCGCCAAATTTAATTCCACGCCAAATTTTCCTGCTATACGGTATCATTTATTTAATATTGTCATATAGTAATACATTAGGCAGTGATAGTGACATCACACTGTATCAATATAACAAACCAAGTCATATAGATATATCAAACATGAATATCAAGATATACTGGTGTATCGATATTGAGACTGATGCTAGCGCTGTAGTTGTACAATAGGCCCCACAAAGTTAAATATCTGTTTCTGGTCCAGCCTTCCTTCATGAATTGACCAGGCCACCAGGCTTCTTTTAAAATGTATTTTTAAATTGCATCTCAACGTGACATTTTTAGCAGTCCATGACTTATACTATGCATCTTTCAAATCTGTGTAGCTAGCTACAATCAATGGATCTCTATAAAGATCACTGTGTGCATGTGATCTCTCTCTCTCTCTCTCTCTGTCATGGTACATGGTACATCTCTGTGTGTCTATGTTGATGTCTGTCTGTGTGTGTGTGTGTGTATGTGTGTAAATAAAAAATGGCAAAAAATCACTTGGCAAAACTTGGCATCACTTGGCAAAAAATGACCAGGCAGGAGGACCAGAAACATATTTTTAACTTTGCTCAGCTTTATGCTTGCTAGATTTATAGCACTGGCTCTGTTTAGTATTTATTTATATATTTTGGGTAATTAGCTAATTCACACTTTACTGTATCATATAATAATTTTTATATCACTATAATAATTATTGTGATACAAATGCAATCAATACATCCAAATTACTGTGTGTATCATATTACACCTCTACTGTGTAGATGCTACAATCTACAATATTATACTGTAGTTGGTGAAAAGTTCACAGTTGGAATTTTTCATGCGAAAAAATTTCATGTTAAAATATTTTCATCTTCTTGGGTAAAATATTCTCATCTTCCCTATTTATTCAATGGTAAAAATATTTCATGTGTTAAATTTTCATCCTAGCAGGCTGCAGATGAAAAATTTTTAACAGTGAACTTTTCCCAAACTACGGTATATCACCACCATGATAGTAGCAATAATAAATATCACAACATATTGCAGTGCATTACTGTAGGAGTGAGTGTAACTAGTAACAACCAATGCTGAAACCAGCACATGCATATTAACAGCCAAATAGTTATTATTAAACTGGATGATGATGTGCTCTAACTAGACAGACGTTAACAGCACCGTGGGGTAAGCCTTATAGCAAAGATTGCTACACACGCTGATGATACAAGAAGATATTGTTACTGTATGTGTCGACTCTCTACATCACTCTAGAAATACTGTAACGATGCATATACTTCATGTAGCTATGAATAATTTGTATTTGAGTGTCAGTAATCTGCACCGCCTGGCATGAACCACCCTCCAACTCATATATAGAGTGTCTCCCTGCCATTTATTTCTTGCGGCATAAACCATCCTACCAATCATAATCTATCAACTAAAGCTATTGATCAATTCAGTCAAAGGAGTCAATCGATTCAATCAACATATTGATCGATTCAATTGATATTGATTATCCTTTTATTGCTACTATCAATGCTAATATAGCAAAACAAATGGTTAGCCATAATTTGGAGAGCAGTAGAATATACTTTATGCCCTTATAAGGGCTTTCTTGGACGGAGGTGTGTCTGTCTCAGTCCTCTTATTATAGTACTACATATTATGTGTAGGTATAAATCTGATATATTGGTAATGAGATGAATAGGCTTAGCACCTAATAAGTGTGTATTCATTTATCACCAATTCCGCTAAAATAATGCTTATATAAAGCTAACAGAACTTCGCAAAAACCATAGAAAACACAGTCCATTTACAGTCCACTCCTTGTTTTAGTATCTGTCATTACAAAACATGCCCCTTGACCCACAAAATTTTCCCGCAAACATGCCATAGTATAATGTAAAGTATATTCATTTTTGTTTTCAAATTTTTGTGGATTTCATGAGTAATCAGATACCCACAAAACTTAATCTTGGTTTCCACCTTGTTGTCCATAAATGGTATCCTTCACATGAAAAGCAACCACCGTAGTATCCACAAAACTTAATCTTGTACACATGAAATATTTTTTATTTATAAAACATTATTCATGGTCCAATTCAAATACACAATGATGTTTCTAGCAGAACACTTATATCATGATCAATGAAACTTAAGCTTGCATCAATTACAATAGAAGTCAGCGTAGAGTATCATAAAAAAATTTAATAGAGAAACTATTACTGCATGGGTGTATATCAAAAAAAAACAAATGGTATATATTTCATGAAATTGGTTTGCAATAAAGTACAATAGTTTTAGCCACTCAAAACTTACATACACAACTACAGTACATTCTCTCCACCTTTAGAACTAATTGTGTTGGGTTTTACTAAGACAGTCACACAAAATCTTTCTCAACAATAAATACTGCAGACAAAACATTGCATAACTGCGTACCTTTATTAAACTATTAAGAGGACATAATGCAGACAGGTAGACAAATAGACGGCCTTTCAGCGTATTGTGTGAGTAAGCTTTATACACAAGAGCCATCATTCCATATACTCCTACCATACCAGGTGAAAGGGTTCGGTTTTCTGAATGACATGACACTTGATTGACATGTGACCATTAGAACATGTCAATTAGAAGACATGGACCCACATATCACTACACTGCCTGCCAATTACAACATCTCCTCAGCTGTAGTTCATAGATGCTGAGAATGCTATTGCAACATATAACCATGCTTACTCCCAAGAGTGGGTCAGTCATGGGAAAATATTTACAAGTGATTTACAAAGCTAACATTTACAATGTTGATTAGTCTAACTTTTAATTCAATCATACATTCTGTCCTAACATAGTTTAAGAACACAACCCACCAGCTCTCTATCCCATTGCATTATGAAAGGATTACAGAAAAATTCTTCAGAGTTACTGTGCATGCATAGGTGGATAGGGCAAGGACAAAACACGCTACGCTAGAGTAACATTTGTTTCTGTCACAGGGTAAAAACTGATTAATGTAAAGCACCATTGCACCATTGCACCATTTTAAGTAAACTTAGTTATAATGATTAAATCATACACGGTGTGTTGTTGCAATAACTACTGTAGCATGAAGATACTCAAGATGATGCTTTGTCCAGTTACCATGGTACTGAGGGAATGAACAGCAGTGTTATAGTTCATGCCAAGTTGCCGTAAGGATAAATACTGCATAATCTTGTAGAGAAAAATTCCACAGGTTCAGCCAACTCAGAACATTTTGTTGCAATTATCGGAAAAGGTTTCATGTATTGAAACATGCATAATGCAGATAGTATTATGAGAAGTATAATATACAGATTTCACTAACAGCAAAAGAAAGGGAATTAACACTTTTTATCCACATCAAACAAATCATTTTAAAGACACACTAAGACTGCTACTTTCACCAGTTTGGCTGATTTTCTAAAATACAGCCAAGTATAAATACCTGTATCGTTATAACACCATGACAGAGAAAGATAACAGCACCAAACTTACATGGCTTACTTGGCATAACAACCCTTACATTCTGCAAAAATATCTAAAGGATCCATCCAGCCTATAAGAATATCTATAGGATCCATCTAGCCTATAAGAAACTATGCCACAAAGTTTCATGGCTGTCTGATAATTGATGCCAGCATTCGATAATTGGTACGCGTGTCCGATAACTGACTGCCGACACCCCGTACGCTTTTGCATGTCACAGAAAATCTAATTACATCATAACGATAAATATTGGTTTCCAAGGAGACTAACGAATGGGCTATCCATTGGTGAAAACCAGCAGTCCATATGATGGATACTTGTCAAGTTACAGCAGTTATTTGAAACATGTTCGATAATTGACCACTGACGCTAATCATGGTTAGAATAAATAAACAACAAAAGTTGATAGTACATATTCAAGTCTTCCATCTCTTTAAATATTATTATGCATGACTTGTAAGCTAGACTGCAGTGGCTTTAACAATCATAATCTTGTTAACTGAAGGACAACAGCTGCAGGAACACACTAACACATGCAGGATACCAGGAGAGCCAATATGGTTCTCAAAATTAAATAATTTTGATGCTGTGGTTTTTGTTGTGATTGCATTAACACACAATGACATTCACCAGAGCTGAGTGCCCATCACATGCAGTACAACACAGGCATTTCGTCACATGGGAAACACAGTGTAGACAGCTAAAGTATTTATTCCTTTTGTAAACTTCTCACCCTTCCCAATCACACTTATAAAAAATGTTTAAATGACAACTATGACAACCATTCACCAGCACTTGCAAATAAGCAATAGAAAAGGTCACAATAGACATATAGTACAGCATTGAAGGGTAATCCTGAGAATACATGCAGATGACATACACACTTACACAGTAACTGTAAAATACATTAAATGCAAGTTATGCATCGCAAGTAATGTTATACATGAATCATGTAATTATTAATGAAAGTATGTTATGTTTGCTTCCAAATTGTATTTCTATCCCATAACCTGACATCATTTATATTACATATACGCATGCACACACACACACACGCAAACACACACACACACACACCACACACACACACATGTGCACGCAATTGTTTTCTATGTTCAGGTGTTTCTCTAGCCATCCTTCTTCACCCGAGCCTTTCTTCCCTAACAGATTCATTCATCCATCCCATCTCCAATACACGAATCAATTTAGTAATCTACATCATCAATGTATTGTGGCACGAACTATCATATGACCATACATGGCAAGGACTGAATGATGCATGCAAATTATCCGCTTTTTATCGTAAATCTATGTGCACGGTCACCCATACAAAATTTTGAGCAGTGTGTGGCTCTCACTCAGGCTCGCCCCAAATACAATATTTCATTTGGTTTGTAATGTGGGCAATGACAATGTTGTAGTTTTGTATTAACCAGTTAACAGGTGATTTCAATAAATTCACGCATATAAAATATATACCATATAAACAAGATCTGAAATAGCATCACAAGAAGACGACTCAAACATACCATCACACATACAAGATTGGTACAGATACATATAACATTGTATGTGGTAAATTTAATAATGTATAGGCAAGCAGCCATGCAGTATATACTGGAATGATGTTTTTCTCATACCAAAACACACAAGCATTTACTAAAACAACAAATACTTTGGACAGTAATTAAAAAATAAATAAATAGAACTTTGGCCCATCAACTAATGCATGAGGCATCACACAGCCTCTGCCAGCTACTTGATTGCAAGATAAAAATAAATTTAGTTGTTGTTCTGATGGGAAAACAAGATAAATTGTGGAAGGTGTGGTAGGTGGGACTGCTGCCTCCATGGAAACCACAATGACCACATCAGCCATCATGCCTTACTGTAAATATTTAAAGATTCATTGAATAAGAAACAAGTTAACATGACTCCTGTGGGCAATTATGTTATAAAAACTAACCAAGCAGTATCTTCCTAGATGAAGAAATACTAAATATATGGTATAAGTATTTTCTGTGTGTGTAGGGGTTCCATGCATAAGTGATGTGATATACACTTGTCACCTTGTTCTACAAATACCTTAACACTAGCTGGTTAAAACGCTACATAACTCGTTTAATATAATACTCACACCCAGTACTATGATTTTGTGAGGGAGGGTGCTAAACACAGTAGTGGATCTCTGAAGTAGGGGGTCTGTGCCCCCCAGACGTTTTAGGATTTTCTATTTTTAAGTCCAGATTTTTACCAAATGTCAGTATACTCTGATAACTAAGTTATCCTTAAACATAAGATTTATGGGTGGAGCTAACCAATAAAGCATGGATATCAGACCAGGGATGTGGAGCCTACAAGTTGTTTTATATTGTAAGTTTAGAAATGACATTTTATGAATGAACTGGTGTGTTATTATAGCATAACTTGAAGGTTTTGTATTTCCTAAGATTTCCTAAGGTGGCATGTGAGGGGGTGCTTCAGCACCCCCTAAATCCGCCATTGCAGTATTGTATAATTATCTTATGTTGTATTTCCCCATATTTCTCGTTATTTCCTAACCATGCACTTCTAAAGTTCTAATAACATGACTGCAGAGCTTGAAATAGCAGCTGGCCATCGGCCATTTTCCATCCAATTTCAGGATTTGGCCGACCAAATCTGATATTTTACTGTACATTTCCAATGAGGAATCCAATGATATGTTCCTAATTTTAGTAATTGGCCGACTAATTTCTAATCCTTATTTTGAGCACTGCCAACTGGCCATATGTATAAATATATGTAATTGCATCATCACCCGTGTCCCCATATCCTCACCATCAACATATCAAATGTTGCATAACCATTAGTTAAATACTTTCCCATTACTCCATAATCACCCACTGGATGCTTTCATGATTAATCCATTACTGCAATAAATTATTACATAAGGTTATAACACAATTAATAAAGGAAACAATTTGGTCAATTTGTGGTTGTATGTGTAGGGGATGTATGATTGCTACAGCATGGGATGAGTCTGACCAAAATTGTGACCAATTCCCTCCAGTGGGTCGACCATAGTTGCTATACTCACGACACACCAATCTCAACAACATTTGCAGCAAGTTAGTTCTCTCAATATCACTAGGTTTATATAGCATACATCACAATTAGAACCATTAAAATAACCTTAGAGATGCTACCCACAAAAATCCAATGAAGCCATAGAGTTGCCATGGTAATAGATGGTTGCCATGATAAACAGTCACAGAGTCCCATGCAAAAATTCAGAAGCTTTTTTAAGAACAAGCTTAAGGGTGTTGGCAATTTGTTAACACAACAATAGGTAAATGTGATTACTAGTGTGTAACATGAGCACACACACTAGTCACAATTTACTACACAATGCTGCAATAGCTCAACATGCCAATGCAAGTTGAGTGCAATTCATCACATCCACTCAACATTTCCCACTAACATGGTTTAAATGCAAACCAATTATAGCACTCTTGGTGTTTCCATGAAAAAGGCATTCATTACCTCCTGTTACTATATCAGATAAACTGCATTCAGAGTTATAACATTAATGTGGAATGCACTTATGAGCATATTACACATGCTCTCCACATAGCACTGCATAAACTGTCACACGACATTGCAAGGGGCACTCACCACACCCTGAGTTATGGCGACACACGTACACAGCAATAAACATGTTAACAAGGATTACGGCAGAACTAGAACGTGAACGTGATGAAAGTAAGAACATCATTATAGATTATTTCCTCATTGGAAAGTAATCAATGTTTATTATAGGGATGCAACAAACACCCCTACCTACGTATGTCACATTGCATGCATTTTACACACTCCATGTATACCATTAGAAAGCATAAACACCACATCTAAAGCACAAATACCACATCTGAAACACCAATAAATTCACTACAAACTCCATAATCACGGAATTACAGATTGCACCACAACACAGCAATCATTCGATCCATTCCACCACATCACAAGTCATTAAAACAAGTATCAAATTACACACAACTACATTAAACTATAGTGGCTGATGTATCGAAAGTAAATCAGCAATTAGACCCCAGCCAGTCTGTCATTGTCACCATTTAATAAAAATATTTTTACACCTCCATCCCTAGATGATAAACTATTGGATATTAGCGAAACTTTCGCCGACAAAACTCTCGTGCAAGTTATTCGACCAAACAAGTCAGCGTGCTTTATATGTGTGTGCCAAGATGAACGCTTTTGTAATACATAGCTTTACAACTATCCAGTCACTAGTACACTGACCTATTCAGTGGACTTTTTGACCATTGTACTGTGAATAATACTAACATAAAATAGACATCACATATCAATTCATTCTGTTAGACACTTGCCCGCCATATTTGCCATACATTACAATAGGGACTACCATTAATGTTATACTACACTGCCTTTTTTGATAATATTTGAAAATTGGTTGCTTAAAATGGTGTAAGGAAATGCCTAGCCTTCAATTACTGGGTAGTAACAGACACCTTAATGGCAGCCTTCTTGTTTGTGCTAGTGATGAACTGCTTGGCATCATCCGTGTCAGAGCCATCTGCTGGATTTCCAGTACTACAAGAAGAAAACATATAGGGATTAATATTATTATTATTAAAGTGCAAAATACACCCTACAATATTTTCGTGTACATGGTTAACAAGGTATCCTAAAAATTTGTACACCTGTATTAGCAGTCATTTTAACACTTATCTGAAAACGCTATCACAATTTGTTTATGAAAAAACACTCTTAAAATGTGGCCACATCTATGACAACAAAGTCAAAGTGACAAATGATCAAATGTGTGCTAATGTCAATAATTCACATAGTATGCATACCATTGGAATATCTTCTGCTTGACCTCAGCGAACAGGGCAGTGTTGTGTGTTTGCTCCAACTCTCTTAGTGCCAATCTGTAGTGAGGAATATTGTTCATCTTCATATGAAGAAAAACATGTGAACTCATTGTTATTTTAGGGTAATCAACTTAGGTGCTCAATATCAACTTAAGGGATGAGCTTGAGAGGTATGAATATACGATATAACCAAAAATATTTCATGATCTGAGCACATCTGTTGTTGGGCATACAAATGATTTAAGCACAATTGCTAAGAATGAAATGGTTCAAGTGCTAGTGTAATACCTTAATGCTTCTACCCTCAACGGTGGACAATGTTTGGCCACAAAAATCATCCTCCTGATCTTGGCCAGGCCAACATAACTGCTAGCATAAACATCAAGATCCTAAACAACAAAACAACAACAATAACAACAACATCATATGACAGCTAGTTTTACAAATAACAAAATCATGACATAATGGTAAATTACTGTTAATTCAATTAATTGACTGAGACAATAGTATTATATACACAAAGAAATTACAGTGAATAGTGTTATACCTGTGGAGGAGGGTTATAATATTAAAACCACACTAGACACGATGGCAAAGTTGTCTAACATTACAAGCATCATGATTTGATGACAAAGAGTGGTTTAAGTAGATGTGTAATTGCGTGCTATGTACATCACATGAAAGTCCCTCGTGTTCATCACATCTGGACAAGATTCCGACCAATTTTCACATCCACGCACAAGCATGTTGATCATTGTGACAAGCATCAAAAAACGTAGGCATACAGACATTTGGTCTTTATTAACCCACAAACACAGACACTTAAAATCCTATTACAAACTACAATACATTAAACGTTTTTGCTTTCAAGTCATCTGGAATAAAAAATCAAAGGATCGATGCATAAAATATAGTAATTCGTACAACCCAGGTTCCTGGAAAGAAGTTTTATCTGTGGAATGGAATGATAATGGTATATGTACTAACAGACAATGTAAGCTTAATATCACTGGAGTCAACTTAATTTAATTGTGACATAATATAAGCCATACATACCATTGGAACATACAAACACGCAGATCACAGTCAAAATATTGTCAAGTTATAATTTAGTTTTGATATGAAATATTTATCGAAATGGTGACAGTTCTTACACCAGATATACTACATAAACAGTACTGGTCACATGTACTTGAAAAGAGATAAGTTTCTATCAACAATTGTTAGTTAGATGATAATGGTTCCCTTGTGAAACTACCTCACGCTCCACTGCATAATACAAACTGGTGTTTATAAAAGTGATAGTGTAAAAGATCCCTGTGTTATATGCATTATGGTATCTACCCTGTCTTATTGTGACCTGGTAGTTGATACTGTAGCATACCGGTCGAGATTATGGTGACAAGTGTTATACACACATGCTGTATGAAGACAATGGCAACTGATTGTTTTCCTGAAATAAGACTTCAAAATTTGGTCTATATGCAATAAACAAAAAATAAGCAACTAGCACATGCAGTTTGAATCACGTGCCACAATTATCAAATTTTGGTGGCGTTTAAACATAACGCCACGACTCTATACCGTCTTTATAGTTTGTATGTACATACTAGCTCACCAGGGATGGTTCTGTTACGGTAAAATTACGTTCTGCCGATTCATCCATTGTAAGGTTATCATCCACCTGCATCGGCTCAGGCTCACCCTATTTCATTTCATTCATGCATTTACTTTTTATTTCTTACGCTACTGTTTTTCTTACGTGAATTCGTGGTAGAGGCATTCTGCTAGGTCACTCGGTGTCTTGAAGCCTTTTTGAACGCGCACCAGCGCTAATGTCGTGATCACGTGAGTTGATCTAACAAATGGACACCGCCCTTTGCGGATTATTAAATATATGTGATGGTTTACACAATGTAAACAAATCCTTCTATCTGGCGTACGCGGTCAGCTCAGTGTAAATTGTTTTATCTCGATTGCAAAACTCCACGACCATTTCTTAAGAAGCGTGATCGTTTAATGCAAGGTATGCTTTCATAGTACTTCACTGAAGGTTTGAGAGCTTCGTTGATCTTTTATTATACGTATGTATATATATTTATGTAGGTAATATGGAGCTCCTTTTTGCTATTGTATTCGCTTTGCAGCTGCTAACAGGGTGTCAAGGCGACGCACAGTCATGTGGTAAGCTGGGACCATAGAGATAGATAGATAGATAGATAGATAGATAGATAGATAGATTGATAGATTGATAGATTGATAGATTGATAGATTGATAGATTGATAGATTGATAGATTGATAGATTGAGAGATTGATAGATTGATAGATAGATAGATAGATAGATAGATAGATAGATAGATAGATAGATAGATAGTTAATCCACCATATAATAGTTTAGCTTCATGCACAGTTTGGGTACAACGTTTTGCCATATCCCGTTATACTATCTATGATTTTGCTGTGTACGTGTGACTGAAGGAATGGGAACTATCTTTCCTGCAATCCCAATGATTATAGGTATATGTGTAGTGATAAATGCCCGCTTAACTCCAAGTTTAATGGGAAGCCATATGTTAGCTAAACGAGCCAGTGCCTGCTATTCCAGCATGGGTGAAATTAATGATGTTACGCCATCACAAATTATTTGTAATTGATGATAATCTTACAGACTTGACTCTCATGTTTCAGGTAATGAAGTCACCATTACTCCATCAAGTAAAATTGTACAGCCTAGGGGCAATGTAACTATCAAGTGTGACGGTCTCCCAGATGCAGTATTCGTATGGAACGTTATTCTGACAAACAAAACATCTGCTCGTGTAATATTTGCGGCTGATGATGAACACTATTATCATCCACCGAATACCATTCCACAGAATAATATTCTAATGATATTGAATATAACAGCTGAGTATGCTGGTAGATACTTTTGTGAAAGAGTACCGACTACTTGTATCTCTAACAAGAGTGATATCACAATCTTTCGTAAGTTAGCTACAATTATCATTTCATGTGTGTTGTGTGACCTGGCATGCATGGAAAGACCTAGTAATGTATGTGTCATATCGCCATCAATGAGTTCCTCCTCCACTGTCACTGTGGAAACACCAGCCTTATTCATAATTTTGTGGCCACCATGGGTTAATGATTATATAAACATATTGATGCTTTTTTATTTTTCCTTTGTAGAAAAAGCTTCAATTACTATCACTCCCGAATGGAATAGAAGGCACACTGGAGAAGGGCTAAATTTGACTGCAGTCGTAAATGGTAACCCTTTCCCAACTACTATCACAGTACAGAAACAGGATCAAACAGGAGGATATGTGGACCATCCTAGTACAAAATATTCTGTCATCGGCCTAAACACAATATCATTTCCTAGATTGTCACTAGATGATAATGGACAGTATAGAGCTTGTGTTGAAAATTCACATGATTCTATAGAGTGTAGTACTTTCACCATCCTGATGACAGGTAGGTAACTAGCTACTATTATCTCAAGGGAACTTGATGTTTATGTGGTAATGACCTCAAACTCATCATATCTAAACCACAATGTAGTGGTGTAGTGGGAAGATCATAATGTTCCTGTCTTTAATGTCCTTATGTTAAGTGTATTAGGTTAAATCATAGTTAACATAGGCTTTCATGTGTGTATCTATGGTTTGATAGGTCCTCCTATGATTGAGTCCATTCCGCCTATAACTGTCAAGGAAGGAGGGAACCTGTCAGTTGTTTGTCGTGTTATTCGTTCATTTGGTGATGGTTATGAAATGACCTGGCAGACGATAAATGGAAGCGAAGTCATCAATGATTCTTTCAGTCAAGTAATACAACTGAGTACTAGTGAACTGCAACTTTTTGTTAAGGAAGTTTCTAAAGCTAGCCCTGTAGATTATTTGTGTGTTGTAAGAAACAATTCAAGAATACTTACTACAGAATATGTACAGGTCTACTTTACTAATATTCCTAGTTCTCCAAGGAATCTTAAAATCCGCAGCACCAATCTTAATGGTTTTGTTACTATCACATGGACAGCTCCAGCGACTGACAACGGCAGTCCCTTAACATCATACTATGTTACCATCTCTATTGAAGGAGGTAATTCTACTGTCAAACAGATCATACCAGATGAAACAAGCTTAGATTATTTTGCCGGGTGCAATGTGATTAATGTAACTGTGACATCAGAAAATGCTTGTGGAAACAGCAGTGGCATTAGTTCTTCCATTGATATTAGGAGCCAATGTGGTAAGAATTTATAAACTTTTGTAATATAATATATATGCTAATAGGAGCTGAAGCAACCCCTGCTGAAAGTTCTGTATCGGATGATAGTAACATGCTACCGATAATTTCTGCTGGAATAGTAGTAGTGGTTGTATTTATTGGGTTTACACTGTTTGCCATTATCATCTTTGTTTTGTGGTGGAAGAGACAGAAAAAAGAAATTAAACAAATCCCATCTGCATATAACGTAGAAGCTCTGGTAAGAAATTGTTGTTTTGTTAAATCTGTGTTATTAACTCTGGTCTGTTGTTCACAGTCTAATAATAACGTTAAAATTAACTCGCTTAAAATGACTGTAACCACTACACCCCCTCCGTTGATCAAGAGGACTACGTCAATTCGTCGGTATCGTAGCATGCTGGAGGTACCCAGGGATAGTGTAATGCTACGAGATGTTTTGCATGGCAGCACTTACTTTGAATTATGCAAGGGACTTATAATTATTTCAGAAAATGAGAATAGGACTCACGAAGTGATGATTAAGAAGGCAAAACGTTAGTTTTAGTTTATATAATAATTATTACTATGTAGATGTATAGTTAAGGGTCATATCAAGAGTTAACTTTAGTTCATATTGTGTGTTTTTATAGAATCTGCTCCATTGGAAGAGGAGCACAATATTGTAGAAGAGATTAAAATGATGAGTACTGTTGGGGTCCACGAAAATGTAGTTGGCCTACTAAGAACATGTTTATCAGAATGTGAGCCATTATTATATGTGTGTATATTGATAGATAACAGAATTATAGTGTGATGTACTATACGGATGCAACAATATTACATTTATTTTTTTATTTTTTACAATATATCGATATCTATTGCTGCAATACAATACATGCACATGATAAAAATATCGATATATTGCTTATTGCAGTATATTGTGATATATTGCAACATTTATTGCCTTCAAAGTTGTAAGTATCCGATTATTACACTGACTACAAAAATGACTGGACCTCTTGTAACCATAAATATACAGTACAATTTCTTGCTATTTTACATGTTTCTACTTAGCCCTTACTGCTAAAAACAAGTTTTAAAGACATGATGTGCTCTTTTTCAAATTTAATCATATATTCCAATGCACTCAAAGGCAATACGCAATATGGCAATGACCCATACATATTGTTACATCCCTAATGTACTATGTCATCTTTGGCTTCTGTTCTTTATTCCTTCTCACCCCCATATGTCCTTGTATTGTGTAACTAAATGATTTTATGGTACATAACTAATCGGCCAAATGTAGCTGCACCTGTTTTGTTATACGTGACAAAGTAACGCCTTTGAATTCTTCCCAAAAAAAGGAGAGATTATCATTAATTTTGTGAAATGAAATCATTAGAGTACAATTTTGGGAAGAGATTCTATTAAAGAATGGTAGCTACATGTTACTTGAACATTTTTAAACGATTACAAATTTTGATTGCAAAAGTATGTGTCAGGAATTTTAATGGATGGTATACAAATGATAATCATTTAACTGCTGTGTTAGCACATGTGAATTACAAACCACTAAATTTTCTAAGTAGAAAGCTTTCTTGCATGGATTTGTGGATTTCAGTCATCTGTGAAAATGTCATGCCAAACTATTTTGAATGAATTCACGTCACGAGTGTATATGCATGTCTATCTGTCAGTATCTGACTACTGCAGTACTTGCAATTGCTGTGATTTTACAGTATGACATAACCCAGCATAAGTGACTTACGTGATGGTGTATGCGTGTGCACATACATGATATAATAATTATACACATTTTTGAAAATTTTGATGGGTTTTACCACTGTGCAAATTACATTTGTAAATCTACACAAATTAAAATACGTAGACCTGTTCATACTATAATATAAGCAGGTGTATTTTGTGTATACTAGCCCAGTAATTTTAGACCATATGTTGTATTGTGTATATGTATGCATTAGCTATTGAAATGTGTGACTATACTTTTTGGGTATTATGATAACTGGGTAACCATCTATTTTGTATTTTTTTATTACAGCTCCAGTTTACCTTATAACAGAATATTTTACTCATGGTGATCTTCTTGGCTTTCTACGTGCGTCAAGAGGTCACTATGGAATGTACACTGTGTCACCTGGTACTGGTTGTAAAACACACCAGTGTGCTGTGCAACCACAAGATTTGCTCAAGATGATGACACAGGTTGCAGCTGGGATGAGCTATCTTGCTGAGAAAAATGTTACGCATCGATCACTGTGTGCACGTAATGTGTTGATTGGTACTGGACTTCAATTAAAGGTGTACAATTATGGACTGAAAGCAGATAGTGAAGTAAGAATGAATGGCTACCTTAGATAAGTATAAGTAAATTTCATTTTAGTCCATTCCTCAAAACCGTAACTATGCTAAATGGATGGCACCAGAAATGCTGTTTGATGGAACTGCAAACACTAGGAGTGATGTATGGTCATTTGGTGTGACACTATGGGAAATAATAACAATCGGAGGCTCTCCTTATCCAACCACACATCCCGGACAGATGAGAGACCTTCTACAGTCTGGCCATAGATTGCATAAGCCAGATCACTGTGATGAGTCTTTGTAAGAGTGAAATATATATAATTAGGGTTAAAATAAGCATTAATGGCTGTATGTTTCATTGCTATACATAGATATATCATAATGGAACAATGTTGGAATATGGACCCAAGTATCCGGCCCACTTTTGTAGAAGTACACAAGCATTTGGATGAAATGTGTAAATCAAAACTAGTGAGTTAAATTGTAAAACCGTAATAGCTCAATTTTTACAATTATTTGTATGTAGAGCTATTTGAACCTTGGTTTGTATAATGACGAAGAGTACTCACAATTTGAAGAAACTCATCAGTTGATGACGGCACTTTAACTCATTTGACTACGGCACTTTAACTCATTTGACTACATTACTATAATGTACATAGCTGTGATGGATGCTTCTACTGACTCATTCAACTGAACAATAAAACATACTGACTTTTTATTCAACATGTACATATGTAGTAACAATAGCTAACTGTCATGATAAGGTTTCTAGAATTTGTTCCACATGTGTTATTTATATTGTTTGTAACTTAATAACTAATTGTTAAATTGAATGTGTATGTAACCTTACCGTTTTTTATTCAAAATGCTAATTGATGCGGCTATAATGTTCCCCCACCCTAAATAAAAGATTGGTTTAGGAAATTATTTTGTCGCGTGCGCATGTGTAATATTATTACTAGCCGTTTCAGGTGCACCTGGTTTATATTTTCTATGCTGGTGATAATGAAAGTAGCTTTTGTTGCTGTCTTAGCTTTTCAGCTACTAGCATCGCATGGCCAGGCCCAGATCACGCAGCCGTGTGGTAAGAAACATCGTATGTACACATAAATTGTATGCTTGTACAGTGTAAAATATGTCGTGGTTGCCATCGCGCTGCAGCGTCAACCTGTACCACCTGGGATCCTTGTTTTCTGCGTTTCTAGGCTTGATGTGTGGAAGCCACACTGCGCCTGTGGATAAAATGTCATTACACCCATGAGGCGCTATGCGCCCTCGGTATGGCTTACAAATAATGTACAAAAGTAGTACGTATACATTAATGTTGTCAACTTAAGCTTGTTATTATTATTTTATATAGTCATTGGCAGGTTATGTCCATTTGTGCGATTTTGTTCGTTTGTAATTGCACGGAATAATTCATCTTGCAGGTAGTGATATCATCATTAGTCCAAGCAGTCAAGTTGTGACACTTGGGAGTAATGCCTCTATCACATGCCAGCACACCAACTCTTCTTCCAATGTAACGTTTTTGTGGTATTTCTTGCAAGTAAACATGTCCGATTCAGCTCCCGCCATGATATTATTTCATGACAGAACTCACTACCACATCTCTAAACAGTCGCATTTGAGCACCATTTTGATCACAAATATCATGCTTGGTGATATTGGTAGATATTGGTGTGATAAACTCAATCCACCTGACTGCTATACCAGCAGGAGTAACCTTACACTGTTTGGTAAGCTCTTGTGAGATATCGTGTATGTGTGCTGTATGATGTGTGGTGAGGGTGTTGTCAGCAGTGGTTGTAGCTCCCCTAGCCTGTCAACTTAACACTACACCAACACCAACCTCACCCATAACTTTGTGGTCACTGTGGATTTTGACAATTTGTTTATCAGTGTTTTTGTTTTGCAGAAAAGGCAACTATCATTATCAGACCCCAACTGCATAGAACATATGCTAGAGAAACTTTAAATATAACTACAGTGGTGGCTGGCAACCCTCTTCCAACCACTATCACAGTGGAGAAACAGGATACACAAACAGGAGTCTATGTGGACTATCCTAGTACAAAATATTCTGTCATTGGCCTAAACACCATATCATTTTCTGGATTGACGCTAGATGACAGTGGACAGTATAGAGCTTGTGTTGAAAATTCACATGATACGATAGGATGTCATCGTTTCACCATTTTAGTTAAAGGTGATAGTTTGATCTGTTATTGCAAGTGTAGTATATCTCAAGGGATCAAAGAACCAATAGTTTGTGTAATAGGTGACCTCAGCTTATCCACAAGTTAGGCCAAATTTCACATACACAGTATTGTTGTAAGAATTGAGTATATATCTGTGTATGCACACACATAACATATTCCATTATCATACTCCTAATGTGCATGACTTATTAGGTCTTACTCTCATCCCACCAATGGCGACTGTCAAAAAGGGTAGCAGCTTTTCAGTAACTTGTCGCGTTATAAATCAATTTGATGATTTTGAAATGATTTGGCAAACAATGGCAACTGGCGATAATTTTGCCAACGATCCTTCAGTTCAAGTAACACAACTTAATGCTAGTGACTTGCGTCTTGTTGTTGAGAGAGTTACTAAACCTATGGGATATTCATGTATTCTACGAAATAATTTGAGAATGGTAGTTGCTGAGCATATCAGAGTGGATATAATTGATGTTCCTGGTCCACCGAGAAATCTTAATATCCAGAGCACTGGTTCTGATGGGAGGATGTATATCACATGGACAGCTCCAGAGACAGACAATGGCAGCCCCTTGACAGCATACTATGTTAATATCACTGTTGAGGGGGTTAATTCTACTGTTGTGCGGGTTGTGCTTGGTAAAACAGATTTGGACTATTTAGCTGGCAAGTGCAAGGTGATTAATGTAACAGTGACATCAGAAAATGCTTGTGGGAACAGCAGTGCCATGGAATTTAGCATTGATACTACAAACCAGTGTGGTAAGTATTATTTAGTTTGCTTGATTGCCTTCATGCATCATTACACCATGCAGTAGTTTCTTCTGTTGAAAGTTCTGATGGTGATGATAATAATGCGTTACCAGCTATTGGTGCTGGAGTTGCAGTGGTGGTTATTTTTGTTGGACTCACCCTACTGGCTATAGTGATCTTTGTTATCTGGTATAAGAGACTAAGAAAAGATATGAAGCATTCTTCGTCTCTACATGATCCAGAATCCTCAGTAAGAAACACATTGTTATATAAAATGTGGTTTATCAACTTTATGTATGGTATTACAGTCCAGCGTTAAAGGTAATCCTCATAAGCCAGTTGTAACCAGTTCGCCTCCACCATTTATCAAGAGGACCACGTCAATTCGTCGGTATCGCAATCAGTTGGAAATATCCAAGGACAGCGTGACACTACGAGATTTCTTGTGCGATGGTACTTACTTTGAGTTACGGAAGGGACTCTTAATTCTTTCGGAAAATGATAACAAGGCTCATGAAGTGATGGTTAAAAAGGCAAAACGTAAGTAGCAGTTAAATGACTGTTGAACTGTGAAAGATAATGTTATGTATTTATAGCATCTGCTCCATCAGAAGAGGAACACAATATTCAAGAAGAAATTAAAATGATGAGTACTGTAGGGGTACATGAAAATGTAGTGGGGCTACTTAGAACATGTTTGTCAGAAGGTAAGCCATTGTACTTTTCAACTATGAAATATCTGGTATAAATTGTTTTTCGATTTATTACAGCTCCAGCTTACCTTATTACGGAATATTTTGCTCATGGTGACCTTCTTGGCTTTCTACGTGCGTCAAGAGGTCACTATGGAATGTACACTGTGTCACCTGGTACTGGTTATAAGACACAGCCATGTGCAGTGCAAGGACAAGATTTGCTCAAGATGGTGACACAGGTTGCAGCTGGGATGAGCTATCTTTCTGAGAAAAAAGTTACGCACCGATCACTGTGTGCGTGTAATGTGTTGGTTGGTACTGGACTTCAAGTAAAAGTGTACAATTACGGACCGAAAGCAGATAGTGAAGTAAGACTAGAAGGCCATTAGCCAGCTTGAGATAAATGTTATTAATGTTTTTAGGCCACTCCTCCTAACTATGCTAAATGGATGGCACCAGAAATGCTGTTTGACGGAACTGCAGACAGCATGAGCGATGTATGGTCATTTGCCGTGACCTCCTGGGAAATAATAACAATCGGAGGCTCTCCTTATCAAAGCACACATCCTGGACAGATGAGAGACCTTCTACAATCAGGCCATAGATTGCCTAAACCAAGTCACTGTTTTGAGGCATTGTAAGAATGAATGCATATTAAAATATCAATGATTGTATCCTTCTGTCATATAGATATACTGTAATGGAACAATGTTGGAATTATGATCCAACCAAGCGACCTACATTCACTACATTACATAAACAATTAGATACCATGTGTAAATCAAAGTTGGTGAGTTACAATATAACGTGATTTATAATACCAGTGTGATTTGTTTGCAAATACAGAGCTATTTGGACTCCAGTTTGTATAATGGAGATGAATACTCACAATTTGAAGAGACAAATCAATTAATGACAGCACTTTAACTGAGCTTTTACAAATTTACCAGCAGCAACCTTAAACTTAACAAATCAAACTCACTTGTTGCCTCATATGTGTATTAGTGTACAGATATTTGTAGTTTCTGGTATGTAATAGTTTGTTACTGTATATTTTTATGTAGCTAGCTATGTACCTTAACTAAGCTACCTTTCCATGTTTGTACTTTAGCTATAACAATTATGTATGTATGTGTACTATTTATTTTTATAATAGTATAATAGTATTACACAATAACAGCTAAACAGGCTACACCACACTACAGACCATAAGTTGATATTAGTCTCGCGTAGCCAGACACTCTACGCCCAGGCGCTTATCGATTAGAGATTATAAGCGCCGGGCTACAAGGGTCTGGTACAGTTCACAGGCCTCAAATTTACAAGTGCCACCAGTGGTCGGTGGCTGTTAATTAGTGCACGTGATCATAAGCGCCACAACTTGAATTCCAGTGCGCTATGTCTGAAGCCTGTGGACTTTGTCGAGAAGTCACTGATGTCACCTCTACAAGTAAAAGGCAACTAAGTATTTTTCTGTACTTCTTTAGCTGGTATGTATTTTAGGCAGAAAAAAGAGGAAGCTTTTGAATGGTTCAGCCTGTGAGCATAGATTATCATAGACTCCGTAACCTTACGGAGTCTATATAATCTATGTGAGGCTGAAAAGACGCTTTTGAAACAGTACTTAATGCGATACAATTTGCTTTGGTTTTCTCGAAGGCCCATGTGCCCTATTGCTTTCTTTGGCGCTGCGTGAAACTCCATCACAATCCTTTCAATCAGATCAGAGCTCTGCCTTTCAATAAAGACGCTTCGAGTTTGAATTACAGGCGCATATGTCTAGTTACCAAGCAATAGAATCGTCACTTATTAAGTGTCAAAAAATTCAAGGCCTGTGAACTGTACCAGACCCTAGTAGCCCGGCGCTTATAATCTCTAATCGATAAGCGCCTGGGCGTAGAGGGTCTGGCTACGCGAGACTAAGTTGATATCGTCCGTTTTGATTACGTGCGAAATTTAATTTATATGGGCGCTTTGTTTCCTTGAGGCGCTTTTATAACTAAACAAATGCAAGAATGCATTTAACGTCAAGCATATAAACCGCGGTTCGTTGGATGGTGACGATAAGATATTGTGAATGCTAATGGAGTCAATCGTGACTGTGGTCAGGACGAGCTATCTGTGTACACTAGTTGTGTTTAGCCTAATCATGATTATCGCTAACAACCAGCCAATCTCACCTGGTAAGAGCTACGTAGATAGCCGGTATATATTTTCTGATGCGGAGAATGTACTATCTAAATGTGTGAATGTATGTACGTTCCAATCCCTTTGTCAATAATTTTGTCACGGTGTATGGAGGTGAGTACATGTACAGTACTATAGCCATAGATAGACTATACTATCTATGCTATAGCTATGTAAAGATATCTCAGTGGAAAGCTGCTCACTACGGGGGATGTAGCTATTACAGTTAACATACATATGCACTACACAGCTGTACGGTACATGTAGGGTAAAATCCTAGCTGATAAAACACTATGAAGCCGCTATAGTACATATATCTGTTGTATGGACATACTACATTGCCAGATACAAATGGGGTGTGTGTGTGTATATACGCAACTCTAGACTACAAGCATTTTAGTTTGCATACCGACAAGACTCAAGTAAATATTTAAATGAGCTCATTTTATTTTTGTCATAAACAATGATCATGAGTTGCAAAGAAATTCAGTATAATAATACTACATGGCATGTATATAAACATAATATTATATATATAGTAGCTACCTAGTGCATTATAGCTATCAGTAAAACTGTATGTAGCCAGCTATATATAGTACTATGGTACAAGTATTTATGATTGTATCTTCGGAATTGTCAAGGTTGTAACAGGTTGTGTATATGTACATGTATTATATGTGAGAAAAGTGGCAGATTTGTCAAATTGTAAGCTTATTTTACTTGCCAATTATAAATAGCCACATACATATCTAACATATTTTATATCAAATATAATATTGCTATTTACCATGTAAGGTTGAGCCATAATGATACTCCATTTATTCTTAATGTGGATGACTTATTAGGTCTTACGCTCATCCCACCAATGGCAACTGTCAAAAAGGGTAACAGCTTTTCAGTAACTTGTCGAGTTATAAACCAATTTGATGATTTTAAAATGATTTGGCAAACAATGGCAACTGGCGATAATCTTGCCAACGATCCTTCGGTACAAGTAATACAACTTAATACTAGTGAATTGCATCTTGTTGTCGAGAGAGTTACTAAACCTATGGGATATTCATGTGTTCTACGAAGCAGTTTGGGAATGGTAGTTGCTGAGCATATCAGAGTGGATATAATTGATGTTCCTAGTCCACCGAGAAATCTTAATATCCAGAGCACTGGTTCTGATGGGGGGATGTATATCACATGGACAGCTCCAGAGACAGACAATGGCAGCCCCTTGACAGCATACTATGTTAATGTCACTGTTGAGGGAGTTAATTCTACTGTTGTGCGGGTTGTGCTTGGTAAAACAGATTTGGACTATTTAGCTGGCAAGTGCAAGGTGATTAATGTAACAGTGACATCAGAAAATGCTTGTGGGAACAGCAGTGCCATGGAATTTAGCATTGATACTACAAACCAGTGTGGTAAGTATTATTTAGTTTGCTTGATTGCCTTCATGCATCATTACACCATGCAGTAGTTTCTTCTGTTGAAAGTTCTGATGGTGATGATAATAATGTGTTACCAGCTATTGGTGCTGGAGTTGCAGTGGTGGTTATTTTTGTTGGACTCACCCTACTGGCTATAGTGATCTTTGTTATCTGGTATAAGAGACTAAGAAAAGATATGAAGCATTCTTCGTCTCTACATGATCCAGAATCCTCAGTAAGAAACACATTGTTATATAAAATGTGGTTTATCGACTTTATGTATGGTATTACAGTCCAGTGTTAAAGGTAATTCTCATAAGCCAGCTGTAACCAGTTCGCCTCCACCATTTATCAAGAGGACTACGTCGATTCGTCGGTATCGCAACCAGTTTGAAATATCCAAGGACAGCGTGACACTACGAGATTTCTTGTGCGATGGTACTTACTTTGAGTTACAGAAGGGACTCTTAATTCTTTCGGAAAATGATAACAAGGCTCATGAAGTGATGGTTAAAAAGGCAAAACGTAAGTAGCAGTTAAATGACTGTTGAACTGTGAAAGATAATGTTACGTATTTATAGCATCTGCTCCATCAGAAGAGGAACACAATATTCAAGAAGAAATTAAAATGATGAGTACTGTTGGGGTACATGAAAATATAGTGGGGCTACTTAGAACATGTTTGTCAGAAGGTAAGCCATTGTACTTTTCAACTATGAAATATCTGGTATAAATTGTTTTTCGATTTATTACAGCTCCAGCTTACCTTATTACGGAATATTTTGCTCATGGTGACCTTCTTGGCTTTCTACGTGCGTCAAGAGGTCACTATGGAATGTACACTGTGTCACCTGGTACTGGTTATAAAACACAGCCATGTGCAGTGCAAGGACAAGATTTGCTCAAGATGGTGACACAGGTTGCAGCTGGGATGAGCTATCTTTCTGAGAAAAAAGTTACGCACCGATCACTGTGTGCGCGTAATGTGTTGGTTGGTACTGGACTTCAATTAAAAGTGTACAATTACGGACTGAAAGCAAATAGTGAAGTAAGAATAGAAGGCCATTAGCCAGCTGGAGATAAATGTTATTTATGTTATGTTTTTAGGCCACTCCTCCTAACTATCCTAAATGGATGGCACCAGAAATGCTGTTTGATGGAACTGCAGACAGCATGAGCGATGTATGGTCATTTGCCGTGACCTCCTGGGAAATAATAACAATCGGAGGCTCTCCTTATCAAAGCACACATCCTGGACAGATGAGAGACCTTCTACAATCAGGCCATAGATTGCCTAAACCAAGTCACTGTTTTGAGGCATTGTAAGAGTGAACTTATATTTAAATATCAATGATTGTATCCTTCTGTCATATAGATATACTGTAATGGAACAATGTTGGAATTGCAATCCAACCAAGCGACCTACATTCACTACATTACATAAACAATTAGATACCATGTGTAAATCAAAGTTGGTGAGTTACAATATAACGTGATTTATAACACCACCATGATTTGTTTGCAAATACAGAGCTATTTGGATTCCAGTTTGTATAATGGAGATGAATACTCACAATTTGAAGAGACAAATCAATTAATGACAGCACTTTAACTGATCATGAGCTTTTACAAATTTACCAGCAGCAACCTGGTTAATCCTTAAACTGAACAAATCAAACTCACTCATTGCCTCATATACACATTAATGTACAAATAGTTTGTAGTTTCTGGTATGTATTAGTTTGTTACAGTTTTCTTAACTAAGCTAACTTTCCATGTTTGTACTTTAGCTATAACAATTATGTATGTATGTGTACTATTTATTTTTGTACATTGTTATATTACACAATAACAGCTAAACAGGCTACAAATCTATGAGAGGTGATTAATGCCAAAATTATGAGCCATATATAAATAAAGGTAGGGATTTTGTACAGGATGGTCAAATCTTGTTGGAGAGTCACATGAGTGCATTATGGTACAAACATTTTGCATTTGGGTACATACATTGTTACATTAGGGTATAGACTTTTTGCATTAGGGTATAGACTTTTTGTATTAGGGTATAGACTTTTTACATTAGCATATAGACTTTTTGTATTATTATGCACAACTTTTACATTGGGGCATAGACTTTTTATATTAGGGAGACTTTTTATATTAGGGTATAGACTTTTACATTAGGGTATAGACTTTTTACATTAGGGTATAGATTTTTTACATTAGGGTATAGACTTTTTGTATTATTATGCACAACTTTTACATTAGGGTATAGACATTTTACATTAGGGTATAGACTTTTTGCATTAGGGTATAGACATTTTGTATTATTATGCACAACTTTTACATTAGGGTATAGACTTTTTACATTAGGGTATAGACTTTTTACATTAGGGTATAGACTTTTTAAATTAGGGTATAGACTTTTTATATTATGGTAGCTATAGACTTTTTATATTAGGGTATAGACTTTTTGCATTAGGGTATAGACTTTTTGCATTAGGGTATAGACTTTTTGCATTAGGGTATAGACTTTTTGTATTATTATGCACAACTTTTACATTAGGGTATAGACTTTTTACATTAGGGTATAGACTTTTTGCATTAGCCTGAGGGTATAGACTTTTTGTATTATTATGCACAACTTTTACATTAGGGTATAGACTTTTTACATTAGGGTATAGACTTTTTACATTTTTACATTAGGGTATAGACTTTTTACATTAGGGTATAGACTTTTTGTATTATTATGCACAACTTTTACATTAGGGTATAGACTTTTTACATTAGGGTATAGACTTCTTACATTAGGGCATAGACTTTTTACATTAGGGTATAGACTTTTTACATTAGGATATAGACTTTTTACATTGGGATATAGACTTTTTACATTGGGATATAGACTTTTTACATTAGGGTATAGACTTTTTACATTAGGATATAGACTTTTTGTATTATTATGCACAACTTTTACATACGTATATACCACTTTTACATTTTAATTATATTAGGGTAACTACTGAAGACATTTTGTTCAATTTAGAGATTAATGCCGGTACAATTTCAAATTCTGCTGGTAGCTATAACCAACAGCATGGCAAAGTAGTTACCACTGCATGTCAACACCACGTCATGGTAACACTCCATCGGCATGGTAGCTATCACTGATCCCAACACTACATACCTAGTATATATGGTAAGTTACCACTGTGTGTCGACGTCATTGCATGTCAACACTATGGAATATGATATGTCAACACTACATAATGACACTGTATGTCAACACATAACATAACAACACTAACGACACTTCATAGCATAACGACAACACTGCATGTCAACACTACATAATGACACTTTATGTCAACACTATAGCATAACGACACTGCATGTCAACACTACATAATGACACTGTATCTCAACACAATAGCATAACAACACTGTACATATGTCAACACTATATCATAACGACACTGCTATAGTATCATAACGACACTGTATGTCAACACGCATAGTGATATTGCATATCAACACTATAGCATAGTACTAGTGTCACTGCATGTCAACACTGTAGCATGATAACACACTGCATCATAGTGGACACTTCATGTCAACACTATAGCATAACGACACTGCTTATCAACACTATAGCATAACGACACTGTATGTCAACACTATAGCATAACAACACTACATGTCAACACTATAGCACGATAACACACTATAGCATAGTGACACTGCATGTCAACACTATAGCATAACAACACTACATGTCAACACTATAGCAC
This sequence comes from Spongia lamella, assembly GCA_963930835.1. Classification (NCBI taxonomy): domain Eukaryota; kingdom Metazoa; phylum Porifera; class Demospongiae; order Dictyoceratida; family Spongiidae; genus Spongia; species Spongia lamella. Next base: position 6,435,823 of record OZ005752.1, on the reverse strand, counting down.
GATAACACACTATAGCATAGTGACACTGCATGTCAACACTATAGCATGATAACACACTTAGCATAGTGACACTTCATGTCAACACTATAGCATGATAACACACTATAGCATAGTGAAACTGCATGTCAACACTATAGCACGATAACACACTTAGCATAGTGACACTTCATGTCAACACTATAGCATGATAACACACTATAGCATAGTGAAACTGCATGTCAACACTATATATATTAGCAAGATAACACTGTATGTCAACACCATGACATAGTACTATAGTGTCACTTCATGTCAATGCTATAGCATCATGGCATCACTGCATGCAACACTATGGATGGTATCACTGTATCCGGCTCAACACTGCATGTGACATGGTATGAATTGCTGGTAACACTATACATGCCAACAGTCTGGTATAAAGCTTGTCAACACCATACATATGCTAGTGTGCTTGTGGCATGGTATCACTAAGTCTCACACTGTGCCATGGTGCCACTACATGCAACACCATGGCTTGGTTTTAGTGATCAGCGCTATCGGATATATTTTTGATAACAGAATGAATACCCATTATGGCTACTACTGTCAGTAGTATATACAATGATAGCCCATATCATAATTTATAATAGTGATGGTTACCTTGCCAAAGTGCTGAACGGTACTGTTGATATGCAATGATGCCATGCCTTAGTGTTGACATGAAACAGTACTAGCTATGCTAAAGTTAACATTAGCTACTGTAACAAAGTTCACGCAAAGTGACATTGCCAATAGCATTAGCTATAACTTCTATTGTGGATTCTTACACTACAAGTGCAGTGTCTCGATGATAATGCTCTGTGCTAAAAAGAGCTCTAGTCATACATGCAAGACTCATTACAGTGTACTTAGGATGGTATCATTGTATGACATGGCACCAGTCAGGTAAGAATATTGTTCCAATTAAACATTCTAATAAAAACACCATAAGCAATTTGGATATAAGCAAACCACTGAACAGATTAATTTGAAATTAAAAAGTACGTAGCTATTAGTTATACACATGTATAGGTATCATTGTAGCTAGCTAGCTACGTATAGTCAGGGAATTGTAATTGGTCATTCGTTTGTCTTACTGCTAGTACATTTTTGCTACAGAACAATTATAGCTAATAGTAACTATTTGGGTACTCTGCCTATATGCTTCTCTATAAGCACGGTCAATTCATAAAATTATTCGTCATTGGAAAGTGGAGGCATATAATATGTATAGCTATCTATGCATGGCACCACCATATTTCAACACTACAGCATGATATCATTATGCATGTTAGCACTATATACTGCAGTGTGATATCATTGATTTACATATAGCTACACGTCAACACTATAATTATTATGACCTGCATGGTATGTATTATTATCAACACTGTGGGAATTAAGGCATCACTGCACATCCACACTATGGTAGCTACGTATCATTATTTATCGATAGTGTAGCTATACTAGTGGCTTGCATGGTGTCACTCTATATCAGTACCATAATTTGATTGCAAGTGTTGCAGCAAAAGCTATGTAGCTACGTATATACGTAAAATAAAAATTAGTCAACAAACTAGTGCTCTAAAAATAGCTAGCTACACAATAGCTTATAAATTTACATGTTAGCTAGCTATTTTTCAGATATAAGAATTCTGGAGAATCACATGGCTACTTATATATGTGACTGTCCAAGCAAAAACCAGCCTACGTAGCTAGTTCACACTTCCAAATTTGCTACTTTTGTGCTTTGCAACTTTTGTTGCTTACGTAAGGCATACAGACCTCAAATTTCCACAATTAGTGGAACAAACATCACTTTTAATTAAAATTTGAGCTTTGTGTAGCATTCTAATGAAATGTTAACTTGGCAACGTCGGAGGTGTGAACTAGTATAGGCTGCATGGTTTTCACTCGGACAGTCACATATTAACTTTATATTGTTCACGTTTATAGCTGTATTTAGCAGGGCATGTTTGTTGGCAGTATATACATATAGCTAAATATAAAAATGCAGTACATAGCTAAACATTGCAGTCGATTGATATGTAATGGTGTCATGCATACCATATAAAATGCCAAGCCAATATATTATACTGCATGCAACAAAACTAACTGGTAATGGCTACATATGTATGTAGCTACGTAGCTACGTAGCTATCATATGCATGACATTGTCCAATGTTATAGTACATATACTACAGTACGTAGCTACGTATGTGTACACATGTTGACACTGATGCCATGTCATATATGATAGTATCATCACAATATATATTTAATGTGTAAGGAGTCTTGCATGCACAGAGCTTGAGCTAAATCACTTGTAGTGTAAATTAAAAATCTGCAACAAAAGTTATAATGTAGCTATTCAAACTAGCTATATGTACGTTACTAATGTTATAATGTTACTATAAAGTATCATTTCATGTAACACACTAAGGCATGGCATCATTGCATATCAACGGTATGATATAGCTAGTACCATTCAACACTTTGGCAAGGTAACTGTCATTATCATAATATGGGGGCAGTGGTGGAGGAAGCTACTGAAAGTTAGGGTGGCCACTTAGCTAAACTCAAGTGATTTTCTATTGCAAAAATTGATTTTCTATGGAGAGTCTTAGGGGCCATGGCCCCCCTACTTCCACCGCCTATGAATATGGGCTATCATTGTATATACTGCTGAGTATTCATTCCATCTGACAAAGTTATCAAAAATATATCCGATAACGCTGATCACTAAAACCAAGCCATGGTGTTGGCATGTAGTGGTACCAGCAATGACACTAGTAGCTACTATACTGTAGTGTTGACATACAGTGTCACTAGTACTATGCTATATATAGTGTTGATATGTAGTGTCACTATGCTATAGTGTTGACATAGTGTCGTTATGCTATAGCAGTGTCGTTATGCTATAGTGTTGACATGAAGTGTCACTATGCTATACTATTAGTGTGTTATCATGCTATAGTGTTGACATGCAGTGTCATTATGCTATAGTGTGTTATCATGCTATGGTGTTGACATGAATAGCATGATAACACACTATAGCATAGTATCACTGCATGTCAACACTATAGCATGATAACACACTATAGCACTTCATGTTAGCACTATAGCATAACGACACTTCATGTCAACACTATAGCATGATAACACACTATAGCATAGTGACACTGCATGTCAACACTATAGCATAACGACACTGCATGTCAACACTAGTGTTGACATGCAGTGTCACTATGCTATAGTGTGTTATCATGCTATAGTGTTGACACTAGTACTATGCTATAGTGTTGACATGTAGCGTCGTTATAGCTACTATAGTGTTGACATAGTGTCGTTATGCTATAGTGTTGATAAGCAGTGTCGTTATGCTATAGTGTTGACATACAGTGTCGTTATACTATAGTGTTGATAAGCAGTGTTGTTATGCTATAGTGTTGACATACAGTGTCGTTATGATGCTATAGCAGTGTCGTTATGATATACCTTAATGTAAAAGTCTATACCCTAATATAAAAGGTCTATACCCTAATGTAAAAGTTGTGCATAATAATGCAAAGTCTATACCCTAATGTAAAAAGTCTATACCCTAATATAAAAAGTCTATACCCTAATGTAAAAAGTCTATACCCTAATATAAAAGTTGTGCATAATAATACAAAACTATTATAAAAATGTTACCCTAATATAAAAAATCTATACTCTAATATAAAAAGTCTATACCCTAATGTAAAAAGTCTATACCCTAATGTAAAAAGTCTATACCCTAATATAAAAGTTGTGCATAACTATTATAAAAATGTTACCCTAATATCAAAAGTCTATAAATGTAAAAAGTCTATACTCTAATATAAAAAGTCTATACCCTAATGTAAAAGTCTATACCCTAATGTAAAAAGTCTATACCCTAATGTAAAAGTTGTGCATAATAATACAAAAAGTCTATACCCTAATGTAAAAAGTCTATATCCTAATGTAAAAATGTAAAAAGTCTATACCCTAATGTAAAAAGTCTATACCCTAATGTAAAAAGTCTATACCCTAATGTAAAAAGTCTATACCCTAATGTAAAAGTTGTGCATAATAATACAAAAAGTCTATACCCTAATGTAAAAAGTCTATACCCTCATGCAAAAAGTCTATACCCTAATGCAAAAAGTCTATACCCTAATATAAAAAGTCTAGCTATACCCTAATGTAAAAAGTCTATACCCTAATGTAAAAAGTCTATACCCTAATGTAAAAAGTCTATACCCTAATGTAAAAAGTCTATACCCTAATGTAAAAGTTGTGCATAATAATACAAAATGTCTATAGCCTAATGCAAAAAGTCTATACCCTAATGTAAAAGTTGTGCATAATAATACAAAAAGTCTATACCCTAATGTAAAAAATCTATACCCTAATGTAAAAAGTCTATACCCTAATGTAAAAGTCTATACCCTAATATAAAAAGTCTCCCTAATATAAAAAGTCTATGCCCCAATGTAAAAGTTGTGCATAATAATACAAATGTCTATATGCTAATGTAAAAAGTCTATACCCTAATGCAAAAAGTCTATACCCTAATGCAAAAAGTCTATACCCTAATGTAAAAAGTCTATACCCTAATGTAAAAGTTGTGCATAATAATACAAAATGTCTATAGCCTAATGCAAAAAGTCTATACCCTAATGTAAAAGTTGTGCATAATAATACAAAAAGTCTATACCCTAATGTAAAAAATCTATACCCTAATGTAAAAAGTCTATACCCTAATGTAAAAAGTCTATACCCTAATGTAAAAGTTGTGCATAATAATACAAAATGTCTATAGCCTAATGCAAAAAGTCTATACCCTAATGTAAAAGTTGTGCATAATAATACAAAAAGTCTATACCCTAATGTAAAAAATCTATACCCTAATGTAAAAAGTCTATACCCTAATGTAAAAGTCTATACCCTAATATAAAAAGTCTCCCTAATATAAAAAGTCTATGCCCCAATGTAAAAGTTGTGCATAATAATACAAATGTCTATATGCTAATGTAAAAAGTCTATACCCTAATGCAAAAAGTCTATACCCTAATGCAAAAAGTCTATACCCTAATGTAAAATGTCTATACCCTAATGTAAAAGTTGTGCATAATAATACAAAAAGTCTATACCCTAATGTAAAAAATCTATACCCTAATGTAAAAAGTCTATACCCTAATGTAAAAGTCTATACCCTAATATAAAAAGTCTCCCTAATATAAAAAGTCTATGCCCCAATGTAAAAGTTGTGCATAATAATACAAAAAGTCTATATGCTAATGTAAAAAGTCTATACCCTAATACAAAAAGTCTATACCCTAATGCAAAAAGTCTATACCCTAATGTAACAATGTATGTACCCAAATGCAAAATGTTTGTACCATAATGCACTCATGTGACTCTCCAACCAGATTTGACCATCCTGTACAAAATCCCTACCTTTATTTATATATGGCTCATAATTTTGGCATTAATCACCTCTCATACAAATCATAGGTAACCTGATACCATATAGCATAAATTTTTGACGAGATAAATATTGACGAATTGTCTAGTTTTTATATCATGAGTTATTAATTTTGAAAAAAATATTGACGAAAGTTGTTTCAGTCAAGCCTCAATTTCTGCAATGCAGGCAAAAGTATGGCAGCACCATGTTGTGTAGGATTTCTTGAAAAAATTGACGAATGGACAAATTTTTGTCAAATTCATCAATATTTTTTATCATTTTTATGCTATACGATATTGTACAGCAGGAAAGTTTGACGAATCAGAGTGAATTCGCCAAAGTTAACCAATCGATATACCCAAATAAGTGCCTTTATACTGTTAAGCAATCAAGCAATTCGTCAAAGTTTATTTTGTCAAAGCTGTTGAAGTGAGGATTCATCAAAGTTTCCATTGTATGGTATATGTGACCGGCTCTGCAAAAACCCTCCATGTTCTCATGCAAATTTTGACCCATTTTTAAAACTTTAAAGTGTCATAACTCTTTAACTATTCCTTGTAATATTGTAGAAATTTGCCCATTTGTTGACAAATTATCCAGCAACATTTTAATAAAACAACAATGCATTTTATAGGTTTTTGTGAGGCTATGTAAAATATGCGAACATGGAGGGTTTTAGCAGAATAAAGTATAATATTATTATTATATTGTTCGTTTTGATCACGTGCGTGTTTTTATTTATATGGGCGCTTTGCTTCCCTCGAGGCGCTTTTATAACTGTAATAACCCCAAGAGCAATGAAATGCGATATATAAACCGCAGCTTGTTGAATGGTGACAAATAAACTTTGTACGTTATTTGGCTTGATGATGATAAAGATATTGTGAATGCTAATGGAAGTGATCACGAGCGTGGCCAGGACGAACCATCTTTGTACACTAGTTGTGTTTAGCCTAATCATGACTATCGCTAACAACCAGCCAATCCCACATGGTGAGGGCGAACTACATTTTTACTTAATTATAATACAATTAACTAAATCCTGTCTGTGTATATAGCTACGTAGATAGTATAATTATTAAAATTAATATTTTTCCATGCGGAGAATATGCCATCTATGGTCTGAATCAATGTATATACGTTCCTATCATCGCCATATGCTATCGCTTTGTCACGATGTATCTCAGTGTACACACATAGTGACACTCAAGATTCCAGTAGAAGTGAGCCGGTACACTATGTAAAGATATCAGCTACAAAGCTTAGCTCACTACGGGGCATGTATAGCTATATTACCACTGATGCACAGCTGTATGGTACAAGCAGGGTAAAATCATAGCCAATAACATTATGAAGCTAAAGTATCTGTTGTATGGGTATACTACAGTGTCAGATACAAATGGGGGTGTGTATACACAACTCAGGATTACAAGCAATAGTTTGCATACTGACAAGAATTCAAGTACGTAAATAGTTATATGAGCTCATTTTATTTTTGTCATAAACAATGATCATGAGTTGCACACTGAGAAATTCAGTATGCTGCATGTATATCTAATTACATAGTAGTCTCATGTAGCTACCTAGTGTATTATAGCTATCAGTAAAACTAGCGTATGATTGTATGTTCGGAATTGTCAAGGTTGTAACAAGTTGTGTATATGTATTGTCAGTTGATAATCCTTGTTATATCCTACTGAAGCCATACATCAAAGAAACAAAGTGTGCTGTATAGCAGTTATGACTGTGTAATAACTACCTGAGATGTGAGGGCCAGAGATGTGTAATAACTACAGTGAGAGATGTGTAATAACTTCTTGAGAGTATAATTGACAGCAATTAGTATAAAGAGAAACATTTCACAGCATTTAAAAGTACTCATTCAACTTTAGCTTACTAAGTGCATTAAAAAGAAAGAGTCTACCAGCTATGGCTATAAATAATTGTGATCAAAGGCAGCGAGAAAAAGAATAGCCAAACAGCTCTAGAGTGTTAGTTGTGATCAAAGGCAGTGCAATAGTCTTTGATCTGTTTGTGATCAAAGGTAGTAGGATATAAGCCAGTTATATCACAAACACTCATTGATATCATTGTTGATTATTACACTCAACCTAGGACTTCAACTATAACATGTAGCGTAAGTGGCAAATTTGTCAAATTGTAAGCTGCCACAATATTATTTCAGTTACTGAAATACTTGTTAAACTGAAGAAGTGCGAATGGTTTGAAACAGTTAAAACACTTCATAGGAGATATAATACAGCATTATCTTACTCCTTCACAACCAAGTTTTCATACAGGTTTTCATTGTGCGCTGCATTGCTTAGGTCATGCCAAGCCAACAAAATTAGTTTGACTGACATGATGAAAACTGATGTATAAGCAAAGTGAAAATCTGTAGAACTTAGTTAAACAAACACAAAGGGTTGAATGGCACTACAAGAAACGTGCAGTACATCTTAATGATTATTGAATTACTGGTATCTCATGCCTCCAAATACACAGTACACACACAGTAAATGAGACCGCAATACTGATCATATGCATGTAATGGTATTTAGTGGAACAAATTAGATTTCTAAATTTGCTACACAAAAATTTAACTGAGCAACAAATGCAATAGAGTATTTATCTTGTATATATTGTTGTGGTATATTGTGTGGGCAGATCAAAGGGGAAAGTGTTAGATACAATGCTAGTATTGTCTCCAGTTTTAAACCAAGCAATAAAAAGTTATATGCAGTGGTATGTTGAACTGTCTGGCTGTTAATTTAACAAAGACAACAAAAGTAACTTTATCAAAACATTCAATGTACTACAAAATTGGTTATAACACCCCCCTTCAGTCTGTGTTTATAATTTGAAACCAGACCAGTTTGCCCCTAGGCACCATAGTTATATAATTACAAGGATAAAAATTATCAATTGCTGTTTATTGGGGTGAGCCGTATCGATCCCCACACTAATGAGTTCTATGCATCTCAGTGGTATATATCTGTTCGTCACTCTGATATAGGTGCTATGGCATTATAATTAGTTGTGCTATAATATACCAGAAGAGTGTTTACAAAGGTTAGCAGATAAAACGCTCCACAGACATTATTCTGATAAGCAAGAAGAGCGATTACTAAGAAGAGAAAGGGACCGCCCTATGTTATTTCTCGTAAAAAATGATGGCTTAGGAGGAGGGTAAGGGAGAGCCATGAAAAGCCCCAGAAGGGCACTGTTGTATTATCCTACAGCAAATGAGCACACATCAGTGAGAACAATTAAACACCAAGTCTCCTGAGGAGAGGCAATATGTATGTGAGGCTGTGTGCACTCATTGTATCCAGACTTGAATCTAGATGGGAGACAATGGCAACACATGATGCTCTCCAGCAATGGAAGTGCTAAATAAATTGAATTGAATTGATACTGAGAGACATACCATTGTTGCAGCACAGGTAAAGATGTGTAAATTTCATGCTTACTTTTCCTGATTTGCAACATTACTCACGGTCAACTGGGTGTCTCAGATGTAGGCATGATTGACATTTTCCCAAGCTGTTTTTGTCTGTGAACAATATGGATCCATTATGATACACTCAATTGCAAGCAGTTTATATGTTCATTGAATCAGTTAACGGCTCGCCCCTATTGATGTTATACATCATCTGTCTAGTGTAGTTAAGTTTCCAAAATTTTGTTGATACTGTGGGTATTGTAGCTTTTCACCCACGTGGTTGATAAGGTGTCATGTAAACTTGTATTCAAATAAAATTACGTACATATTGCAAAATTACTTTTGTCTGTAAATACATTGTTCTAATAGTGCATAATGTTATGTCAACAGGAGTTAGTACTCATCCTGCAACACAGACTGTAGTTGAAGGCAACAATGCTACATTCAGATGTATTATTTACAACAACACAGAAAGCGTTCTTGCTGCTATTACTTGGGAGAGACTGGATAGTGAAGGCCGAGTTTATCACATTCTTACGGGACCTCGCTACTACTATTTAATGAATACACAAGTTCTTACTATTACTAATATAACAATTGATGATGCTGGGGAATATTATTGTGTAGCGTATAGGTGGAATCCTGATAGTGAGGAACGTGGTAACCACAGCACACTACATGTTATCGGTTAGTTCTATATGGCTAAGTAATATTGTTGAGTATGTTACACTTCTGGCACCCTAAATATCTGCCCAAATTTGAGATTGATATTTTGGCCTCTTTATAAACGGGTACTCATTGTGATTATAGGATCGTTGTCATGACATTCTTGTGTGGTAGTGCTGGTGATTGTGGGTTTACCACAACTTTTTATTAAGCTGCAGGACTTATAAATGGGCAAAAATTGTGTTTAATTGTTGATCGACTAATAGTGAGTGTTGTAAATAAAGTATATTAACATATGTACATAAAGTCACTGACACAGTAAACAGATTATTTTTGTCACATGAGAAACTCACCTTCAATGGTGTCTTTTGGCTTACATCAGCTTGTAAACATTTGTGCACCCATATAAAGAGCACTAGTGATGCACTAACTTTAGATCAAAGGGTAGATCAGAGTTCAAAGGAAGGATTTTCCCAGAATAAATCTGGATGTACACCAGTGTACATTAAGATGTATCCTTGGCAGGAAGTACATGGCTTATGTATCCCTGTAGGTTCCTTTGATCTGAGGTGTGAAAGTATTACATAAAAATATGTACCATATAGTTCTTGAGGGAGAAAAGTTTTGGAGCTATCTTATATTAGTTCACTAATTAAAATGTCATGGATCTATTATTGTATTATAACAAAAAAGGAATCAACTTTCGAGGTTGGAGTAAATCTTCGAAAACAAACCTGTATTTCTTTTAGTTTTAGACAAACAGTGGTAATATGCATGCGCAAGCGTGCACATGCCATCACGCCATGGTACGTAGAGAAAATCACCATTCAAGTGATTTAAACTGTGTCATCCTTCATGATACCTTAGTGTGATACGACAGCTGACAAATACAACTCAAAGCGCAGTTCATCTCATGCCTGGTAGAAAATGTTTTCTTGCGCGATTACATAACAAACGTGCAATAGTCCGCGAAGGCACTGGTTATCCTAGTAACCGGCCCCATAAGGGCATGACTGCTTCCAGATGGGCATATTAGCCATTGAAATGCATGATGAAAGTATTAGTGCATCTTTCGGGTTATAATTTGGCGAGTTACAAGCGAAACCGCAATATGGCGGTTACTCCCTACCCTTTCCACTGCCTATGCAATCCATACAGTGTAGAAAGCAAACCGTTCAAATATAGTGTTTAATTAAATTAATTCAGTTTATATGGAGTTTACTACGTAAGTGCAATATATTTACCTTCACAGAACAAGCTGCAATAGACTTACCTGATCGTATTGAGGAAGTTATTGGACACAATGTTACAGTACATGCAATGACTCGTGGTGGATCACACATTACACTACTGAAAAAGAACAAAGCAACCAGAGAATTTCAAACCTTACACATAGGCAAATACTCTGTGTTGAACAACACTATAACAATCTATTCTTTGTCAGCTGAAGATAAAGGAGAATACAGAGCCTGTGTCTCCAGCTCATTGATCCCAAGCAACACAGCATGCACAAATTTCACCATTGTTGTCACAGGTACATAATAGTCTAGAACTAGAGTAATAGTCTAGAATAACTATCCCACTGAATCTCTTGGGAAATTGTGGTCATAGTGACAACTAGTAGTTTAGTCTGTCCTGACCAATATGTCATCACACAAACCACAGTACAGAAAAGTACACATCTAATGTAAACAAAACTCCCTGTAAGTTAGGTTAGCTCATGTGTGGTAACTAAGGTTCAATGTGTTCATCATTGTAGTGATTGTCTAGGTGTTGTGCTTGGTTGTGTGGTAACAGTATCATATTGTCTTAGTTCTTTTGTGACATCTTTTGGCAAGTACACAGAGAAACTAAATTCTATTTTATTCTCTGAGCAGATTACTACGGTCAAGTATTATTCATGCAAGTGTCAGTGCTGGACTAGAAGATATTATGCCAGCCTTGTGAATGCAAAGCTACAAACACTATATGTATGTTGTTGACTAATAGCACATTCGTGGTGGGCATTAATACGGTACAACTTACTTTAAACTTTGCACATGTGTGTGAGCAACACGTGTGCATGTATTTTGTAGTTCTTCCTGAGTATTATTTAAAATCTGGCATGTTTGTATACAAATGCACAAGAAATTTGTGGGCCATGCCAGAGGTCGAAATAAGATTGTAAAAGTGCCTAAAGATTTTGCTTGGTCATGACGAATGTGGCTAGGATAAATCATAAAGTATTACAAAAGTCTGGTGCTCAATATCCAAATCATGCTACCACTTCTGAAATGTAGCATAATCTACAAGCCTTTTGTAGAGTTAGCTAACTACTGCTTGCTTTATCCTGGGTTTCAGATCTTGCTAGACAATAAGTACTTGATCATAGTGACCAAACAAATGTAATTATGATTAGTCATCTGAGGAAGTGCAAGGAAATTGACCAATGTCCACATGTTATTTCGACCTCTACCATGCACACACATTAATCTTCACGCTCACCACGAGTAACTGTGTGTCGTGTACATAAGTTGCATCACATGAGCAACATAGTTAGGATGACTATCATGGTAAACGTGCACTTTTATAAGCGATTAACTGGTATGGGATAGCTAGGCGGAGTGGAAGATACGTAACCATCATCCATTCACAAAACCAACACCAGTAACACAAATACAAAACATCTTACCTTTATTCCAATCTTTGTGTACTGATACGTATGTATAATAAAAGCACCTGCTATGAAGTGGTTATACATGTTAGTTGCATTAAAATATTAGAATTGTATGCATATGTGAGGTGGTTAGTGAATTTCATTACTGTTCTTACAAAGAAAGTGCACAATTCGGGCAACATTCCCATCTAGTTACAAGGTATGAACATAAGTAGCCACGTGCCTGCGTGTGTATAGATGGAGAGCTTGACACATAATGAGTATTTTTACTCTACACGAGCAGCTAAGATGTCATCAGTTTATTGTGCACTCGCTAATACGTTGTGAGTCTTTTAATGTTCATGTGGTGCGTGTGCCATTACACACACGAGTTTTTGTAAAGTTTAAATCGAGCTGTACCGTAGTTCAGTTTCACACAAGCTAAATACTTACGGAATGACATTTATGCAACATCTGGTTGCCATCTGGAAGTGTCTCGGGTACTTAAAGTATACTTAATTATAAAAACGAATCGGTAAAGTACAAGTTATGTTTGACCCGATGATGTGCGAAAGGTGATGATGCGTTGTATCAGCAAGAATCAGGCGATATTGTGTAGACGTACAAACCATGAACAATGTTACAAAGTGAAAACAAGTTAAACATTTTAGTCTATGTTGGTGATAGAGGACCCCAGTAGCTCGAAGATTAGGTGCAAGGCTTACGAACAAATGGAATTGTAAGGGACATGGAAGTCACACCATTCCAGCCCTATACTATGTGATGGCGGCTTCTACTGGCTTGTATGACCATTATAATTAAACCATGGCCATCAAACAGTAAGAGACAAACTACGTATCATAGTTCGTTTTTGCTATATGGCTTACATGTACACAGAAAATTGCCTGGTTCTCACTGTTAACACATATAATTTGTCAATTAAGAAATTCAGCATGGTTTAAGCACCCGCAATGTACAAAGTTGCAGGTTTCTGTACATTTTAAGGCATCCAGATGGCAACCAGATGTTGTGCAACCTCAATTTACAACTGCAATATTCTTTAGCTCTTGCATGCATGAAACTGGGCTATTGGGTGATCAGCATTGATATTGAATTGATCTCACTGCTAAGCCACGGACATCTGCTCAGACTCATAGCAATTACTATTTCTGTTTGCCACATCTACTCCAAACACTGTGCTTTGTTTTGTTTTGTTTTGTTTTACCGCCTTCCCCCTACCGGTGCAAATTCTAGCCATTTGCTAAATTAAATGTAACTCTAAAAACCCAATATATGGTACATTATATTGATACATTTAGCATTCAGATGCAGAAAACCTAGTACCTTTTCCTACTCTCTATGCTAATGTTACTAGGGTACTATTGTAGCATGTGATGGCTTACTTGAATAATCTTTTATTCAATTGTAGGATTTCCTTTCATCTCCCTTGTACCACTGATAAGTATCAGAAATGGTAGCAGCTGTACAATTGTATGCAATGTCACTGGACCATCCACAGAAGACTTACAAATGACATGGCAAAGAGCGGACGGCCGCCCACTAGTGGGCCAAGTTACAAAGCTAAGCAAGACACAACTACAGCTTTACATTTCAAGAGTCACTAACACAATACATTATCAGTGTACAGCAAAGAATTCACTGGGAATCAATGTAGTGATTACTAAAGTTGATGTAACCAGCTGTGTGCCTGATTCTCCATTAATCACCAGCCTTAGTTGCAATAATGACACCGTATATATTGCTTGGAGTTCAGGAGAAACGAATAGTGATCTCCCTACAGATTTTATTGTTGAAGTTAACAAAGTAACACAGAGAGTTTCGCCCAGTACCTACAGTTTGGAAGTATATGATTGTAAAGACAGTGATGTATCGGTAACAGCAGAAAATAATTGTGGACGAAGTATTCCTGCCATGGCCACCATTTATACTACCACTCTTGACAGATCCTGTAAGCTAATAATTTATATGTTAGCTGTTAGTTTTATTCCTGTGTATTTTGTATTTTAGCCACTACGAGCAATAATCAACACGTTGGTAATGAGCAAGCCATCATTATTGGATTGGCATTGATTTTTGTATTGATAACAGGTATATTGACAATTCTGATTTTAATTAGTTGGCGAAAGATTAGTCTATTGAAAAAACAACTGATTGACTGAATCATTCAAGTGTTTAATAAATACCACCATATCACTTATAATAATTATTAAACTTACGATATTAATATTTTTAATGCATACGTTTTAAAAACTTTTGTACCACCACAGAGTTAATTTTGTAATTTTTATCCCGAGTTATATTTATGTATTTATATTTTGTGCATATCTAATAGAACATACTATTGGTAGTGAAGTGTGCACTTTATTAGAGTAAGAACTGTTGTGCATTATAATGTATGCTACGTATGCCATGTGTCAATAAAATTAATGTATCAACCAAAGGTTCTAAAGATCTTGCCCACTAACAGCCAGGTTTGGATTTACCTTATATAGATCCAGCTAGCAATGGTTATTTGATCCCATGTAGCCAAACTTTTTGTCCAGGATCTTTAATATGATCACTGCAGCATAAACATCCATGCACTTGATAATGGCCTGCAAAAAAATGGTTAGCTCATACAAGATTAATTATACGTATAACTAGTAAACTCCAGGATTTGTACACATATGAAAAGCAGTTCATTGAAGGAATGATAAGGAGAAAACTTTTGCGATTTACTGGGTTGGCTCATACATTATGCTACCAGTATGGTCCTAATAATCTTCCGTTAGAACATTAACTTAAACAACACCTTAGGGCTGCATGCATGTAGCACACACACAGTATGCATACACTCTTTATATCTATTCATCTCTTGTATAAATAGTACACTGGTGTTGTCGGCTCATGAATATATGGTTTATTGGCTGCTGACACATTACACTATTGTACATATACTTGTATGTAGTGCCCAAGCTAAGCCAGTTGTATTTTGAGTATGCTGCATGCATGGTCATGGATTCTTGGAATTATGCTCAATGCATGGAAAACTTTCACGGTTTTGCTGAAAATAAGAACAAAATAGCTTGAATTTTGCATATTGAAAATGAGTATTGAAATTAGTAGGGAAAACTTTTGCAGTTTGTTGAAAATCAGTAAAAGCCGTGAAAGTTTTCTCCCGTGTAAGTTTTATCATTAATTTATGGTATATATCTAGTTTCTACTTCAGCAATATGGAGATCATTAATTTTAACAGGTAGCTAACCTTATCCTTCATGTAATCCAATGTGCCTATGCAACCTAAGCAAAAACAGACTGCATGGCTGAAAAAAGTGCAGGGCCAATCAGAAGCAGCATTGTAAATGACCAAAAACTTTGATATCAAGTAAAAATTCCTTTGCTTGAATAGTTTACAGGGAATTTTCACAACTACAAAAAGGTGGCCAAGTGACAAAGCCAATTAGTGTGGGTGGGATGAAAAATTTATTGTATATAAATATCGATTTTGTAATGTCTAGAATTTTTGTTCACATGTATGTTCTATTAGATATACACAATTTCAAATCTTACACAGTATTATGAAGTTACAGTATAACAGTGACAATATATATATTTTAAATCTTATAATTGCCACCACCACCATTATTGATCAAGTTTGTAGGTAATCAGAGCAATGCATGAGAAATTTATGTGCATGAATTGTTAAAGATCTGACAATTTTCTGGAGCAAAACATAATATCAATGGTATTTCTGGAACAGAACCAGTCTCCTTCAAATTAGTAGGGAGACTGAAGGGTGAACACTTAACTTGGTAAGGATCAGCAGTTTTTGGCTGATTGAACTATATATTTGATACATACATACATGTACGGCAAGTACACACAGATCAATGAAATCATTTGTTTCCATGACAAATCAAGTTGTGCTGTCAAGTATCACAGTAACACAACACTTCTTATGAATAAACTAAACACTTGATACATATCACATCATATACAAATCTTGTACCAAATTGTAGAACTTCACTTTATTCACAAGGTGAGTTACACACTACTGAAGTGAAATAGGATGCACGTACATATTATAAGCCTAACGTATTCCCCCATACGTAAAAATATTTAACTGTATTTTTGTGAAGATATTATTAATTATATTTCATAAACTAGTTATTTACTTAAAAGGTTTACCTAGTCTGATATATCGTGAAATAAATGGCATACAAAACTCTAATAACACAAAATGTATACAAACTTTATAACATGCAATAAAGAATATTACAAAAAAGTGCGTTTGTGTTGTAATTATATAATATAATATATTTTTAAAACAGATATGCTCCTTTCTTTAAACTAATCTGTTTCCACTTTGCGAGTTTGTAAAAAGCTTCTTTGGTGTAGTTAAAAACTTGAAAGAATTCCTCATCGCTGAGATGTCGCTATAGAAAACAAACAAGTTATTATTTATTTACACAAACAACATCACAGTATACCTCTAGCTTTGTCCTATCAACATCTGGTGGAAGCTTCATTGTCCCGATAAGCTGTAGATCTCTCAATGGGTACATTTTCTAATAAAAACAACAGCAGTGTGTAAGAATACATACACAGACAAGGACACATCGCACGCTTACCACTACACCATTATTAGTGGATGTTGTCGGTTCTGTACTTTTTCTCCTTGCCCTATTGTCATCTATAAAATGATATGCATCACAACAGAATCAAACACTATAGCAACTTCTTTCCCACTGAAGCCATACATCAAAGGATTTTACTGTACAATAACTTAGTTATTGCCCGGACAATAACTTAGTTATTGCCCGGGCAATAACTAAGTTATTGTACAGTAAGGTGCAAGGTGTTTAACACTATAACACATCAGCAATTTCTTTTATTAGTCAAAGCTTTCTTAAAGTCTTTGGTGGGAAAGAAGCCAGTTATATCACAGCAGGAGTATGATATCTTTGTTATTAACACTCGTCCTCGGCTCCGCCTCGGACTCGTGTAATAACAAAGATATCATACTCCTGCTGTGATATAACATATACTTATTGTACACTAGTGTTAAACATCTGACCTCAAGTGTACAGTTAATACTTGAAATCTTACTAATACAAAAATACACATCACATGCAACAACAATTCTCATGGCTTTAACTTTTAAGAATATACTATACACAGGCTCATAAGGCTTTTGTATTAACTACTGCAGCTCTTCCATAGTAAACATGACATTCACAACCAGCAACTTCAAAGTTAAGGCATCACCTTAGATTTCATGTTGACATGTAGTAGAAGATAAAGCAACAACAATGTCAGTTTAATGTTTGCTTTTAGAATAATATTGTAAGAGACTCAGGATAAGTGAAACTGATTACAGTACATGTTGTTAGAGCTGGTAAAACACTTGATTCATTTGGATATTTGTTCGGTTACATTTACCAAGAGTGTTTGAATGTACAGTAAACGACTTTCCCACATTAATTCTTGCATATTTTGTAATAGTATTAAATGAACATAAATCAAGCATTTTATAGTAAAATGGTTGATTTCAAACTATTTGGTTATTCGCTCGCCTTACCATTCAAACTATTAATTTTATATTCATTTCAGCTCTATTGTATATATAATAGTTTGATGAAGTAATCAATGCTGTAAAAAGTGTAAATCCTCCGTGGCATGGTTGACCGTATATGAACCAGATATACATGTACAAAGATGATGATTGAAGACAGAGGATTCTATAGTTTTTCACAGATACTTTTAAAATAGAACACGTATGTACATGATATTTGGTTTCACAATTGTATGTGTGTACATGCATGAGTGCAGTGCAGTGACCTGTAACCCTGATTAACAGTAATTTGTTCAGAGTTCACTTTACAGTTCGGAGTACCCAATATTTCTCTGTGTAGGTGAGCACATATGTGTGGTCTGTGTGAATTGTGTGTGTGCGTGCGTGCGTGCGTGTGTGTGTGTGTGCACTAAATCATTAGGTTATGTTGTAAATCTTTATAGTTCCAATGTTGGACCCAACAAACACAATACACAAGTCAGTGAAGAGAGTAATGCAAGAAATCTGCCTATTAGATGACACACGTCAGTTGGTAATAAGCAGCATTTGCACACTAAGAGATTAAGCATACATGGCACTGTGTATCTTTACATCCATAAAATGATGTACAGTAGTAGATATAATAATGCAACTACGTATAAGCACAGATGATCATATATATATACAGCTGTGTCCACACACTATGGTTTCTATATAGTCACATATTCCTAATGCTCAAAGTATTTACGTATCCACTTAGTAAACCTCTAAGAGTAAGTACAGTGACCAGTGATAGCCCATACATTAAAACAGAAGCATTATAAAAATACCGGTAGCAATAAATAATGCATAGCAGAACAATTGCAACAATCAAATAGGAAACATGCCAAAAGGGAAAAGGTCTTAGATGTATATACTTAGTTACTTAGCTACACAGTTTGAATTCAAAATTTTGAATCCTGTTATACTTCCTAAAATAACATGCATTTGCACACAACTGGAATGGATTGTTCTGTAATTCACTGTGTAATTTCATGGCAGTTTGTTCCCTAGGCAAGGGCTAACATCAAATCTGTTCTCAACCAGCAGATGTATACACATATAAAATTATTTTATACATAATTACAAATTAGGATTGCATTAAGAACACTCGATGTGATAAGAGCCCCTATGTTGATACCAGTATGATCACTTCATTACACCACAGTGAATGCATGACATGTGTATGATAATATTTGGTAACCATGGTAGTAAACTAATAAACAATGACAGTGACCATGATTTTCACCCACACTAGACATACCCTGACCTCAACCAATGAATGGTTATCACAAATAAAAAATATTATGCAATGTTGAAAGTATGTATGTATGATAAGTGGCAAGCTCCCTTGGACAACTTACCGAGTACTGACAGTTTTCCATTGCTGGTTACGGTTGGTGGTTTCGGGGGCTTGATAATGGAATCAGTGATCATAGGTTGACTAACACTGTTACTGCTACCTTCACACCTCAAATGCCATATGGAATTACCTATAAACACGCAAATTTCAAACAAAACTTCTTTTAAAAAATGACAGGACTTACCAGCCATGCACATCTCGTCTCCCTCCACAAACGGTTGCCTGCATTTACTACACTTAGCACACTTGGTGTGATAGTGATTCTCTCCAGCCTATAAGATTACCAATAACATTAAAAATGTACATATGGCTGGTATTCATGAGGGATTGTTTAAACCATAACTGAAGCAGTGTGATATGGATTACAAGCCCTGGTGTTACCCATAGGAAGCATAGTATCAACTATCCAAACTGTCAGCCTATGAATAACACTACTGTCCATTAGTCTATTGAGTACAAGATCATGTCATGGAAAATTCAATACTGACTGAAATAATGGACTGCCATTTATTAATGAACTATATACAAAACTCTATGGCATGTGTCTGCCTACGTAGCAAAAAATTTCTCATAATGGATGGCATTAATTAGCATATTTTAAGAATTACTTTGAGGTGACCTTGTGCTATAGGGTATATGACATCATAGCAATGCTATTTGCCAAACAATTGTTATTTGTTGTGCTCACCAGTGTATATGGACAATGAAGCATATACGATGTTTGAATTGTGGTCTGTGATCCGGTGGGGACAAATGTCAACAAACAAAATTGTCCATAATAATTGAGTCACGTTTATTTTCGCTACGCCAATGCATTCACTATTCTGTATGATAAATATTATAGGAAGTGTTCGAATTGTTGGCACACAACACAGGCCAGATGACTCTGTCACATGCAAATCTTTTGTGGAATATACTTAAAGTGTATTTTAGGCACTCAAAATGTGTAGTATACGTGTGCACATATATAAGCAAATAAAAACTTCAAACAATTGTGATTTCATGTGCTCA
This sequence comes from Spongia lamella, assembly GCA_963930835.1. NCBI lineage: Eukaryota > Metazoa > Porifera > Demospongiae > Dictyoceratida > Spongiidae > Spongia > Spongia lamella. Next base: position 6,415,616 of record OZ005752.1, on the reverse strand, counting down.
AGTGTCATTTAATGGTGAAACTACATAAGTACAGTAGGAAGGTTAGGTCTGAAGAATATCTTGTCTGGTGATTTTGTGCAATTTCCTGTTTGTCTGCATTTGTTACAAGTACACATAATCACGTATCCCACTTCAGACAAGCTCTCTTAGAAGTTAATACACGCAAACTCAAAAACCCACGTAACGCATGCTACATGGAATAAATAATAATTTATATGATCACATTTGAGTTCAAAACAGGGGGGGCTTCCGCACTACCTGACATCAAACATACATAAGCTTCCATAATGTTACCACCATAAAACATTGTTGTGTAAAAACTTCATATGATAAACTATCTGTAAACTATCGTGTGAGATGCATGTGTGTGTGTGTGCGTGTTGTGTAATATCTCCAATCATACCACATGATCACAAAATTGTAATACAATTATGTAGGAGGATCAAGCACATTGACTACGTATCGTGTCTTCATTACACCAGGAAATAAAGTAACCGTTTGAGCTTGGTATGTATATGTACGTATACTATTGTGGCTGGTAAACACAACACTGCAGTTTAATTAACATGTTATTTTTTGCATGTTTACAAAACACCTTACACACACTGTCTCTTTAAATGTACATGTTTGTTCTCTTTACATAGGAATATTTTACTAATTCTCTCGAGCATACAACATTATTTTCGTAAAGACGAGACCCTCCTTCACACAATAAAGCAGTCTCTTCACACAATAAAGCATCAGTTTTTTATATTCACAAGTATAAAGCTGTGAGTACTAATTTGTAGCATGTAAACTTGTAACACCTTCAATTTTCCAGTTGGTGGGTTAATCAAGAGCAGATTAACTTGTCGTAAATAATTTTTATATAAATGTAGATGGATGTAGATTCATGTGTCTGTGCATGCTATGACGATAAAATAACAAACCTCTAAGACTGTCCCCATGATAAATTGCTTGCATGCCATGCAAACAACTCCGAATTTCTCATGAAAACACGTTTCACAAAATGGCTTGTCATTTCTGAGAAACAGCACCACCATTAAAATCAACAGTAAAAGTTCCTGTTACAACTTACTTCCCAATGTATTCATTGCTTAGTGGAGTCCTGCACTTGTTACAGACAAAACAGCTGATGTGCCAGTGTCGATCCAATGCCAAATACGATTGTTCACTTTTGATAGTTTTCTGACACCCAGCACATGCTATAAACACATAGAAGTGATTAATTATGAAATTCATAAATGGTGGTTGTAGTACTACTAGAACTACTACAGCAGATTACACAGTGTGAGATGTGTTAAAAATGACCCACATAAATTCCTAAATTTACAACACATGTAATATCTGAAGACATACATATATAGTTCTTTTTGTAAATAAGATATCACCATACAAGTCTTATAATGTGTACATGAACAAGGTTTCTAATGGACAACAACAACTAGTTGGTTCATGTGTATGTAACTATGCTCACTTCCCAGTCTTGATCGCACGATATGGTCAACGTCCATCTCTGTCAGTGAACCGTCGGGGAAATCATTGGCATCTAGTTTGCTGTCATTGTGATGATGATTGTCTAGAGATTTTGCTGTTAGAGTCGCCTGTCTTATCTCTGATCCGGATTTGGTATAACCGCCTAATTTTTCACTTTTTGTTAGCGTGTTGCTTGCTCCATCGGGAGAAAGACGATCATTTAATGTCGTATCTTGATTTCGTGTGCTAGGGCTGGGCGGTGGTTGTGAGCTGCTACGCGACGTTTGCATGGATATTTTATCTGATGCGGGAATGTAGTGTGGAAGATTTTCGGCACACAATTTACAAAGAACTTCTTTCCCATCGTAAGTCAAAACAGCACCTGCCTGAATCTGCGCCCTAGGAATGTCAAACAAAAAATGTACATCAAGAAATTAATACAACCATACAAGATATATATGAAGAATGGCCTCCCAAAAGATAATCCTAAAACAGAAGCCAAATTACGCATACATGAATGCACGCTACACAAATAGCTGAAATAATTGCTCAAGAGCACTCAACCTTACCTGCATCTATCACATGTGAAACATCGCGGATGATAGGTGTTCCCGAGTGCTGTCACCACACGTCCTTCTACATATTGCCCACAAGCTTTACACTTGATACCGAAAAGAATCTCGTAGTCTTTCTTGCAGTAGTATTTATCTTCCTTTAAGAAATATCCTCCCTGGGCCAGCGAACCTTGGCATACTATTAAAACACATTAATGGAAACCTTATATAAAGCACTGATGTAAATAGCATGTGATAGCGAGTGCTTAATTGGTGCCAGCGACTCACCGTTACATACAAAGCAGGTGATGTGAAAATGCCGATCCTGCACCTTTAACACCTCGCCAGCACAGACGTCCCCACAGGCATAGCACATAACCGCTAGAAAATAAAGGCATCAATAAGCCACCTTGTATCATCACGTAAAAATAGTACGCAGTGTTATTTTAATGAAGGTGGCGTGACTTCATTGACAAAAGTGTTCTATCTTTTTATTTACTGGTAGCTATGTGAACACCATGCCATTATTATTGGACACGCCCTTTCACCCTTGGAGACTTAACACACAAAACCATTAACCGAACATTTTACAAACACAAATTGTTGACGTTCTGGTAGACAAAAACACTCACTCATCGCTGAAGAAAACGGACCCTATCGATTATTACTCCTAACTGTAATCCCTACCACTGGTAAATGATCGCTTCACAACGGAACATACTTTTCATAGCATTCTATGCGGCTTTAGTAACTTATTTAACGCGCATGCTCTAATAATTAACTCAGAAATGGCGGAAACCAGAAAACTGCTCCGGGACACGCTTGTGAAGCAGAAAGGAACGTTGTTTGCAAAGCCTGCTATTGTGTTTAGACAAATGTATGCAGGAAGAGATATAATTGCTAAAAACAGTAAATTCGAATCTGGTTATGTAGATGATAGGGGCTATCTACCAGTAGAATGGTGGATCATGTCAAAAACGCATGCCAAGAACCCGATAGAGCTGGAACATGAAGGCATGACCAAACTGCTTGTTGCCAATCAGGAAATACTCTTTTCTACAGCACTGACTTTAGTTGGTGAGCTGTTGTTGGGTGACTACATGGATACCTGGCCACTTACAAAGCTCCTTGATATTGGTGGTAGCCCGGTGGCTCCACAATACACTGATGTTACTGAGGAAGCATTGACAACTGAAATACCACCCATACCATGTCACGTACATGCTGGTGAGGTAGTCAATGGACATTGCATACCTCCTGGTAAATCTGAGGGTTACTTCTTTCCACCAACAAATGTACCACCTTATAACTTAGACTTGAGTGGTACTAAAACTAGACTAGGGCTAAAAGCTGGAGTATCAAAGGAGCAGGTAGTGAAGTATTTGAAGGAGTTTGGAGTAAGTGATAATTTGTACACACTGCTGAATGAGTATCAGGTATTACCATGGGAAAGTTGGTTTATCAAAGAGAAGGCCATACACGCACCTGGGCCATGGCCAACATTTGAAATTCAACGGCCACAAGATGACTTTAACTTGCTTGCATGGAAGCTGGGAGAAACCATTGTAGCAGATCAACTGGTACAAGTGAAATCAGACAATCAGATGAAGAGCTTGGTGGACGAACATACTCTAATGGATGAGGCCATTGACTGGGAACTGAATAGCAATTGGGATAAATCAGCATGGTTCAACAAGTGTGACACTCTGTCGCAAGGACACTGGGGATATTGTAAACAACTGTTTTACCACATGTTTTATGGTGAGGGTTATGTCATTGAGCCTGGTAAGGTATTCGTGAGGGCCCCAGACGTGAGACCATTTGCAGGCATAGTGTGGAGTGGTTCAGGATTATTAAATGGAATGGAAATAAGCTGTGACAACAATGAAAGAAGAGAATTCTTAGTAACACCCAACAATGAAGCACAATTTGAAAACAGTGGTTCACTGCAGCTTATCATTTTTGTAATTTTTCCAATGAAATAATAAATTTATTGTGTTAGAGTACTGGTAAGTTCTCCATTCTCCTTCAGCTCCTAGAGAAGTACAAACAAGTGTGTTACCACATGAAGTGGTTCAATGTGTATGGGAAATGTAAACATTAACAGACCATAATTACAAACCTTCACAATATCCAAACCACCGATCAGCTCTCCTTTGACATACAGTTGTGGGTATGTTGGCCAGTTAGAGTACTTTTTTAGTCCCTGACGTATCTTTTAAATTCAAAATAACAATTACATTATATGTATAATTATGCTGTCTTACTTCTTCATCTTTTAGTATGTCAAAAGTGTCATATTCAACACTACAGAAATAATTTGGTACTTATAAATAGACAAGGCAAAAAAACTTTAGCTGAAAAAATGATATCAATGTGTGTACAAGCTGGACACACTGTCTGTAGTCATTTTGCATGACCAATTGGTTGCCCACCACTTAAAAAAGATGCCTACTTAACACTGTTAACTATGGTACATTTACAATTACACGCTCACCTGGATTCGGTCAGTATCTCACACATGCTTTTGCTGAATCCACATCTCGGTTGCTGCAGTCGAAGTATGCGTTAGTAACTACATATATCACACATTTCTATGTACCTCTGGATTGCCTTTCATAAACAGCATCACTGGAGCCTTCTTAACTAAACCCTTTAATCTTAACCGAGTGGTACAAGTAAACAACAGGTTGTTAAGTTCTAAGCTATGCACACTACCTCTCATCCAGCGACTGCTGTTTAGGAAGCAGGGAGTCCAGCGTCTGAGATTCCTTCATTTCCTTTACAATGTCAAGCCCTCCTACTAGCTCGCCATTTGAGTAGAGTTGTGGATATGTCGGCCAATCAGAAAACTTCTTTAGACCTGTAGTACCAAATAAGGTAGTATATAAAAAACAATTTGTTCATGTACATACGTACATTATACCTTGTCTTACTTCTTCATCAGAGAGTATATTAAAAGAACTGTATTCAATATTGGATTCATTAAGGAGATCAACCATTTGTCGACTAAACCCTGTATAGATAGTAAATTTAAAAGTACACCAAGCTAAAGTATTTGTGTCTGACCACAGCGAGGTTGCTCAGGAGTTCCCTTCATAAACAGCATGACAGAGGCAGCATTTACAAGTTGCCGTAAACGGATTTCTAGAGGCTACAGAAAAAGAATCACCACAATCTAGAATTGGTAACAACCAACTCACTGGTTTAGTTGGGTCCTGTTTTACTATTGCAGGAAGAGCAGGGGATACAAGTGAAGAGTGCTGAGCTGTTTTCTTGGTAACTTCAGGAACATGAGCACCATTAACACGATCCACAACCTCTTTACCCTAATACATGATTGTATACACACCTCACATATCAGAGAGCATGATTGAGTGCTGGAGTTGCATTGACTAAGTGTTTTAAATGTGACCTTAGGTAATTCAGCAAATCTTATTGAAATTGCTATAAGGAACCCAATTATTATATATTTATCATTACCTATATCTGATAAAGAAATTCTCTTACAAAAAATCAGTACATGTAACATGAATTTAATTTCTAAAAGCTCTGGAACAGCATACCTTAATAAAGATCACCGTCGGTACAGCAACTATATCATATTTTAAAGAAACTTCTGGCAATGATTCTGCCTCAACCTATACATGAGAATAAACATTGATAGTATAAAATAATATTGCACTTACAAATGTACCTTCAAAAATTTAACATTTTCATATTCAGCAGCCAATTCTATGAGAACATCATTCATTTGTTTGCATGGGTCAGACCACGTAGCCCAAAAGTGCACCACTAAAAGACTATATTTAGCTTTACATCATTATTGTATACCAGAAATTCTAAATAAAGCGCACACAAAACAAGTACATATATTATTTACCTTGGTGAAGTAGACACATATTTTTCTATTTCTTCTTGTGTAGTTATGTCAATAACCGAAGGCTTATCAGACGACATTTCAAACTGCAACTGAATCACTACTATTAAAATATCTGAGCCTCGTGCTGAGCGTTAATAAGGAAAATGAAGAATTTATGTCTGAGGTGTCTTCTTATGCTTATGCTAAATCGGCATGATGTCAGTAGTAACCTAAATCTGTACACGCAAGGATTAGTATATACCGAGGTAAATATAGATAAATATCACCCACCCAGTTCAGGTGGAGGCGAGGGGTACGACAGGATTCCGAATCTCGTCGATGGTTGCCAAGATTCTGGAATCTGGAATCTTAACTTTCATTAATATTCTTGTAAAACTTTGTATTTATCCGTATATTGTTAATCACGTGATATGGATAGCCTTATTTGGTATACAGGAATCTTTAGAATCAAGTCAGGAATCTTGGAATCAAGCCAGGAATCTAGGAATCCTGCCAAGATTCCAAAAGATTCCGAATCACGTCGAAGAAAATTCATAGTGTCGGGCCCCTCGGGTGGAGGTCTGCACAGAAATTTAGTGTTCGATGGACCAGACCTTTTTTCCCTCCCCAATATAAAAGAAAAAAAAGCGGTCTGGCTACGCGAGACTAGACAGTACATAGGGTATACATTATACTATGGTTTGTTGCTGCAAGGGATTTTTTCCACCTCTCTGGCTCACCTGTTTTTGTGTACAGTGCATATTGAGCTAGTTTAACTTAACAGATATAAGTTTAGTATTAAACTAGCTCTATGTGCACTGTACACGAGAACAGGTGAGCCAGAGAGGTGAAAAAATCCCTTAGTTATGTAAGTGTGTGGGACTTGACTTATGTCCAATTGAAACTATTATGTTGTATGATGTGGATGTGGTAGATGAACGGAAATTGATCAAATTATCAATGAACCTAGTTTAATATACGATTGATGTGGCTGCTTTACAAGAGACAAAGTGGTTTGGTGATGTAGTTTATATGGTAGCCGAGAGCACTGTATTTATTTCAACCTGTTCAGAGAGGTTCAAGACAAGTGGCTTTAGTATTATTGGCTCCAGCAGTTACAACTTGGAAAGCTGGATGTAATTTATGGAGAGCACGGAGTTGTAGATTATTGGTGACAGCAACTCTTAAGATAGTCTGTAGAAGGTGTTACACAACTTCGTGTCTTTTCTTGATATGCACCTGCTTATGCTGACAGTAGAGAATAGAAAGAATGAAAGATAGATTTTTTGCTACTCTTCAAGAACCTATTTCATCTCTACGTACCTCAAGTTATTACTTGGAAATTTTAATGCTCTAGACAAGGTGATGGTGGAATGATGCAGGTAGTTAAAGAACTGTGAGGTCACAGGTTGCTAAGAATGGAGCTCATCTTAGGATGGAAGATAGTGCATGAAATTGCTGACACCGAGAAGAGTGTAAAGATGGTTGTGTGGCAATGTGTTTGTGATATCCAACATGTTAAACACCTTTGAAGACAGCAAACCATTATGTTGATGAAAAGTTATATTACAGCAAAGGCAGGAGAGATGCATGTCAGGTTCCTGGAGGCCTCACAATACAGGAGATGGGCAAACCACTGTCACTTGTATCATATATACTAGAGAGTGCTCTCTAGTATCTATGCTTGTATAATTTTATTATTATTAAGTTTACATGACAGGGCCCCAAAGGATTGTATAGAAGTCAGCAAAGCCTGTTCTAAGGTATTCTCCCAACCCAAGTGGAATTCTATATAAAAGGGAACATCTGATCATTAACACAGATAGCTTATTTGGTTTTCATGATCCAATTTCTTGAACCAAATACTATACTCAGTATACCATCGCCTATATATAATTATATGGCTTCACACCAACATCACACTTATATGGTAAATGCAAGCCATAATTTCTAGTTATTTGTATTTTTAGTGTATGGTTGAAATTTTTATAGGAAAATTAATAGCTCATCTTCAAAATAAATTACAAAAATTATTAATTTCGATTTATTTGCTAAGCCAATTTCACCAGCCATAGAGTGGATATAGGAATTGTGTTGATACAAAATATTTGGCTCCTGATCTAGAGTTGGTCTCTTGCTTGGATTAGCATAATAATTTTTATGAAATGCTAACACCGTCTGCTACTTCAAGGTTGGCTTTGTCACTATGTAGAGCTAATTGGATACTCCTATTTTTTGATATCTCATTTCAGTTAGGCTATACATTTGAATGATATAGCTATATAATATGTACTTGTAGTTTAATAATTTATTTAGGGTTTTAACAGAGTCGTAGAGTGATGTAGCGTTACACCACTTTTCTCAAAATGTCTTTGATCAGGTTGTTGAAAAACAATTTGTGACTGACTCTGCAAAAACCCTTCATGTTCTCATGCAAATTTTGACCCATTTTAGAACTTTAAAATGTCATAATTCTTTTACCCTTTCTTGTAATGTTGCATATTGTCGACAAATTATCCAGCTACATTTTAATTTGATGCAACTATCAGGATTTTACGGCTATTTTTGTGAGGCTATATAAAATTTGCGAACATGCAGAGCCAGTCACATTTGATGTTGGTGGCAAAGCAACAATTTTGCTGCCGCTCTAGCTGGAGCAAACCCTACTGACTGTATGGAACCCAAGGTCATGGTAAGCATTTATAAAATTCAAAACAAAAAGCGCATTCATAGCTACTCATACAAAACACCTGTAAACACTAACTATATAGTCAGCTGTTACGTACGTACCTTAACGCATGCACATGCACATATCTATTATTAGTTATTCTTTAATTCCTTTAGCAGCAAGTTCTTCCAAAACTCTACTCAAGTATGTAGGGTCTGGGTATCCATAACTGCAGTGAATAACAATAACAATAATGCCAGTAGCTAGCTATATATTAACTATCAACAACTAACTTTGTTGGGCCTCCCTGTGTATTTGTCTTGTGGTGAATATCATTCCACACAACTGCATTGGTTGCTCCACTGGTATGAGAGGTTCCTACTGTAAATATCAACTGAGCTTCAAATGCTTTCTTCAGCAGTCGCACAACTTTTCTACCCTCTCGTGAATCTGGTACATAAGCTGTGCGTGTTGTACCAGTGAAGTGGTGGCCAGGATTAGGATGCTCTTCGCCTTGTCTTCCACTTGGAATATAATAGTGAATTTGAATGGTACCATAATCTTTATATCCAGGTAATTTTTGATGTGGATATGTCTGTGTCGTCATTGTACCACCTATTGGTTGATTACCAGTTACTGTCCTCAATGGTACTGTGCAGGTAGGACAATATGGCCTGTGTTTTAAGGCTTTATCCAGACAACCCTTGCAGAAGGCTTGCTTGCAATGCTTACAGGTAGTAATTGCTGTGACTGGTAATTTATCAAAGCAAATAGGACAATCTGTAATCAATATTACAAGAGTAAATTATTGCACCAAGCTACATAGTGCAAGTTTATACATAGCTACAACAAATCAACTTTCTTTTGCATAAAGGAAAAGTTTGCATTTTCGCAGAAAGTGGTTTTCTGCAAAAGTTTCCTGAGTAAATTTTCTGTATTTGTTGTTTTATGGTAATGAAAATTGCGTCTGAAGGTTGAAAGATTTAAGAAGGCCAGTTAGGCCATCGTTATGAAACTGCAATGAAATAGGCAAGTATTAGACCTACCTGATCCACTGTCTGTCCCTCCTGTGGCGATAAGCACAGCCGCTAACAAAGAGGTTTACTAAGCCGTCTTTTTGAGGGAGTTTTAGGAAGCATGAATACAACACTGCCAGCTGGACAGGTTAGTGGTCAGTTGCCGGCGCCATGCAGTGTATTAACGTATACAACATTCTGCTGATACATGAAAGTTTCATTCGTGAACCGTATAGATTAGTGGATATCACGACTATTTTCATACACAAAAGAAAGGTGATATACGGTACATAAAGTTATAGAAATTTAGCTAACTGATGAAGTAACATAAATTTTACCTTTGGTCTTTCCATTTTTATCTTCCTTTTTTCCCTTGTTTTTACCCTTACGTTCAGATTTTTGTAAAGACATCTGCCCACCATCAGTAGCTGAAGGAGGTAGGTGTTTTGAATACAAAGTAATTGAAACCTGATTTTTCTTTGGTGCTAAGCTTGCACTGTCTTGGGATGCTTCTGGATTTGGATCTTCATCTGAAGTTTCTTCAAGGTTTTTGGTATGATCTAAGGGATTTGCTAATGCAGGCTGCAGGCTTGGGTTTGCATTATCTGGTGGAGGTTTCATGTTTGGGTTTGTAGAATCAGGATCTACGCTGCTATCATAGCCAGTAGGTTTATCAAAAACAGAATCATTTGAACCTATGTTTTCTTTGTTTTCTTCATTGCTAGATTCTTTAAAACTATCGATGGGAATATCTTCACCGTGTTTTTTAACTTTGGTGTTATCATCATCATCTATAGATTCGAGATTTTTGATGCTTTCTTCATCAGTATTTGTACTACCGTTAGTAGCATTACTGGAAACAACACGACGAGCCTGTGAAGGGTGGCTGATAATGTCGCCCTGAGCACTGCCTGGATCAGTTGGATCATCTTTAGGCTCACTCGTGACTGGCAAGGGTTCGGCATGTTTATTAGTATTGAAACTTGTGTCACTTGAGGTTCCTGACATGGCCTGGTGGTAATCCTGATTGTTGGGCTGTGATGGATTTGTGGGTTGAGGATTGCCACTTGTGAAATTCTTCATTTCTAGTGGCTGTTTTATTACAGCTTGGCTATATAAAACTGGCTGAGCATGGCCTGGAAATTTTGTAGCATTATCTGATGAGAACAGATTTCCTGTTGACTGACCATACTGAAAGGTAGCAGGTTTTAGGATCTCTGGTATCGTAGTAGTATTGTTATATAAGTTCTGTTGTTCTTTATGAAAAACCTTTAAAAATACTTCAAAAGTAGGTTTATCAATAATGACAACACGAACATCATTTAGAAGTGCTGGACTACTACATTTGTAACTACACAGTGTTGATAACATGACACTAGCCACTAGCTCAGTTGAGACACCACAGTGGCCCGAGCTAATGGGAGGAAATGCAATAGAAATGGCTTCAAAATTTTGGGCTATATTCAAAGCACTTATACAAGCCTTCTGTAGCAGGGAGCCACACTGATCCAAGTGTTGGGAGGCTGTTGGACCAACTGCATGAATAACAATCTTGCACTTTAATGTTCCTCCTGCGGTTGTTGCCACTGCATCACCCGTAGGTATAAGTTTCGCTGAATGTATTATTTTTGAGCATTCTCTTTGTACTGCACCATCACTGGCTTTATTAATAGCTTCAGCCACACCTCCAAGATGTAATAGATGAATGTTGGCAGCATTCACAATAGCATCTACTTGTTCTTGCACTATGTCATCTAACTTTAGAGTGACTCTCCTGGCTAGTTTAGGCAAATCAATAGATACTTTAGTAAAACTTTTAGGACCTCCAAGTTGGGATGAATTCCCTACTTTCATACTGTGTTGATATGTAGTAGATTTAGAAGTGGTAGCGAGTTTAGTATGTTGCAGTGACTCTAAATTTCCTCTTTCCTTATGAAAAAATTTAAGGAATACATCAAAAGTAGGCTCATCAATGATAACAATACGAACATCATTCAAGAGATCTGGATCACTGCATGTGTAACTACACAGTGAGGAAAGCATGACATTAGCTACTAACTCTTTTGATACACCAAATATGCCAGAGCTAATTGGAGGAAATGAAACAGACTTTGCTTTATTGCGTTGTGCCATAACCATAGAATTTACACAGGCATTATGTAACAAGGTGCCACATTGATCTTTGTGTAGAGAGGCTATTGGCCCAACCGCATGAACAACAAATTTACATTTCAGCTTTCCTCCAGCATTTGTTATGACCGCTTCTCCTGTTGACAGAGTACCACTCTGTCCAATTACCTTACTAGATTCCCTTTGTACAGCACCATAGCTGGCCTTATCAATTGCAGCAGCTACCCCTCCAGCATGCATTAACCGATCATTAGCAGCATTAACTATAACATCTACTTCCTCCTCTATAATGTCACCTAATTTAATGGTGACCCTCCTTGACTTTTTTGGTAAATCAATGAACACTGATTTAACCTTTGGATCTTTTTTCATGCTATTAAGCCGTCTCCGTACATTCTGCATCTGCCGAGCATCAGTAGATAAACACTTGATTTCTTTCTTCTCTGTGTCGTATCTGAAATACGTGTGGTTGAATGCTTTGGCACATTCATCTACCAAGGTACTTGCTTGTTGTATATCATCTACAGGAAATGCATACTCCTTTAATTTACCACCCATCATGAGCTCCCGATAAGCACTAAACAATTCTTCCTTAATTTTTTCTTTCTCTGTGGGGTCATCACACTCAACATTGATGGTTGCTGTTTGGAGATCATAGGACAAAGCAGGATGTTGGTAAACTCCTGTTTTCTGCATTAGAGCCAAGACATCAGGATTGAGTGAAGAACCTTTAGCACTAATATGGCCATCAGAAGAGGCATTGTCTGCTGATTCAGGTTTAGGATCTTCTGTTGCTTCAGGTTTAGGGTGTATGGAGCTCTCAGTGGTTTCACTGGTGCTACTAAACAGGCCAGAGAAATCTTCTCTAGTGCATTTCTTCAACTCGTTGATCATAAATTGTTGGAAACTTTCACGAAAATTTTGAACACTTTTCCAATTTCCAGATATGGCATAACTATTATTGTTTCCTTTGATTAGGAATAATTCTTCCTTCTTTATTAATTGTGTCATCTCATCTGAAGACATCAGAGCTTGAAAAAATGAAGGTCCACCCAGCTCTATAGTAACATGTTCTGTCACCTGCACAAAATGTAGCTTATCACATACGAGGTACTCTATAAACACATAGCCAATTGCCTTGTTAATTATGTAAATTATCATAAGTACAATAATAGGGACGGGGACTAATACTGAAACGCACATATTTGAACAGATTTGCAAAGGTAACTACATACTTGGAACAGAGACAAAACAGAGCTCAATTGTCACATGGAAAGCCACCTATCTTCACAAAGTTGAATGTTAGATAAAATCAGGGAAGAAAGTGATGCTCAGGCAGGATAGCTGCCATAAAAGCTTAGGCTCATTTTATCAATGGCAGGCAATGTACCTTCATTTTTCCTAGTCACTCAAAAATTATAACATAGTAAGCAAGTTGTAGTTTCCCTTGGTATATAGTTTGTGGGGAGAGAAATTTATCCAAGTGTTGCTGTAGCTTCAAGTAGTGCACATAAAGAGCCTAGGAGTCTAGTCTCTTTTGCCATGCACATGGCATGACTTGATGTGAATGCCATTGAATATGCGAACTGAACACGAGCGATATCTTAAAGTTAATAGCTGGTGAGTAAAATGGCGGTAGTAAATCTCTTGTTGATGGTAATAATGATTTTTTGTTATGGTTTGTATAAAGGTACATATCAGGGTTGAAACCGGGTTGGGTCAATCCACATATTCAGGTCAGATGGGTCACTTTCTCAGGGTCATTCAGGATGCCGGGTCAAGCTCAAATAATCTGATCAATTTGGGTTTGTAATACTCTCTAATATAGCAGTCACAGATATTGGTTAGAAGCCATGGCTTTGATAGTCGCCATGTAGTAAAACGTTGAAAAACAAATTAATATTTTGCACGTGATTTCAGCATAAATTCCTTGGTTGGTTACTGCACCATTTTCCATGTGAAAGTTACAGCCGCAGCTACTAACTGGTACAATACAGTAATGACTGTTCTATTAGAGAGTGTCGGTTGACTTATTAATGCTATATTTTGTACAATAGTTATGTTGTTCTGTGTTATAAAAAATAACCAGTCTTGGGTCAGTGGATGACCGGGTCATCATGATTGTGACCCTGGTACATACTTAATTAAGTAGTTAAAGCAGGTGTACGGGTTTACCTTCAACCATTCAACCCCATCAGCATAGTCTTAGTATGATACGTATTTAATAGAGAGATGCTTAGGGTAACAAGTCAACAACATGAGTGTGGCAACTACAGATGACATACGTGCAGGATTGCTGTGATGTCTGCAAAGTTATCAATTTTAATAATGTTTCTTCATCGAAATTTCATATTTTCTAGTAGCTATAATGTAGAACTATTCAAACTCACCAAAGGGTGGAGTTCTACTTCTTGATCATTAATGCAATGTGAAACTGTCTGCAACTCTGACACCTCTGTAACAAATTGATAAGGATGACAATAAAACTGACACTGAGTTTATAAGTATACACTAAACCCACACTATTACTGATACAATGTCAAGAGTATAGTGAAAATGTGTAGCTGCATAAATCTTACGTATTTAAAAAACAGTGTCACATGACCAGATAGAAAGACACACAGGGTTGTTAACTGTTTAGCTATACTTAAGAGGTCAGAGCATTCATTTCAGAACTGATTTGGTTACACTATGTACCACCCAAACTTGGGGAATGTCAAAAGAACACGTTGATACTTTAGATACGTAACAAATTAAGTTAAACAAAATATTTGATCTATTTTATATATACTAAATTCATAATAATTTTGTAAATGATCAAAACACTTGTATATATAATATCGTAATAAATTATTTAGATTGTGGTTCATATCATCGGGAAATGTATAAATTCTCTAATATAATGCACACCAAGGCACCTTAGAAAAGAGTCATAGCCAAAACTTATGTACAGACCATGTACGATTCAAAATATTGACATTTGTGAACATTCTACTGTTTCAGGCGGCTTTGATAATAAAATAAGTCTTATCTCACAATGACATCACAAAATACAAAATACTGCCTTGTTTGGTGGATTTTGAAACTTTCGCTACGCTTATAAGTAGTTAAGGAGCAGTGGCCCTTAGTGGTGGGAAATGTATCTCTAAAAGTGTCAATTCCAGTAACCCCATGAAGCATCTTGTACATTTATCCTCCTCCAGCTGACTTAATGACAGTATATAGCTTAAATAGAAAAATTCCGGCAAATTGCACCAACTGGTTATTGAGAGGGTGTGCACAATAAATTTGGCATGATAATTATTCAGTAAGGTTCTAAACTAAACTATTACTCAAAGTATTGCCACAGGTGTTATACGTACAGTGGCTAAGGTGCCATGAGGCAAAGCCAAATGCTTTATTAGCATTAAGGCCATGCACCGAATACTTAATCGTTTCATGTATAGATGAGCAAGGCAATGCTTTAACTATTTTAAAGAATTGTTCCTTGGGTCAATTAAATATGTACTTAAATGCTTCAATATTAATGTCCTTGCTGGCTCATTGAAGTTCAAATTGAGTTGTGTTAGCTCAAGCACAAGTT
The DNA here is from genome assembly GCA_963930835.1 of Spongia lamella. NCBI lineage: Eukaryota > Metazoa > Porifera > Demospongiae > Dictyoceratida > Spongiidae > Spongia > Spongia lamella. Next base: position 6,400,327 of record OZ005752.1, on the reverse strand, counting down.
TATCACTGAAGCTTAACTCAGGGGGCAAAACCATTTTCAGGGTGGATGAAGTGCTGCCCTTTACCCCCCCAGAAAAATACCTGATCTGGTAATACTACCCATTCTGTAATCACTCTATTCCCAGAGGTGGTGGAAGCAAATAAAAGTTGGGGGCTGCTTGGTTATTAAAAATTAAAAATAGTTACACTAACAACTCCTCTATTAGGGGTATTGACTGCCATATTAGAGTACCGTATAGCGGGAAATTTTTGAAAGGTTAAACTTTTGAAAGATGCTGAGTTTAAAGGATTTCGAAAAAATAATTTTGAAAGTCAGCTATAGCGAAGCGCAATTTTGTTTCACTTTAATGATCGCCTAATATCATATCACAATTATGATACCTTCGAAACATAGCATTTCGAAAAGACTGAAACATTTGAGATGATTTGATTTTCTTATTAGCTTAACTCGCGGTTTAGCTATAGCGTATTATCTATGGCTATAGCTACAAGACGAGACGCTTAATCAATTGCATGCAATAATAATAATTATGGCATGGCGTACACTTGGTATTTCAAAAAAATATTTTCGAAAATGCTTGAACATTTTCAAAATTTTCGAAAATAAAACCCTTTGTAAATTTCCCGCTATATGGTATTTGAGCATGAATAGATCAATGGTATCTTAGAAATTTGTACCAGTATAATCATAAACACAATAAACAATAAGTACACATGGTGATACCAGCCATTATAAAGTAAATAGTGAGAACCTTTCAACGAAGTTTAGAGAAAGATTTGTTTCTTATATCAACACCTACGTAGCTAATAGTCATCTATGTTCATATTGTGTAGGCTGCCAATATTTTCAACGTATCTGTCTTGTAGTTCTATACAATGGTCTTTCTATGACTTTGATTAGGAAGTTTTATTGTGGTTAATAACTTATGGCTAGCACTTGAATGGTATATACAATTGCTATGGTTAGCACTCCACCTGTCAGCCATATAAGAGATTAGATGACCTATCAAACAAGCCATATAAGGGATGACCTATCAAACAAACAAACAAACTAAAAAGACAAACAAACATGGTGGGGCCGCTAAGGCTCACCCCAATCATAGGTACTAAGAGGTTGCCATATGCTTCTAGTATATAGCTTCTCAAGTGTCCTTCCACTGAGTCATGAAACAACTGAACACTACTGAATGCACTGTGAAGGGCTTGGGCATGCCTGCATGTGAGCACTTACCATCTTGTGAGGCTGACAATAACGGTCCTTTAGAAGTGCTACTGAATGATCATAGTTTGCATTGGTGGGGGTGAATCCTGAGCAGCATCTCCTTGAAGTTGGGCCCTCAGGTAGTTGAATTTTTGAACACTATTGATATCGATTACAGGATTGGAGTTCACAGCTGCGTCAAAGCAACCCCAAAATGATTGCCATGAAAGAGGGTCACCAGAAAAATTGAGCTTTAGGAGCTGACTGCTGATTCTCTGGTAGTGATGTGTTCTCGTTGGCTCGAAAGTTAACGATCTCTGTATCAGGCTGTGAAGATGAGTACCCAGCTTGTCTCTCTGTAATGATGTATTTATTCTGCACAATGTTTCGTTGTGTTGATGGATCCTTTGGCAAACTTCCTGCAGATTGTTAACTACCACCTGAACCAGGGGATGCGTCTTAAATTGGTTGATCAGACGTGTTTTGTGGCGGCTCTGATGTCAGTATGGGTTGAGGTAACACATAATGGCACCATCAAAGGTAAGCGACTTTATTCTAAACACATTTGTTGTTGCAAATTTACAGTGACACGACTATATTTCACAATGGAGGACCTTAAACTTCTTCGACCATTATGGTGTGGTTACAGATCACATCTCAAACAGATTTTCTCAAATATCACAAGTTAAGGATAATAGAACCAAACAAAGATGATCAACCTTCCGAAGAACACGAAATTGCCACATTAAAAACCTCGAACAGATGAATTGAGAAAGGGAATTACTGTCTCAACCCTCAACTGGACACAAAAGATAGCAGTGCTAATGGGAGGTGATGAATTGGAAGCTACAATCCTACACAAATCAATTAGCTAGTCATTGACGTGGTAAAAAGGTGAGCGAGATCCTGGTCACAGAGAGGGGGCACTGATAAGTATAGCGTCAACGTCTCTGGCACAGGTACAATGTGATACACTACAATCACCATATTGACATTGTTTTTCTACTCTTGAAAACATGACAAAAACAGGCTTAAAAATAGCTGATGATGTTTACAACAACTATATACATTGCATTATTGTTCTTAATCTTCCCCTACTAATATGAATTGTTATTAAATCTTTATTAGCAGCCAAAAATAGAGGATATGAACACCTAAAAATCAAAATGATTTTTTTCTAAAAACCCTCAACGGTGAACGGGCTGTCAAGCTCACATGAAAAACTACCTGAGCAATAGGGAAAAGTTTAAGATGGCGACACCAGAGCTTTTAATAACAGGAAAGGTCAGAGAATGATCCTGTTGCTGCCACGAGCTGCCTTGACCAGAAGCACCGAATAGCCCCAATTGGCCCTCGAGTTTCTTACTTAGTACGACATCGATATTGGACAAGAGCTAGTAAAATGAGCTGTAATACCAAATGCAGCACTGGTGTCGTGGAATTTGACTTCCTTCTTGTTCATAGAGTAGTTTCATGAGTAAGTTTGGGTAGCCCATTCACCATTGAGCAATTCTTTTGATATTTTAGAAAAAATTCGTTTTGGTTTGTAGGTGTGCATATCCTCTATTGTATTATCATCATCATCTGTCATAGATTTCTGAAGCATAATTATTGAGAGCATTTGGGCTATCATTTTAATGGAAACATCATATCACTAGGCCCTTTAATGGTGGGGTTATACATATATTCATATGCATGACCAGTATAAAGTGCGAGATAAAGTCTGGCCAAGATAACGAGAGAATCGAATATTCTAAACCGTAAACAACACTTTAGAATACCAGACACATCGAATTACCTTCAGCATTTTCGAATAATAGTAGGGCAGAATTACGTCCTAGAGCCTGGTACTCCTCTTGCACTACTTCGCCTCCCTTAAATCTTTTCCTCTTCTGAAAATGAGAAATAACTTCAAATTTTAACTTATCAGCATCTGTTGGAATATTATCAATGAAATATAAGATGGAGCGTGTTCCTTGAGGTGTTCCTTCACGTGGCGGTTTCGCAGCACCTTCGTCCTCTTTTCGCAAATCCATTCCAGGGGAATTACCTTGTTATTTCTGCGAAATTCTCCCATATACGTAAGTGATGATCATGGCTCCTAGTCTCGTGAACCAGACCCTATCGATAAGCGCCCTGCGGAGAAATAGGGTCTGGTTCACGAGACTACATGGCTCCTATGAATTTCATGTCGATTTTTCGTCTAATGTAATGATGAGTAGTGGTGAAGAGCTCCAGATTGAGATCTCTGGAATAACTGATATCTCGGAAGCCGAAATAGAGGTACATTTTCAAAAGAAAAAATATGGCGGCGGAGATGTGAACGTTACAAGGTTGGAAGATGACAAGGCAATAATGATTATTGAAGGAATATCACCAGAAAGTAAGAGCCGTTATAAAAGAATGCTTGAACATAACAAAATTCTCCTCGATGCTGGAGCTAAATAAAATAATAGGGTTTCATTCAAAAATCGGCAGTGATAAGCGCGGTAATAAGTACTACAAATCGAGCAAGTGAGATGGACTAGATTTAGCGATTGGCGATATATCGATTCTCATTGCGATACTTAAAATTTATGTCCACAAGGGGGTGGCACATTGATAGTCGCTGTACTTTGATCTGCTTCCTCGGTCAAAATTAAAGTCAAGAATCAGGCATAAAAATCTGGCAAGTCAAAGGACAAGCAATATTGACAAACAGAGGAGGTTGGACACACTTTAGCGCTGCTAAAAATAATTTTATTTAACCTTTAGTTTTCTGTTTATTACGACTACTATTATGGCGATGTTTAGTCCAAGCAGTCATTTTATTAATTTCCATTCAGGTAGAAAAGGCTAAGTCTTTCTTATCGACAGTATGCGTGCTTTATATTTTTAGCCAAAATAAGAGAGCTATCTCTATGAAACCTATACCACCTTAAAGCTTATGTAGATTACTAACCAAATATTTACTCTACCCCATTCAACCCGTCAGTCCTGATTTTTGTATTGTAGCCTATGGGCTTGCGTGAAATTTTAAAAATATGCAGCGTGCACGTGTGCATGTCCAACCTCCTCTGATTGACAAAGTTAATGGCTAAGCGAATATCACAATCGATACTTACGTAGTGCATGGAGTTTTACGCTTTGTTTATGGAGAATGGTCATGTGTGCAAATTTGGTCGTAGGTGTTGTATTACAGTCAAGAGGTCAAACATTATTTTTAGTGAAAGTCAAGGGTTAAGGGATATTTTTTCATTTTGACCAAGGACGCAGATCAGAGTACAGTGACTATCAACGTACCAAGATTGAATGATACATATACATGGGGGTGCATGGCCAGAACCTGGAACTGCTCTCATTACTAGCAACGTAGATGCCTCCTTGTAGTATTGTAGAGTTGCTTTGTGGCTACTTTTGGTGACACTACCTACTCTAAACAGTTCCTTATTTTGTTTTTAGCTCCCACCCTCCCTCCTTCCTCCCATTTCGCCCTCTCGCTGAAATATGTATGAAAAAGTCTCAGCCCTAGTCTCAACCCAGCTATAGGTCATTCGCAAGGTTATCTGTATGAAAGTTGATATATTACTGGTTTATTGCTATAGTAATACGAGACAGCCAGCTACAGATAGCAGTACGTTTTATATTTTGAAATGATACAGAGGTTTTGAGGTTGCTTGGCCACTGGAAATTGCAAAAGTTTCATGCACGCACATTGTATGCCACTAAAATTTGAATCCACTTTAGCTGTGTAATGCATATGGGTGTTACCATGACCTGCCATTGTTCATCACGTGCAGAACAGGTCAATCAGTCACCTTTAAGTGATACAGAAAAGCAAAAATGAATTTAAAAATTTTTGTGGTATACAATGCGCATGCGTGAATCTAGTGGCCAAGCAATATCAAAACCTTTGTAGCTGTTTCTCAAAATATTACCAAGTGCGTACATAGCTGGTTACGTATGTTAATGCTGTACTAGTTATGCATATGGTTGATCTTCCTTTTATGGTGATCTAGTAACATGTACATCTATCCTTTTGTATGTGCTATACAGTGTATGCATATTGAGTGTTTTACAAGTAAAAGTCATGACATTAGATGGATGGATATATTTTGGGGGCCGAATTCGTCAAGTTTCCTTTTGTCAAAATTTCCTGTTGCACCGTTATACCGCATAGCGGGAAATTTTCAAAAGGTTAAATTTTCGAAAAATGCTGAGTTTAAAGGATTTTGAAAAAATAATTTCGAAAATCAGCTATAGTGAAGCACAATTTTGTTTCGCTTTTAATGATCACCTAATATCATATCACAATTACAATACCTTCAAAATGTAGCATTTCGAAAAGACTGAAACAATCAACATGATTTTCTTATTAGCTTAGCTATAGCTACAATTTTTTAAGATGAGATGCTTAATAGATTGTGTGCAATAATAATAATTACGGCATGGCATACACAAGCACACTTACAGATTCGATATGGACTCGCTTATTCGTGGACACCTGGTATACAAAGATATATGAACTTCATTGATAGAGTTCTTGGTAAGGACTTCACGTACAGCACTATTTGCGGCTTCTATTGTCGCATGAGCTTGGCATTCGATTGAATGTGCCAGAGGATAGTCTGGTTCTGGCAGAACACTCTCTATCTTCTCCTCTTTGGAGGGTGCAATACGCTTGAAATACTTTAGAAGCGCCATGATCGCCATCACCGTGAAACTGCTTGTGATTAAAGAATAATTATGTAGGCTAACTATTTCGAAAAAATATTCTCGAAAATGCTTGAATATTTTCGAAAATAAAACCCTTCGTAAATTTCCCATAGTTTATTGTTGTTATTTATTTAGAAAGCGCTTAATATTGCTAATCGCTAGTCAATAAGCACTATCAGATTAGCGATCTAAGTACATGAGACATATATATATATGCTATTTTCTAATCTGACCACACTAGCCACTTTTATGTCTGAGGTTATCTGTTAATTATCTAATGCAATTAAATAGCCATAATTAATACCCTTACTGATCTAGTGCTTGAGAAGATTCTAGAGATGAAGCACGTCATTGATGATCAAGAATTGACCTTAAGGCAAATAGTATCATCACCACCTGCAACTGATTTGTTCACTGAGCTACCACCACTGACCAATGATAGTGGGACAGTTGTTGTAAGAGGATTTCAGCAAGAAGTACACAAAGATGTGCTGGAATTATATTTTACACATGAACCATTGAGTGGAGGAGGTCCTATAGATAAGATTGTGATGAATGAGAAAGAAGCTTTTATTGTGTTTACTGATCAAGCAAGTAAGATTCAAACTATTTAATCCCAACAAATATCATTATATTTAATAGCTGCTATTAGAGTTGCTGAGAGAGGACATCATGTGATAGTTGGTCAAGGGGTTGACGTTCACTTAGTAACTTCTGAACCACCTACTGGAGAGCAACTTCGTGTTGTCACATCTGCTAATACTCTTTTGGTTAAGGGGTTGAATGCTCAGTATCATGATAAAGCAATGCTTGAGCTTTATTTCTCTAATGGAACTAAATGCAGAGGAGGTGATGTAGCAGAAATAATCATTGTAAGTGACAACAATGAAGCTTATATCACTTTTGTTGAGCCAGAAGGTATTACAATAGCTTGTTACTTTTACGAAGTACTAGATATTCTTTTTATACGTAGTTGCTGCCAGAGTTGCAGAGAAAAGACAACATAATATAGTTGGTCATGAAGTTGAAGTTTTGTTGGTAGTTCCTGAACCAGCTATTGAAGAACAGCTACACACTGTCACATCCACTAATACACTTTTGATCAAAGGGTTGAATGCTCAGTATCATAATAAAGCAATGCTTGAGCTTTATTTCTCTAATGAAATTAAATGCAGAGGAGGTGATATAGCAGAAATAGTCATTGTAAGAGACAGCAGTGAAGCTTATATCACTTTTATTCAGCCAGAAGGTATTACAATAGCTTTTTACTTTTATGAAGTACTAAATATTTTTTTTACAGTTGCTGCCAGAGTTGCAGAGAAAAGACAACATAACGTACTTGGTTATGAAGTTGAAGTTCATTTAGTAAATCCTGAACCATGGCCAGCTACTGAAGAACAGCTACACACTGTCACATCTACTAATACACTTTTGATCAAAGGGTTGAATGCTCAATATCATAGTGAAGTAATGCTGGAACTCTATTTTTCCAATCAAACTAAATGTGGAGGAGGTGACATAGCAGGAATCATTGTACAAGGCACCGAGGCTTATCTCACTTATGCAGAACCAGGAGGTAATGTTGTTTGTAGTTAGCTATTGAAATTCCAATACGTATATTCTTTTGTAGTTGCTGCTAAAGTTGCAGGGAAAAGGCAACATGATGTATTTGGTCATGGAGTTGAAGTACAGTTACTAGTTTCAGAACCACCTACTGGAGAACAACTAAATTACGTCACATCTGCGAGTACTGTTCTGGTCAAAGGGTTGAATGCTCAATATCATAATGAACCAGTGCTTGAGCTGTATTTCTCTAATGAGGCCAAATGTGGGGGAGGTAATATAGCAGAAATCTTAGTAAAAAATGATGAAGCTTATATCACTTATGCTGAACCAAAAGGTATATTATTATGATACCCGTTGCTGCAGTCATTGAAGTACGATATATTCTTTTTATATAGTTGCTGCTAGGGTTGCAGAAAAAAGGTACCACAGTTTGATTGGTCATGAAGTTGAGGTGCAGTTAGTGGGTAGTGTTCCTGCTTCAAAATCATTAGTCCCACAAGATAGTGAGGCTACTGATAGTGATACCATCTTAGTTAGAGGGCTAAAAGATTGCCATACAGAATCAACACTCAATTTATATTTTACCAATGAGAAAAAGTGTGGTGGAGGTGATGTTACTAAAATCATCATCAATAAAGACAGTGCGTATGTTAGTTTTGTTGATCCAAAAGGTAGCTATGTAGCTAGTATGCTAAATATTGCAGGAATGTATAGAACTCTTGCACACTAGACCCTCAAGTCTTACACTAAACATAAACAATAGTTTTATGAATAATGTGTGCATAATAATACATATATGTGGTTGAGTAATGGCATATTTATACTGAACTGAGTTGTAATGGATCATTAGTAATGTCCCGTGATTATATTGCGATGCTTCACCTGTTATTGTGTTATGGTTTGTTTCTTAATGTTGAGTAATAACATGTTATGAGAATATCACTGACTTGTTGCATGTTTTGTTCGATCGTTACTAGTAGTGAATTGTAGCTTTCTGGGAAGTAACTTATTTCACTGCATACAGAAAGTAGTGCACTTTATATTACCTAAGCACCAAAATTGTAATAATTATAATGTAATGGATTAGTTACCCTGAACTCTAGCTGCTAAACAGTTAGTTACATGTGTCATTCATATGCCCTATAGTTGCAGTGAGAGTAGCTGAGAAAAAGGTTTGTAAGATAATGGGCTATATTGTTGAAGTCGCATTATTTACTGGTGCTATTGAGGAGGTTACAAGTGATGATCCTACTTCAGTTGTCAGTGACAATATTCTAATACTGGAGAATGTTCCTAGCAGTATGAATGATGATGTATTGATGTTATACATTGACAATGCCACTAAATTGGATGGTGAAGAGAATGACTATAGGATTGATCATGACGACGCTGAGGTTGTAATCACTTTTCATGTTGCACTGGATGCACAAAGATATCCAGCTGGTATGTATAGCTACTTAAATTATAATGGAAAACCATTTATTTTTTGTGGTATAGATATTAGCATCTAGTGACGTGCGATACGTATCGATATATTAGTTCGGTTTTGCAATGTAGGCAGTTTGTTTACCTGTTTTATAGATTGTTTCAGCATATTTTCTAACAATGCAGTGGATCAATAGTTTATACTGAAACATGCAAATTTATCAGCCGCCCAAGCAATTAATTATCATTAAGTACGGTAGTACTTAATAGTAGGGATCGCTATGAAAAACTATGGCTTCCGGAATTTTCGCACCTTTAAAAACAACCTTATAACAGGCTTTAGCCGAAAAAACCTACCTGGATGCATTAGTACTGCTGTAATTAGGCTGTATCTTTGTTAAACGCAGCGAAAAGTCTGATATTTTGATCCACAGCGAATTTTAAAATTTCAAAATTTACCTGTATTTTGTCTGCCGGCCAGCCAGCCAGCCAGCCTGCCTGCCTGCCTGCCGTAAGACCCGGTTCCGCTAGGTGTATGGCTCCAGATTTTTCACACAACAAAGGTAATCACGTCGGATTTACGAAAATGTTATTTTGATTAAGGTTTGTCCACTGCGCCATAGCTTGTCCTTTATTCTATCTTCATCGATTGATCTTCCTCAACCGAAGGATGACGAAATATTACGAAGGTGTCAACATTCCACGCAAGGTGTTAAAATGAAACAATAAACAAATTGGATAGGTGCATGCTTACTGATGCAATCCGTAACGCGTAATGGAAGAAGAATTCAGTCTTTCCCTATAGTTTCGTCTTCCATAGCCAGACCAATTTATTTGCACGCAGCTGCTTTATCGATCTTCTGAATTGTAAGCGCCGGATGTTAATTATAACATTAAGCGCTTATAATCGGACACCTATTAACGAACTAGTAGCTGCGTATTAAATAAAATGGTCTGGCTACGAGTAGAATATAGTCCTTCCTTCACAGTACAAGTCGTTTTACCATATAGACACTTGGTATTGTGATGAAACGAGTCTGTTGTAAAGGTGGGCGTGGCACATACGTAGCGAGCCATTGTAAACTATGTAGATATCAATTGCTAAGAAATAATTCCAGTCTTGAATGCCTGTAACAGCTAGCTATAAAAAGTAAACAAACAAGATTTTTTAAAAAATTTGAATTTAAAAAGGGGAGTAGGGATCGTATAAAAAGTAAGGAAACAAGTTGTTGATCACTCACCACCCAGCATATTGCATGTGTTTACTCAAGTATACAATTGCAGCTGGGTAAGTGTTCATACATGCACAAATGAAATACATTCTCTAGCACTTCTACAAGATTTAATCCCTACGTTGGCTGCATGATGTTTTGCTTTGAATGCTGGCTGCCAAAGTAGGGATTAAATCTTGTAGAAGTGCTAGAGAATGTGTTTCATTTGTGCATGTATGAACACTTACCCAGCTGCAATTGTATACTTGAGTAAACACATGCAATATGCTGGGTGGTGAGTGATCAACAACTTGTTTCCTTACTTTTTATACGATCCCTACTCCCCTTTTTAAATTCAAATTTTTAAAAAATCTTAACATTAGGTTTGACATGAAAACTGGATGTATCGCGATACTGTATTGTATCGTGACTACACATCATTTAGATACAGATACAGTGTTTCAGGTGTATCGCACATAACCATTAGCATCACTATAATGCTCTTAGCATAATTCATTTTATAAAATTGAATCGTATGGCTATCATGCATATAAGAAAATGCCATATAACTGTGGGTATTGTGAAATGTGTGCTTTGTGCATAGTAAACATAATAGTACCGGTACATATGTGGTTCTGTGTTTTATGTGTTTTACTATGTACTAATAGGTCTTGATGATGTAATACAGAAAATAAGCAACAGGCCATTTGAGTGTAATGTTATACAAGCTAGGCGTCCACTGGTATTGAACCACAGTATTTTAATTGATAACCTCTCTACACAAAGGTGTAATAAAGACATGTTGGATATGTACTTTACTAATAAAAACAGATCTGGAATTGAGACATATAAGGAAATAGTAATCTTAGATGATAATAGAGCCATTGTTCATTTAGAAAGCAAAGATGGTATGTAATTGTAAGCATGTAGTTATTATTATGTGTCATATGTACATTCATTTAGATATGCTCCAGTCCCTTAAGCATGATCATTCTCGGCTAGGAGATAGTGTAGTTGTAACTGAGTGTAAAGTACCACCAACAGGTACATCATCCGATTCTCTTCGTGCATCATCTTCGAGAACACTTAAGAAAAACATTGTGCAGAATGCCTTTGTTATTGAAGTTTCCAAACCATTTGTCAATTGCCTAAAAAAGAACACAGAAGAAATAGAAAAACAATTGAGTCAATTTCATGCAGCGATTTCAGTAGATACTGAAATGAACCAAGTTAAAATTAGTCCCTGCTCAGGCTCTGAAGACTTGGAAGATTGGGAAACAAACTGCCAATCGGTAGTTCAATCGTATTTGAAAAGCTTAATCACTGAAACCTTTTCTTTTTCTGATGAAATAAAAGATGTAATGGTTCCTGTCATTCTTAAGATCATGCAAAGCCAGCCATTATTACATATTGAATATGATGAGGAAAGTTTCACAGTTGTTATTGTCGGAGAACAGACAATGGTTGACAAGGTAAAAGAAAGACTTGAAGAAGCTTATGATTCTCAAATGATTAAAAAGGAGTCTGTGCCAATTGAAGATCAGAAGTTTTGGTCATTTTTATGTGTAAAATTAGATGAATTATGTACAGATCACCCTAAAATTGAAGCCAGTCTACAGGTCGATGAAAACTGTGTTTCTATACTGGGGATAAAAGATAGCCGCAAAGCTTTTAAAAATGATCTTGAATCACTGCGCGATGGCATGGCTTCTGTGAAAGTCAAAATTTCCAAAGATTTAGCTGAGTTTTTGTCTACACCACTAGGTAGAACTTTACTTCATCAGTATTTACAAGATCATGAGTCACTTGTCGCAGTTCATTTTGAACCTGAAGGAGTACTGTACCTTTTATGTAGTAGGAAGAATGATGGTATTAAAGTAGCTAAAATTATTCAGGAGAATCTAAGCTTACATTTTGTACCTTATCCAGAAGTTTTTGTTGCATCACTGAGCAGCAAACAATGGGCAACTATGAAAGCAGATTTAGAAGAGTCATACTGCATATCTATTAGCATTGTAAGTAACAAGATAAAGTTAATTGGAGACAAAGGATCATTGGACCATGTTAGTAAACAAGTTCAGCAATTCATAGATCAAGAATGTAATGTAGAAAAGTCTATTCCATTGTGCGAGGCACAGTGGAGGCTACTCACTACACACATGGTTAATAAGTGGAGCAAAGTAGAACAAAAATTGAAAGGCCAAAGCAAGCTTAAAGTTTTGCTTCCTAATGAGGGAGATAAGAAGTCTTCCATCATACTTAAAGGAGAAAAGTTAGTTGTCGCAGATTTTGCTAAACAAATTGAAGATTTGATTTCTACAATATGTACAAAGCCTCCACTTGAGCAGGCAAGACCAGGAACTGTAAAATTCTTTTATAGTGAGAAAGGTAAGACTTTGATAATGGGGGTTGAAACACAAGAAAAATCATGCGTACAGTTGGATGTATTGCAAGATAAAGATGGCGACACTGATGATTTGATACCGAATGGAGTTAGTAAATCTCGCAATGACAAATTGGGTATGGGAACAACAAAAGAAGGTAAAATTATTACATTAGTCAAAGGAGATATCACTGAAATACCAGTTGATGTTATAGTCAATGCATCAAATGCTGATTTGAAGCATATTGGTGGTGTTGCATTGGCTATTGCTAATAAAGGAGGACCGATCATTCAAGAAGAGTCCGATCGATACACTCGCAGAGAAGGAAAACTGAGTGATGGGGATGCTATTATGATGAAGGAAGTAGGAGAACTACCCTGTAAACGACTGATACATGCTGTTGGCCCTAGATGGAATGGTGGGTTATCAAAAGAAGAAGCTTTTTTGAAGAGAGCTTGTTTAGAAGCCCTGAAGCTAGCTAGAAGCTTTAAAACCGTTTCATTTCCTGCAATAAGTTCAGGAGTATTTGGTTTTCCTATCAACAAATGTGTTACTTGCATGATAAAGGCATTCATAGAGTATAGTAAGAATGATGCATTGTCTTCTTTACATGAAATCACTATTGTGGTGCGTGATCAACTTACCACTAATGCTTTTATTGGTGAGATGAGTAAACACCTCGATAATTTTCATAGTACTGCTACTATCAAGGTTAATCCAGGAGATTCTGGAGCAACAGTTGGTTTTAAGACTGTTCATAGCAAACGTAAAAAGCAGAATATAAAAACGATTTCCAGGGAAGATCAAGGTATTTGTGCTCAATTTATTAAGCTATACAGAGGAGAATTATTAAAGCAAACTGTAAGTGTATGATACACTGGTAAGTAACTTGTGTGTATAAGTTTCATTTATGTAGGCTGATGTCTACGTTAACACAGCTGGTGAAAGCCTTAACTTACGACAGGGAGCAGTTGCAGCATCATTCCTAAAAGCTGGTGGTCAGGATCTACAGGATGAATGCACTGATTATGTTAGGAAAAATGGGAGAGTACCTTGTGGTGATGTGGTAGTTACCAGACCAGGTGCAATTCATTGTACTAGAATTATCCATACAGTAGGACCAGTGTATAATGGAAAGGCTTCTGAAAAGGTAACTATATTATCTCGGTGTTATTATTGTAATTTAAATCTTTTTTGCATTCATAGATTTTGCATGGCCTTGTGCAGAAATGCTTGGAAACTTGTGACAAACTGAGAGCATCAACTATTGCATTTCCTGCTTTGGGTGCTGGTAATCTGAATTATCCACAGAGTGTTGTAGCTGACATTATGGTCAGCACAGTTACAGCTTATTTAAAAGCTAATCGTTCAACAACTTGCATTAAAACAGTAAAATTGGTAATTTTTATGGATAATACATATGCAGAATTTGATAAGCTATTATCCAGTAAACCCAATGTTGCAGGGTCACAAAAGGCTCCAGATGATTCAGAAGATCTTTTTTCTGCTGAAACATTTAGCAGAGCTGGAGTTGCTAAGCCTTTCCCTAGGAGTTCAGTAACACATTCTAGTGCTGCTGAGGTTTTTTCGGCAGGTACTGTAAAAGTGGAAATAAGGCAAGGTGATATTACTGAGGATGACAGTGATGCTATAGTTAATACAACAAATGAGAAGATGCAGCTTGTGGGTTCAGGGGTGGCTGCTGCTATTTTACAAAAAGGAGGCCCTGAAATGCAAAAACATTGTGATGATGTTGTATCACAAGGAATCCAGTTGCAGGAAGGAAAGGTGTGTGACACACCTTCTGCTGGTAACTTGAAATGTTTTAAGGTTTTTCATGTTGTTGTACCTCAAAATCACAAACAAATGCTTGGGAAAACAGTTGTTGCATGCCTAAAACAAGCTGAAAAGCTTAGATTAAATTCCATTGCCTTTCCAGCAATTGGCACTGGTATTTTAGGTTATAGTTTAGAAGAAGCTGCTCATGAAATATGCAGTGCCATAATCGTATTTGGTCAGAAGACTAACCCAGTATATGTTAGGCGAGTGCGTATTATCATTTTCCAGAAAGAAATGTACCGGTCATTTAGGGATAAGTTCACTGAAGTGACAAATAAGCCTGGGATTTTAAAGCGAATGGGTGCTGCTGTAATGTCATGGTTTTATAGTGATGACTCCTCAGATGCTATTGAGGAATCACGAAGTAGCAGTGATCGCTTTACTGAACCTGTTGTGGTGCCACACAGCCCAAATTCTGTTTCCAAAATCACTGAAAAGTCTGTTCTTCTTATACAAATCTATGCAGAAGATAAACAGAAAGTAGATAAAACTGAAGCTCGGTTGCTACGCATTATTGATGATCAGTTTACAAATGAGAAGGTATGCGATGAATTGATATCCAAATTATCACTAAAGCAAAGAGATGACCTTACGAGAAAAGCTAAACTGAAGCATGTAGAAATAATTATTGAAACTGGAGCAGATCTCAATTACATTCAGCTAAAGGGAGACTGCACTGATATTGCCGATCTGAAGTCTGACATTCAAGAAATTTTACGTCAGATTACATCTTATGAATCAACGAAGAGAGAAGCTAAGCTGTTGCAAGCTAAAGTAAAATGGCAATGGTTAAATGACACTAACGATTATGAAGATTATGATGAGTTACCCAATTACTACATTGAGGCAGCTTACCAACGTGATAAAACTAAGCAATTTACCTACACAACAGAAGATGGTACATCTGAAAAGTTTAATTTTTTAAAGATGGAAGCTGATGATGCTCAGGCAATATTCAAAATAAAAAGAGTAGATATTGAAGATCTATTAAAAGAAGGTAACTATGTACGTAGCTATAGAACAATTTTTGTTTATTTAGCTATGTAGCTGTTATCATTTTAAACCAGGAGTGCGCTGGCTTGCAGCTGGCATCCACCTGATTTCTTGAAATTAAAGTATGTGGATATTAGAAAGCATATAGCTACAGGATAGGAAGAACTTACGGCTTGCTGTACTTTAATCAAGACTCACGATAGTGAGTCGCAAGGCCAAGAAGAAGCGTAACAACACGACCAGTGAGTGAGTTATTTACATGTAGCACCACCCTCAAATTTGCAAACGCTCTTGCTAAGCCGCTATGAAAGCTATCACTTAGTTAATACAGACCCACAACGTTCTTACTATATAGAATAAATAAACCAAGAATGGAGGAAATTGGCACCACCATTCTTAAGTGGGTTTTAGTTTTAAGAAGTCATAGCATGGTGGTGTGTGGATTAAGCCTGGTGTTTCCTATCCCATATAGCTATGCTCTCTAATATCTATGTGTGTGTGTGTCCACCACCAAGGCTATCAGTAACTACTCATGTGAAGTAAACCCTTAATAACAAGTTCTACTGTTTTTTACTTTCTTTAACCATGTCATGAATTACTGTCAAAGAAGACTAAGGGAATGCTGTATTATCCATTCTTTTCATAATAAAAGGCGTTTTACCAGTTGTACGTTACTCACAAGATGGAGCATTTCTGTTATAAAAGTGGGCTTGGTATGCAGGTAGCATTTAAAAGAGAACGTTAACGTTTAAAAAGAAAGCTAGTGTAAGCTCGGCCGGTAAAGCACCCAACAACTGTACTCAATATTCACAGGACAAAAACTGCCCTCACCACATGGTATACACTTTATATATTGCTGACTTGTGCACTGTACAAAAGAGTGTTAACAGGCTTGATGATATCAACACCTAGCTATCTACCATACAAAACTTAAATAACTGTAATATTATAATGTTACACTATCCTCCCCCTTTGAAGAGGACGTCCCGTCCGATCAATGACTAACAGAGTCACCATATCTTGTTGGAGGCTGCTGTGATCTGGCCGGGTATCTCCGCTGAGATGGTGGTGCGGTGGACAATGGCAAGAATGGGGTCGAACTTGGCACTGGAATAGTTTCATCATCATCATCTAACAGTTCGATGTTGTCCCAATTGTAGGTGGTGAGTGAGCACTTGGTGCTGCATATGTCAGCTGATCATGAGCCGGTGCAGTTTGTCGTTGGTCATCAGTTTTGAGTGATTGCAGTGGTACAAGGCTTCAACCTGTCAAAATGTACCACTTTACGCTGTCTAGACCTGTTGCCAGAAAGATGTTGAATACGATAGGTTGTGTCAGACAATTGTTTCAATGTCTTAAAGGGACCGGTCCAAGGATGGTGGAGCTTGCGGCATGATTCTTGTTTTGGAACTGATGAGTGCAGCCAAACTAGATCCCCTGCTTTGTAGGGTTTTCCATGTACCGTATAGGCGGTAATTTTCGAGGCATGAAAATTTCGCGAAAAGCTTAAAAATAAGATTTTCGCGTTTATTTGTTCGTGAGACACCTGAAGACTGGAGGATGCACGTTACACAGGCAATAGTATTATTGATGATGCACGAAATGTTCGCGATTATATTTTCACGAAGGCTATTTTACTCGCGAAATTCGTGAAAATTTCATCCCTCGAAAATTACCACCTATACGGTATTTTCCGGTCATAAAATTCTTTTTGACGCAAATGTTCTTTGGTGACATGATGTTTAACAAGGTCAAAAGCTTTCTGTAATTGGTTTTGAAGCAGGCAAGCATACTCCCCATATGATTGAAGTGGCTGTTCTATAGGTCTGTACATAATATCCACAGGTAAATGTGCCTGATGGCCAAACATCAGATAAAATGGAGTGTAACCTGTCGAGGATTGTACGCTGCTATTGTAGGCCATGCAGACAGGTCGAATGTGGTGTTCCCAGTCCAATGGGTGATCTTTAGCACATATAGCCAGCATATTGAGTAAGGTTCTGTTGAACCTTTCAACCAGTCCATCGCATTGGGGGTGATAGGGGGTAGTGCGAGTTTGTGAATATGTAACAGTTTGCATATTTCAGTGATTAAGTGTGCTTCAAACTGCCGACCCTGGTCAGAATGTAGTTGTTCTGGCACAGAAAACCGTAATCAGTTGCGATGATCTGCATAGGGTACCCAGCAACAATTATTCCAAGTGCAGCTTTCCGTCTAGGTGTGGGGGTCTTCCTGGTCGTGCAGCTGACACAGGACTCACACCAGTTATGTACATCGCTAAAGTGGCCTGGCCAATAAAATCGCTCCTTTAGGCGGTCTAAAGTTTTTTCTTGTCCTAGATACCCACTTCCTATCCCCTGGTGAAGTTCCTCTAGAATAAGTGGACGGATTTGCTTGGGTGCCACAAGCTGCAGCCAGCTCTGGTCCTGCTTGGGATGCATGAAATGTCGCCATAAAACTCCATCTTGAATAGCTAACTGGTCCCATTGCTGGCTTAGACAACGATACTCAATACTTTGGGCCTTTGCATAAGAATCCGTTGGCTTCTCATTGGTCTCTTTTGCTCTAAGCAACAGTCCTATAGTTTTGTCATCTAATTGGAGTCGACGCATCTCATCCATGGAAAGGCCACCAGTTGTATTCGCAGATGTGATGGTTGCAACCGGTGTGGCATCACTTCTTCCACATTGCTGGCACGGCACTCAGGATAGAGCGTCTGCATTGTTGTGCCTATGCCCAGGCCTATGAACAATGGTGAACTGGTACTCCTGTAATTTTTCCAACCATCTAGCAAGTTGGCCTTCTGGAGATTTAAAGTTTTGTAGCCATATCAAGGCGCCATGATCAGTGCGTATTGTAAAAGGTTTGCTGATTAAGTAATGTCGGAAATGATTAAGGAAAGTGACTACAGCTAGCAGTTCCTTACGCGTGACACAGTAGTTCCTTTCTGGTTTCGTAAGCAATCTACTGGCATAGGCAATCACACGTTCACTACCATCCAGAGAACTCTGAGATAACACAGCTCCAATCCCTGTCTCGCAAGCATCTGTGTCAAGGATGAAAGGTTTTGTCCAGTCTGGCATGGCTAGGATAGGTGTTGAAGTTAAGTTATCTTTTAGCTGATTGAATGCCTGGGCACAATGCTCAGTACACTTAAAATGTGCCTGCTTTTCAGTGGCCTGGTATAAAGGCTTTGCAATCATGGCAAAGTTCTTTATGAAGCGCCTATAATAGTTAGCCAAACCTAAGAACTGCTGTACTTCCTTTACTGACTTAGGGGTTGGCCATTCTTTGACTATAGAGGTCTTAGAAGGGTCTGGGGACACCCCTTCTGTGGAAACAATATGCCCCAGAAAGTTCACCTTCTTCTGTAAAAAATGGCATTTGCTGGGGTGAATCTTGAGACCAGCTGACTTCAAGCGATCAAAAACTTGTTGGAGGTGATGTAAGTGTTCCTCAAACGATCTGCCCACAATGATAATGTCATCAATGTAAACTAAACAACTTGACCACTGTAGCCCAGCCAGAACACAGTCCATGAGACGTTGAAAAGTGGCTGGGGCATTACATAAACCAAACGGAATGACATTAAATTCAAACAAACCTTCTTGTGTGCAGAAAGCAGTCTTCTCTCTGTCCTTAGGTGCCATCTCTACCTGCCACTAGCCACTTTTCAAGTCAATTGTGGAAAACCATGTTGAGCCTGATAGTGTATCAAGAGTGTCATCCACTCTAGGTATAGGATATGCATCCTTGCGTGTAACTCCGTTAACCTTCCTATAGTCCACACAAAACCGTGTAGAACCATCCTTTTTGGCAACTAAAACAATTGGAGATGCCCATGGGCTTTTCAATGGTGAAATGATTCCTTTATCCAACATCTCCTGTAACAGGGTTTGTACTGTTTCCTGGCGAGGCAATGGAACCCTTCTTGCTTGTTGTCGGATAGGTGGAGCCCCATTGGTATCAATGTGATGTTGCATTACTTGGGTCCGGCCCAGATCATTGGGACTTTTGGCTATCACACTTGAGTAGTGAGACACAATGCCAAAAATTGATCTTTTTGTGACTTTGTGATGTCATGAGGTAGAGGCTGCAGAAACACATCAAGGTCTGTGGTTGGTTCTTCACTCTCTGTGGCACTACAAATTGCTCTATCAGTAATTAGTTCAGCAGTGACAATTTTGGTGTTCTTGTGTACTGTGACTGGCAGTAGGTCCAAATTGACTATTCGAATTGGAACATTCTGATTTCTTGGGGCTGCCAGAACTCGTGCAACACAGATTGGTAGTTCTTTGAACTGTGTACCCTCCAGCAGCCAAGTGCCCCCCTCTTCAGAGTTGACATGACCATAATCTCCATTTCACTCCTTGGTGGAATAATCAGGTTCTTTTTAACTGTGACTTGTGCACATTGTACCTTCTTGTTTGATGATTGTGAAATTAAAGTGACAGAGTGGTCTGTAATCTGCATCCTGCCTCCAGCAAGGTCTAGGATACACTTATTGGCTTCTAAAATCTAGGCCTAGTATGGCTTCAGCTGTGATTTGCTCAGCAACTATAAAATCATGTTGCAGAGTCACTCCTCCTATTGTAATAGGCACAGATACTGTCCCATCTACCTTAATAGGTACGTCATCAACTCCTACCAGCCTATGGGTGACAATCGGGTATAGCCCTGCTTTGGTGGGTTTTATCTTATCCCATCCTGGTTTGCTCAGTAGTGACACCCCAGCTCCTGTGTCAACTAAGAATGACACAGGGCTATTGTAAATACGACACGACAACAAATAACTTGAGACATTATTTATTGAAAATGTTGGTGGTGTGTTCAGTTCAACAGGATAGTTAGTCGTTGCTGTTCCTTGTGGAGCACTTTGTCTTGGTTGAGCACACCCTATAGCGAAGTGTCCTGGTTGGCCACAATGGTAACACACTACTGGTCCCATCGGTCGGGTCCTGGCTTGGCTTCTCCTTGGTGGCTGTCGATTCTTCTGTGATGTCAACTCTAACTGTTCTACTCTCCCCACCAGCTTTTGCATCATTTCCATAAGACCTTTCTGCGTAGATTGGATCACTGCGACGGCGGCTTGCTCCTCGGGCTCCTTTTGTGTTACTTGCCTTACGTCGCTGCTGGCAGATTTCAAAAGGTAAGATTCCAGCTCGATGGTACCGCTTACAGCCTCATGTATCGTTTTAGAGCGTCGCTGCTTGACACCAAAAGACATTTGCGGGTCGCTCAGCTGGTCTAAACATCTGGTTAGTGCTAACTCCTCTCTGGCTTCATCTTGTAAACTGGGAAACTCCTTGCTAGCCAGTAACAGCAATTCGTCGCCAAAATCGGCCCAAGATTCCTTGTCTCGCTTCTTCCTGCTCTTGAATTCTACTTTGTACAGGTGTCGCTTGCTGGGTGGCTCGAAACGCTCACGTAGGGCTTCCTTGGTGGTTGTGTAATGTTGCTGGGTCTCGTGAGACAGTCGAGTGTATGCCACGTGTGCCTTCCCTGTCAATCTAACTCTTATCCAAAGAAGCTTATCTTCGTCGCTCCATCCATTAACATCAGAAACATTCTCGATGTGGCAAATCCACTCAGTGAAACTTCCATCTCCATCGAAAATTTCTGGAAGCACTAACGGCCGTTGACGGCTTGGCCCCTGGGCTGGCTGATCACTCTCACTCATCCCAGATGCCTGTCATTAGATGAGGTCACCACCTCGTTCACCACGGTACCACAGCTTGTACGCTTCAGGTTATTAGATCGCCGGATCACTCAACTCCTTGCACCCGTATCCTGCCGACTACGCCAATGTAAGCTCGGCCGGTAAAGCACCCAACAACTGTACTCAATATTCACAGGACAAAAACTGCCCTCACCACATGGCATACACTTTATATATTGCTGACTTGTGTACTGTACAAAAGAGTGTTAACAGGCTTGATGATATCAACACCTAGCTATCTACCATACAAAACTTAAATAACTATAATATTATAATGTTACACTAGCAAACAGTTTAGCCTACGATGTCAGTTTTATTTCTAAAGCACTGGAGTGCTAATTAAAGCTAAAGATATAACTAATTTCAGGCCTGCACATTTAAGGGGGGTAGGGCATTGGCCCACCTAGGTCAATTCTTGCCCCCTAAGGTTTGAAGACAAAATTGAAATTCTACTGTATAGCTCCAAATTTCTGTGGTCTAAAAATTTTCTTGAATTTTTGTGATAAAATTTTCATGAACCTCCATAAATTTTGTGGATCTTTGATACTCACAGTTGTTTTGTGCTAGCGATCTCGCTATCTTGTAATATGCGGAGGTAGGTATGGTCTCTTGGTAACAAAATGTATATTTTATATTTGCTATAAATACAACTAAAATATGGTTGTATTAGCCATTCATTTTACTGTAGCAGGTGTTTTATAACAGCTGGTAGCAAGACAGAGTGACTCAGTTATAATGGTGGGGGTGACTTGCTCGTAGCAAAGCACTTAAAAGAAGACTAGGTTTCAGTAGTAGTAGATTAACAATAGTTTAACTTATACAGCCACCTGTATTTAGATGGTAAAACAGTAACTTGTTTCACTGTTACATAGTTTCGTAATTTGTATAGTTAGTAGCTAATTAATAAGGGTAGTTTACAGATGTTTAGAAGTTTTCAGTTCCATATTTATTACTTAGCTACTCAAATTGTAGCCTGTTTGAGAGCATATTACTATAGTTAATCCGTTGATCTTTAATCTATAAATGTGTTATTTCTTGCTGAATGGAATCATTAATGATAATGTCTTATGCATTCAGCATGTGACTATAAGAACTAAATAATTCTTTCTCCTCCTTATGCGGTTTTATCATTAGTCTTGTTAGTTAAGTAGTGTATAGTAGTTTATAATTGATTGACTATCTACTGTATAATAATTATTTTTGGCTCTACATCATTGTAGTGGAAAGTCCTGGAAAATGGGATACTATGCCCAAAGGAGTTGCGTGCCATATAGTTGACTTGGACCCCAAGTCTACTGAGTATAGTGAAGTAAAGAGCAAATTTGTGACATCTATGGGTCCATTAAAGATACTGCAAAATCCACCATCATCACATGGTATGGTTACTAAAATGTCTATGGCACCATATGGACAATGGAGCCAGATTATTAAAATTGAGCGAATTCAAAACCCTTTCCTTCATGCTCAATATGTTGCAAAGAAGAAAACAATGGATCAACATAATCCATCAAACATAGTGAATGAGAGAGAATTATTTCATGGCTGTCCAGGGGATGTTGTAGAAAAGATTAGTCACCATGGATTCAATAGGAGTTTTGCTGGAAAGAATGGTACATATGTAGCTATGTATGTAACTAGTAATAAGTTATACTGAGAGAATTACATTTCTCAAATTAACATACATAATTGGCTATTTTGTTTTCCACTACATACATGCATACATACGACTTACGTACGTACATGATACATGCATGCACATACTTACATACATATGTAGCTACACGTACATACATACATACATATACAATATATAGCTACATATAAGGTTAGTGGCAGATTATTAAAATAAGCTTTAGTACTTATGGTTGAGCACTATTTATAATGTAAGTTACGTACAATAGCTAGCTAACATATTTGTCATTTTGTCTTGTAGCAACTGTGTATGGAAAAGGTGTGTATTTTGCTCATGATGCCAGCTATTCAGCAAGAGATCAGTATTCTCCAAGAGATGTTAACAATAGCAAGCACATATTTTTGGCTAAAGTATTAACTGGAGAGTTTACTGCTGGTAGTTCTAATTCTGTGACCCCACCTGCTAAAGGTGGAAACAGTTTGACTTTGTACGACTCTGTTGTGAACGATGTCAGTAATCCAGCCATTTTTGTGATATTTGGAGATGCTCAAGCATACCCAGATTACCTTATTACTTTTACCTAAAGTGATATTTTGCTGAAGCACATGCATATACGTAGCAACTTTTTTATTTTAGGACAGCTAGTTTGCTTTATATTAATTTGTAAGGGTGTACAAGTGCACGGTTTATACTTATATGGTAGCTGCCTGCATAATTTGTATTTTGTCAACATTAATACTGTATATGCATAAAATGTATGTAATATCACTATAGCTAGCAGCCTACAATAACATGTATCTGTTATAATTATGTAGCTAATTATGAGGCAGCTATAGTTATACGTTATTGCTTTTAGCTAGTAGCTACAGCTATATAGCCATGTAGTGCAGAGCTATTACACTCTGATGTAATTATAATAAGTCAATATATTAGCTACCATGTAAATCCAGGTGCTATATATAAAGTTAAACTACAGTCAATCTAGCTACTGTCATATTGTTAAGATATACGTACTATGATGTCATGAGTCCTTTTAAAATAGATTTTGCGCATGCATGTGTATACACTTCCAATTTTGCTTTGCATATATGTGGACTGTCCGAGCGAAAACCAGCCTGGTTCATACTTCAAAATTTGCCACTTAAATGCTTTATACCGTATATTGCAAATTGTTTGAGGCGTAAAAGTTTTGCGGTTTTTGCGGATTAATTGGTGACCGCGAAACTTTTCCAGCTAAACATTTTCATTCTTGTTTTAAATTGGAATGTCACAGTTGAACACTACAGGAAGAAGATAGGACTGTCAATGCGATATACAGCTGGTTATTTCAAACTCCTCTGCCATTAATAAGATTTCACATGTCCACGTGGTTGGTACGCTGCGCATCAGCATTCAGTGCCGAGTTAGCTAAACTGTAGCTGCATTGTGTGATTTCCAGCTTGATACAATCTTACAGCCACACTGCCTATATCTGCCAAGCTCAGAAAGCAACAAATTAAGCGATATATATAATTAATCAGAATTAAGCAGATGTGTTCGGTTAATGAAATTGCGTACGCACGTGAGCACACTTTGGACAAGGCTGAGCCATAGATATAACCATAGATAGTATATTCTCTGGGTACGGAGGATATACTATCTATGGCTGAATGAACTGCAAAAGTTTTCCAGCGAATTTGAAGTACCTTGTCCATTCGCGAAACTTTTCCACCTCAAACAATTTGCAATGTACGGTAACTTTTGTTGGGTAAAGCATACAGACTTCAAATTTGCAGGAATAGTGGAATAATCATCACTTTACTAACCATTACTGAAAATTTGAGCGTTTATGTAGGATTTTATAGACCATTAACTTGGCAAAATTGGAGTTGTGAACTAGGCTGGTGTTCGCTTGGAGAGTCACATAGCTATATAGTTAATTTCATGTGCATACAGCTAGCTATCAACTATTTTCATGAACATGTTTATAGCTACATAGCTAGCTGTGTAAATTATTTAAGCATTTGAGGATCAGTAGTGAAGGGGTAATTATATGTTATTTCTAACTATGTAGCTACGTATACATATGCAATTCCTGAGATATCTATATAGCTACATACTTAAATGTCAGTTTGGAGAATTTATCAAACAGATTATGTAATTTATCAACCTGATTTCTCACTTTATCATTACCACTGTTATCGAGTACTGGATTGTCAATTGTATTCTGAAGTGAAGCCAAAAGGAGGGTGGTTAAAAGATTTCTCTTGAGTTACAACAATAGAACGGTCTGAGTCATCTTTCCCAAGAATTATTGACTTTAGAGTTGTATTTAAGAGAAATCTATGCCTCAGCCTAGGTTGTGTCTTGCATTGTCTAAAGTTTAAAATTAAGAATAGTTTAGACAATGGAAAAGACACAATTAACTTAGGCTGAGGCATAGATTTCTTTTAAATACATTCACAATTTAATTATAATTTTTAGTTGAAGTTATTACAGTATAAGTGAAATGCATACAAGATTTTTATAAATGAAGTATAAAGGAAGCTAAACACACTAACTGTATTATGGAATCCACAGCTGCAATATAATTATTATAGGATTTATAATTGTCCTTGCCTCTCTGATTTAGTATAACGGTTAGGCACAGCTGATTAGTAGCCAAACGCACCAAGCACAATATCTAGGTATTTAGACACATAGAAACCAGCCTATTATGTTTATTTTACCTATTATGCATAAAGCTACATTTTCAGTTGATTCGAAACATCACATTTCCTTCACCTATAGTCCTATAGTTAGCTACGTACTGCAATACATAAAATTTGAAATGTCATTCACATTTCACTCTAAATAAAACTTCATATTTCCCACTTCTACATCACAACATTTTATGTTTTACAAATTCCATTGTGTTTGAAAATATCATCTGTTCTGTACTTAATGAAATGTCACTGATGTAATTACTATAATACAATGTAGCTAGCTATTAAATTTAGGCTTCATTATTTTCTTGCTCTGAGCAGCATAAACGTGCACACTTATTAAAGGTCGATTGATTGATTGATTGATTGATTATTGATTGATCGATTGATTGATTATATCCTCAAGGCCGTTAATTCTTCCTTGCCAGAGGAATACATAATGTACATACGTACAATATAATACATACATATAGCTACTAGGGCTGAGCCTAATATGCTCAAAATTTTACCTATTATTCCCTCCAAAAATTTGACCCATTATTCTTATTTTATTACCTATTATTCCTACTTATTCTTGTAATTTTTATTGTATCGGTGATAGCTAATAATGTCTACAATACACACAATGACTATTATACTAGTACTGGTGAACAGGATATTGCCAGTGTAGACTTTTCTTCAGAATCTACATGAAATATTCTACATCTTCACCATCATCATCATTTTAAACAATTTTTTTCATTACATTTACATTAAATTACCCATTGTAACTTCCAATTATTCTCGTGAATGCCTTATAATTCCAGAACTATTCTCATTAAAATTACAACCTATTATTCCTAAAATGATGCCGGCATATTAGGCTCAGGCCTAATAGCTACAGCTTTACAATACAATACACAGCTACGTAGCTACAGTTCTATATTAAACTAATAAAACAGGGTAAAAAAGTACACATTTAATTTGCTACACA
This sequence comes from Spongia lamella, assembly GCA_963930835.1. Lineage (NCBI taxonomy): Eukaryota > Metazoa > Porifera > Demospongiae > Dictyoceratida > Spongiidae > Spongia > Spongia lamella. The sequence continues at coordinate 6,374,005 of OZ005752.1, read as the reverse complement.
GACTGACAGGAGTTACAGCTTTTATAGAAATATATACGTAGCTAGCTACTAGATTTTAAAAAATTGAAATTCAAAAGGGAGTGGGGATCGTAATAAAAATGTAAGGAAACAAGTATAATCTGCACCTTCTGATATAATCTTGTCAGATAAGTCTATTTGCCAATATATATTTTCCACCGCCGCATAATTGTGCTGTATATATGGTAATCATGCCTTAGGACACACATGGTCTGTAGTTATATAATTGCTTAGGCCACAGGTGATAACGTTTATGACATAAATTTGTTAACCAAGTATATTTCCTTGTGTTTCATAGCTCTCCAGAGTGTGACTTCCTGTTACGCATGTGAGTAACAATGACATCACAAAAGATCATTTCTTACACTGCACATTGTCTATACATTGCATGGTTGGTGAGCTTCACATTTTGAATGCTTTCAAGTTCAGCTGTTGCAATTGTATTTATGACTGCATGGCTCTATGAAAACCATTTGCATATTTTACATAGTTCACATAAATAGGTGTAAAATCCTGAAATTGCAATTAATGTTAAAAGTAGCTGGATTATTTGTCAACTAATATGCAAATTTCTACAATATTTCAAGCAATGGTTAGGGAACTTTTAAATAACGCGTCGAAATTTGCATGTGAACATGAAGGGCTTTTGTAGAGCTATAGTCAACTTGAATACAAGTTACCAACATAGTAATTGTAACTAGTTGCGTGCTGGCCTAGTCAATATATAAGTGCAGACCCAGGGTATGTAGCTAGTGAGGCCAAGGCTATAAGTGTAGCTATAGGTTAGAACTGTGTAATATACGTACTTAGTTGATTTGATATTAATTTTACTGAATTCAAACATTTTATGTAAAGCAGATAACATCATCATCAGTTAGCTAACTGATTGGATATAGCTATATAGTGCAACCTATGATACCTACCAAAAATTTTGTTATCAATACCATTGCGGTGTCACAATATCAGGCAACTAGCTATAATAGTAGCTGTCAATAGCACAGGTAAACAAACAGCAGGACTGAGGAGTAACTATATATGACTCTATTAAGGTAGCCAAATGTCTCCTTGTCTCCTCATCTAATTAGTGATGTGACAGTGTGTTGTGTGGATTGAGAAATGTGGAATTATACATATTTGGGGTACAACTATATAGACTAGTGTAAACCAGCATTATGTCTATGTAATATCAAGTAGCTATGTATACCTAAAGTATTGTGATACTTAAGCTAGAGTATCGTGATGTGCAAACTGTACTAGTATAGGCTCACGTGTGTTCATACAATATGTAAACTATCAATGCCCAGATAGCTAATTTTAGTGCTAGCCACTACATGTGTTATAAACAACAAGCTGGATAGCTGCGTAGGCAATAACTGGCACTTTTGTGTAATAGTTTGTAGGCTGTGTTGTTGTTGTTGTCATTAGGCCTGAGCGATTGTGTGAATTTTAACATCACGATTATTGTCATCAAAGCATCACGCGGATTGTTGATTATTATTTTGGCTTATGATATATTTAGACATTGTGAGTCAGTCCTTCATTAACTTCTATGGTGTCAGACGCTTAGGATCACTTAAGAACATTGATGCCTTCCTAATGTTGTTAAGCCCAAGGTACAGCATCACTATAGCTACTTGTTCCATTCCTTTAATTAAACATACAATGGCTTTGTCAGTTTGTCATATATCCCTGGTATACATAATATACTATAATCAAATTATCAGCATATTAATATTTTGCATGCATGTCAAAAAGTAGCTAGAGGAATAAAAAATATGATTTGTTCTGCCGGATATAGTTACCGGTTGCGTAACTGGATGCCCAGTTAGTTATCAGGACATCCGGTTATGCAACTGGACACCGGTTAAACATCCGTGCGGAACATATATTCGAATATAAGAAAAAAAGGGGCTGGTTCACGAGACTACTTAATCAATTAAATCAATTACTAATGTGTGAAGTGATTCTAATTTTTTAACATTAAAACTAATTTTCTAATAGCAAGCGAGATATATTTACTGGTCTAATGGTAGTTTTGTTTAAACTTAACAAAGCCCTACAGTTGAAACGTTTATTACTTAATGTCACGTTGCGGACCCTACCTAAGGCGTGGTCTTTCGTTATGTCATAATTTACTCACGTGCGACACAGAATCGCCATTTTGCGACGTTCGCTTAGGTCTATAATACACAAAGTACAAAGTGACCACGCCTTAGGTCTATACACAAAGAACATGACGTGAGCCATGCACGTCTGAACCTCAAGTTGAACAGCAAAGCATCAATTATCAATTCGAGAAAAGTTGAAACCCCGTCAAGTTGATGTACGTATCGTAACAACTAAACGAACTTTGCGGGGAAGTGCCACACCTCATCTTAGACGCCATATTATATTTAGTAAGGCCATTTCCCGGCCATTTCGGATGAACATCTTACATGATGGTTGATGTCAAAGGTGCTGCCAGAGCTGAAAAAGCGTTTAAAAGTTTCTATAACAAGTTGATTCAAGCATTGCCAATAAATGATTTGGTAGCGGACTTTTATACAAATAATCTGCTCCCGGGTAATCGTAAAGCTGAAATGGATTCTCTAAGCACAACAAAAGAAAGGACAGAGTATTTTTTAGATGAAGTGATTAAACCAGGTTTAAATATTGGATACATCGGGCAGTTTAACAAAATGATAAATATCATGGAATGCAGTGATGATCCTGTGGTGAATTATTTAGCAAAAGAGATAAAAGAATGCATACTTGATGTTTCATCCAACAGTGGTGATGATACTGGTAATTTTTAGCTAAACAAAAACACCCTGGGTGTAAAAAAAGTGCGAGGCCAATCAGAAGCAGCATTGCAAATAGGTATGTACGACCAAAAACGTTGATATCAGTTGAGGCCAAGAAATTACTTATCAAAAATCTACTTGAATGACATAATAGTTTATAGCATATTGTCACAACTATGATTGACTTTGTCACTTGGCCACCTTTATTAATAATGATGGTGTGAAAAAGGTGGCCAAGTGACAAAGTCAATCATAGTTGTGACAATATGCTATAAACTATTATGTCATTCAAGTAGATTTTTGATAAGTAATTTCTTGGCCTCAACTGATATCAATGTTTTTGGTCGTACATACCTATTTGCAATGCTGCTTCTGATTGGCCTTGCACTTTTTTTACATCCAGGGTGTTTTTATATCCAGGGTGTTTTTATTTAGCATATCACTACTTTTTTGGAAGTATAAACACATGTTATTACTAGCAAGCAGCAGTGAAGTACTGCATGGGCATAACTTGTACTTGCCTAGCACACAATATTGCAAATTAAACTTTGAAACTTAATTTTGAAAAACTCAAGCCCGAGATTTTTTTTTAACTTTCACTACAGAGTAATACATCAATATAGATTGTGTATCTGAAAGTTTATGTAAATCATTCGAAGGGGGTCCAAGTTATGACAACTATCAACCTGCAGTGTAATAGTCCTTCTCAAATACATTCAAGTGTTTACTTCAGACTGATAATAGTATGACAGGTAGAGCATACATAGGAGAAGTGCTGATACAACTTTGGCTGAAATCCATGAAGAAATGAGTGAGTTATTAGACAAACAAGTGAATGTATAAAAAGGGAGTTTGAAAAAAACTTCCGGGGTTCACGAAAGCTCCCGCAAGCCCCCGAAAAAAGTGTGCGATGAAGAAAGAAAGAAAAAAAAAAACGACTGCCGTGTAAAAGTTTTTGTGGTCACAGGAAGGCATTTATAAGGCTGTATCGGAAGAATGGCTGAATAGATTTCTACGAAGTTCGGGATATTGATTCTTCAAACAATGAAGGTACTAATTGTCTAGTAAACGGGCGAATTGGGCGGGAAAGGATGGTTCGTCGTGCGTAGTCGCACAACGGGCGCCATAAAACTCGCAATGGCTGGTACTTAGTAATGGTGGCGCCTATTTCCTCCATTCTCGGTTTGTTGATTCTATATAGTAAGAACGTTGTGGGTCGGTAATAACTAAGCGATAGCTTTAATGACAGCTTAGCTAGAGCGTTTACGAGTTTCAGGGCGGTGCTACGTGTAAATAACTCACTCAGTGGTCGCATTGCTGTGCTTCTTCTTGGCCTCGCGACTCACTATCGTGAGTCTTGATCACACATACAGTGGTCATACACACTCACACACATACAGCGTATACGTATCATACACACACACACACACACACACACACACACGTGCACACACACATTAATATGTAGAGGAACACGTGATCCATCAATCAACATGACTCACCACACACTTACATCATGCATTAGCTAATTCGGTTATCTAGGCACAATAGTTACAACAGGTGTTCTATTGTTCTTGTATGTATGTATAGTTGTCCTTTGTTACATTTTATCAGTTGAACATAAATCCTCAACAAATGGTGACCTGACGTGCAGCTATCGAACACCGCGTAGCTACCGCTCTACCGGCAACATCAACGACCGGACGATCCCCAGTTTCAGTCAAGCCGTATTTCCTTGTTTGCTAATTCAGGATGTTGGGGATGTTCAGCTCCAAGGAACTAGGCGACTGCAACTCTCGGACGCAACGCAACGCACCGCCCACTTCAACGAATGCAGGATACGCACATGGCTGTCATCACACGTCTCTCCTGGTTCTGGCAACGACACGCAGACACGCGATCTGTGACCTCGCCCGTGACACGTGTTCGCCCACTGAAGATCATGCACTCTCGCTCCTCGTTTACTCAGTCCGAGCTCAGCACGCTGACACAGCTGTCAGTGCCTCTTCAGGGCCGCCACAGAACTTACGAGGACTTCCAGCCTGCTACAGCCTTACATCCCGCACTTTCGTACACACAGCCACCCGCCCTCTCGTCCGACAATCACTTCGCCCTCTCGTCCGACAATCACTCCGCCCTCTCGTCCGACGATCACTCCACCCATCCCACCAATCCAGCTCTACTGACACAACACTCTCGTACCCGCAAGCAACCAGACAGCCACTACAGGATCACCGCGGTAATTCCCTATACACCGTTCATCTACTCTCTCAAGTTCCGGCCGACTTCGTGATGCACCATCATCCTTCATCGTTGTCACTGGCGGGGGAGTACTGTAGAGGAACACGTGATCCATCAATCAACATGACTCACCACACACTTACATCATGCATTAGCTAATTCGGTTATCTAGGCACAATAGTTACAACAGGTGTTCTATTGTTCTTGTATGTATGTATAGTTGTCCTTTGTTACATTTTATCAGTTGAACATAAATCCTCAACAAATACGTAGATATGACATATATCAACAGTACTTTTAGTCTGGCACAGCAGATAGTTGGATTAGAGCATGTGCCTTTGTTCCAAAGGCACGCTATCAACGATCTGGTCTGCCTAACATGGACTTGTGTAAAATTACTAGAGGTGCACTGATATAACTTTTTACTGATATATTTATATGGCCGTTATAAATAAAATCTTAAAACCAATAAAACACAACTTATCTGATATAATCAATTCATTTTGAAGTCACTATTGCACCTTATAGCATAAAATTGAAGAGATAAAAATTAATATTGATGAATTATCTAATTTTTACATTTAACGAAAAAATATTGACGAAAGTTGTGTCAAGCCTCATTTCTTTTTAATGTGCAATGCAAGCAAAAGTATGACAGTGCCATGTTCTGTAGGATTTCTTAAAAAATTGACGAAAAATATTTTGATGAATCAAATTTTTGTCAAATTTGTCAATCTTTTTACTGTCAAAATTTTATGCTATACGGTATCCCACAAGTCAAACTTTCAGCATTTATTTGGCTATCAATACATATTAACACTTCTGTATAAGTAGGCTGCTCATAGGTAGCGGATGCTACTATGAAGTGGGGGGCTGGCCCAAATGTTAACTGCTGTAAAACCATAGTAACAGTGGTAACAAATTATAAATAGGTGATATACCACTTTGACACCTCACATCAAAGGAAACCACAGGGATATATTTCAAATATACCCTGGGAACAGGTATATATTATGATATATCCCGCTGCCATGGTAACCAGTCAGTGATGTAGAAACGAACTACCACTCTTTATATAGGCGCAAGAATGCGATATCGATTGTGGGTTTTAGTTTTCTAAATTCAATATATTAATTTGAAGTTGAAAATAAACTTTGTTACTAATCTAAAAGTGTTTGTATTGAGTGTACAAGCCGATATAAGCCAAAGGACGCCATTTGAGGTGAGTTTCTAACGTGATAAAAATAGTCTATTCACTGCGTGACTTAATATATATTAATCTACTCTATTTACACACTCACCATTAGTTTATTCTTTTGAAGCGATTAAACAGGATTTTTTGCCCATTATAAGTGCTGTAGCTTTATAAAAAGTTGTGGTAAACCCACAATCGCCATCACTACCATGCAATAACGTCATGACAACGATAAAATCGAGCCCCACAATCACAACAAGTACCCGTTACTATATAAAGAGGCCGAATTATTGACGTCAGTTTTGGGCAGATTTTTAGAGTGCCGGAAGTGGAATATATTAGTTATAACATGGGCACTCGGGATTTTCCTGATATATATGCCCGCGCCCTCGGGCCTGCGGCCCTCGGGCTTGGGCATATATATCAGGCAAATCCCTCTTGCCCATGGTATAACTATTACATATAATATATGCTGGTATATCATACATAAAATATTGTTAAGAATTGTTAAATTGCTATTGTTACGTATGTTGATCCATCCACAAAGTGTAGTAGAATGGGATGTGTGGATGACAGACTCGAACGTGACTCTTATTCTTTTTCCTTGTGTTCTATAAAGCAATTAAACTTATTATATACGTATTATGTCTCTTAAATTTTTGTCAGCTAGTGCTTGTCAACAAATTTTATATACTGCTCACCTTGGCGTGCTTTTGTCCAACCAGTCTAAATGTATGTCCTCTGGCAACTGCAAGTTTATTTCTAAAAGTTTGTAAGAGCTATAGTTCGTCGACACGAATGCGTGATACACATCCATGTCGAACAGCCATGCGTGAATCATTGGTTTTCTATGGTTTTTGCACTGATGGTAATGCAATGGACTTTCAAACTGTAGATCAGTGGTCGGAGATTTAGTCACTGCACAGTTTTTTTACTTTTAAAACGTTTTATTTTGCATGGGTTTTTGCGTAGATGGTGACGTAATGGACTGTGACACATTAGATCAGTGGTCGGGGATTGAGTTACTCCAAGTTTTTTTTACTCAAAATTTTTTTCTAATTTTTCAAGCATTCCTTATACTATTGAAGAATGGTATAGATAGCAGAGTAAACACGATTAGAAGGCATGTCCTTTGAGTAGCGCATTATAGCTTGTGTAAAATAAGTGGGCATGTCTTTCGAGGTTGCATTAAATTTCTATCAGGCATGCACAAGTTTATCTGTAGTAGCACTATTTAGATATTAACTTAATTGGAAGATTAAGCAATAGCTGGTACAGCCTACTACAAGGTGTTAAATAAACAATGAAATCTTAGTGTAAACAGACGAACAGTATATGGAAAGAGAATAGATAGGCATAGGACATGCACTATAGGTAGGCATAAGTGACTATAGGTAGGCATAGGAGACTAGGTAGACTATAGGTAGGTATAAGAGACTTGGTAGTTAAGCATACACAAGTTAGCAGACTAGGGAGTCCATTTAGCTACACCTGCACGATAGGGCAGGTATGTTTGCTAGTTCTCTACATAGCTAAATTAGTGTTAAACTGTTACTGTAACTCAGTAAGCCTGCCTTCTTTCAAATGCTCGCTATTGGCATAGCGGCACTCCCACCTTTATAACTGGAGCCCTCCGTCTTGATAGTAATGTACAACTGGTAAAATGCCTTCTACTGTTAAATGAACAGTCAATACAGCGTTACCTTAGTCTTCGTTGGCAGGAATTTATGATGCGCTGCTACTAAGGTCACGCCCACCAACAATATCGATGGCAAGTGTCATATAACAAAACTGAAAAATAGCAGAACTAGTTTAACAAGTTATTCAGGCTTCATTTCACATGAATAGTTTTCAATAGCCTGAGGTGGATCGGACAAAAGAAAAACTCCGGCGCGCCTACTTTAATTATATATATAATTAAGTACTTAGCTATGCCTTTTCACCAATACAAAATCTCGCCAACACACTTTTTGGTTAAACGCCAAATATTTGACCCACCAAAGTTTGTACTTATATGGTAGTAGCCTTAAAATAATCCTCAAACTACACTACAAGTTGAAGGGGTAGCTACCTGTGAGCCTCGTTGAGAGCAGTTGGCTACACCTTATTATAGCCTTCCACAGTAGTCCTATAGCATCAGTTTTGCACGCTTCCGGATGTTTAACACGATTCATTCATAAAGACCTGATCATCTATTGCTGTTAGTCCCTTATAATGACAAACCCATGAGTGTACAGGTATATGTGATAGCTACTAAGCAATAAAATGGATTTTAAGCCTTACCAAATTTTGCTTTGAAAGCTCATCATGATGAAACATCACAAATGGTTTTGCTCTTAGCAATGATAGATTTGCAATGTTCTCTATATTTGTTAAATATGTCACTGTTGTTCTAAAAACATGCAGTACCAAATAGCCTTGTGGTTGAAGCACCACATCTTGTTTTTATAATAAGATGAGCGGCATTGCCAATGTTTGCTGCGTCAAGGCACTGCATCATTCTACACTTTGCACATTCTCTGACTTCTGGATCGTCTTGTTTACATACAACCTAATCAGTGCAGATACATTGGCTTTAACTTTGCTTTTGTATAGGTCCATTGTTATTTACATTGCACTATAGCAACATGTAAACAGCACTATTTTAGATAGCAGCGCCCCCTGTAGTAAGATGAGTAAACAAAATATTTTAGCGGACATCCGACATGGAACAGATGGACCTGGAGGTGACCCAGGGGCATAGCCAGGATTTTTAAAAGAGGGTTTCTGATATAGGAATAGTAGATCTAAGACGCAGAGGTCTGGGGCACAGCCCCCAGACACTGAAGCATATAAGCATTTTAAAGGTCCAATTTCATTGATAAACCAGGATGTAATACTTCAGCTACATCATACAGAGGGCGGGGTAGGAGAAGCAATCGCCCCCAAAATTTGTACAGCATGCAGATGCCAATGTTAAATTAAAAATGTGTATATGGTCACTACTATTATTTGTCCCCTCAATGAGCTGTATAAAAAGCACCGGATACATGGATTACACACAGCTCTTGTTGATGGGAACCACCTTGTACTATAATGTAATGTCAACTGTAGATCTAGACACATGCAAAAATCAATACGTAGCTACATTATTAACAAAAGCAGCTACCTTATCTTTACTTGAAAGAAATTATCTTAATTCGCTAGCTGCTTTTTATGCTTACTAGAAAAAGTTTCTCCACAAATAAATACCATAATCGATTATGACAAAACTCTAATTAAAGCGCATTTTGCTAATTAATGAAGATAATGGCAGTATAATAACTGCAAGTATGAAGTACAATTCTGAAAGGTAAAGTAAGATCATTGTTTGCTCTGAAGAACTGTCAAAGGGGTTTCCTGAAACCTCAGAAACCCAGTATTTCTTTGTGTTCAAGGCTATACTAATTCATCAAAGATAGATTGTTTTAAATGTACACCTGTATTTTTGCTTATTGCTTTATTTAATGCAAGCTTGCCAGCGTATTATAACTTGCAGATATAATGTTTCCAAACTATAACGCCAAATGAAATACACAGAAGAACATCTTTCTGTAATGAAAAAATGCTTAAAATTGAAATTCACTTATTCCATTATTCTGCTATTCCATTGTTTTGTATTTCGCATTTTCCCAGCAAAAAGCACTGCTAAGCACCGTGTCACATGCATATAAAGTAGAGACCTAAAATGATATATATTTGGTTTTCTTATAAAATGTCATTATGTTTATCAAGTAGCTAATATACATTAAACCAACTCATAAATAATAAAACCTACTCAGTGTAACAGTATCCCAAACCCCTGGCATTTCCTTAGATCACGTTGTGACTTTCTAATAGATGTATCAACAGTTATGTAATTGAGTATACATTTTTCTTATTTTAGAGGAATCATCTTTGAATACTAAATGCGGCTTGAAACAAAAGAGTAAGAGAGGTACCTGAGATAGCTAATATTTGTGTAGAGATGTACAGATACGTATAATTTTTTATTTCAATAGATAGATTTGTTATAATTAAGGCTTGAGGAATGTTGTGGTTTTAAATTGAGGTTACACAACATGCTTTTAACATGTTTTTATACCTTTGGATTCTTGAATGGGAAATTTTTTTGCTTTTCAGTAGGTGAAATCTCCTATATCCCCACCCACCTTGCCTGCATGGGGGAGGAACCAGCATTAGATAATCGGGTCTACTTTCATGAATGGACCCTGTAAACATCCAGAAGCATGCAAAATGATGCTATAGGACTACTGTGGAGGGCTATAATAAGGTGGTATGGGTGTGTAAGCAAGGCTCACAGGTATCCCCCTTCAACTTGTAGTGTATTGTACTGTGACCTACTCCTTTATATGCACCATTTGTGAAATTTCCAGTGTTGGTTGAAAACACCTCTCAATCTAGTAAATTTAGTTATCAGCTACATCCTAACATACCGTAGCTGAGCATAGTTGAGTGTAAACAATAGATTTTATTTTATATCAATATTTATAATTATATTGAAGTTTTGTTCCATAGGCAAGTCCCTTGTAATGACAAATGCATGAGTGTACATAGCTACTATGCAATAAAATGGATTTTAAGTCTTACCAAATTTCTCATGTTTTGAAAGACAATTAGAAGAACAAGGCATATATCCTAGCTATAGCTATACTATATGTATAGTTAATATGTCGGGTATCCTTGCAGGTATTAAGGCTTTTAATCTGGAAGATTACAGAGAAAGATTCAGTGAAGATGATGTTGAAACTTCATTTGTGTATATGTTGAGTAGACTGGAAGAGTTATGGAGTGACGTGGAATTTTCCAAATTAAAAAGTACATGCAAACGAGACAGGAGACTTTCAGATGAGTTAAGAAGTGATTTACAATTTACTACTACTTTAGAAGAAATGTTTGATTTATTGTCAGATTCAGAATTTTGCACTTGGCTGGAGATTCGAATATTAAAATGTATGGCCAAAGTTGCTGATATTCCTGAAGCCACAAGCATGTTAAATATGTTTGAAGAGTGCGTACATAGTAGAAAGTGTTCTGAAGTTGAGGTACATTTTAAAAAGAAATATATCAATCCGGATCATTTGGCTTTAGTAGTATCAAAATTGAATAAGTATGCAGAGAATATGGTTGTTGCTGACCTAATTAAGTACTGCCACAAGCAAGAAAGTATTTTACAACTGCCGCCTGGGTCGATCACACTAGTGAATAGCAACACAGGATGTTTGGAAATTTCCATGGTTATTCCATGTTATTGTTGTATGTATGCATATGAAGTGGTAAAGAGTTGCTTCTTTAAGCTACGACCTTTAAACATTCAGTACCTTCAAATTGGAACTTTTCCGAAACTTTATACTACAAATATGACAAAAGCAACAGAAGCCAAATTAGAAATATTGTCATTTAATGATTGTAAGTTTATGTGTAGTTATTTAACTACGTATGCAACAAATACTAGTGTGTGCTATTGCAGTGAATTATACTGTATAGTGAGAGATTTTCAAGGATAATAAATTTCAGTTTACGCAAATTTTACTCCTGCTTTGAAAATTTATTCATCGAAAAATTTTACAGTACCAAGACTCATGATAGTGAGTCGCGAGGCCAAGAAGAAGCGCAGCAATGCGACCACTGAGTGAGTTATTTACACGTAGCACCACCCTCAAACTCGTAAATGCTCTATCTAAGCTGCCATTAAAGCTATCGCTTAGTTATTACCGACCCACAACGTTCTTACTATATAGAATCAACAAACCGAGAATGGAGGGAATCAGTGCCATCATTCCTAAGTACCAGCCATTGTGAGTTTTATGGCACCAGTTGTGCGACTACACACGATGAACCATCCTTTCCCACCCAATTTGCCTGTTTACTAGAGATTTAGTACCATAATTGTTTGAAGAATCAATATCCCAAAGTTGATAGAAATCGGTTCAGCCATTCTTCTGATACAGCATTATAAAGTCCTTCCCGTCACCACAAAAATTTTTACACGGCAGTTGTTTTTTTCTTTCTTTCATTTCCATCACTCACTTTTTTCGTGGGCTTGCGGGAGCTTTCGTGAACCCCAGAAGTTTTTTTCAAACTCTCTTTTTATACATTCACTTGTTTGTCTAATAACTCACTCATTTCTTCATGGATTTCAGCCAAATTTGTATCAGTACTTCTCCTATGTATGTAAACACGAATGTATTTGAGAAGGGCTATTACACTGCAGGTTGATAGTTGCCATAATTTAGACCCCCTTCAAATGATTTGCATAAACTTTCATATACACAATCTACAGTACAGTTCAACTATAACTTCACACATGCGTGACAATCCATGCGTGATACCACGCAGCTATTCATGTGTAAAATGCAAAATTTCTCGTGGAAATCATGATTTACATGAGACGGGTACGTGTAAATTCACACGAGACGTGTGAAGTGCCATGACACGGGTGCATGTAAATCACATGAGATGTGAAGTGTCATGACATGGGTGCGTGTCATGACATGGGTGCGTGTAGACGTGAAGTGCCACAACACATGTGATTTACACGGCGATGTGTGGTCTTGGGCTTGTGGCCATGTATGTACAAAGAAATCCACAAGAATCATTGCACAAGCCAAACGACGATACAGTTGCACAGGTTATTCATTGAATTATTTTGATAGCGCTTATTATACAACTGACTCATGTGCGTATTCGGTTGTCGGCCATATTGAGTGTCAAATAAGGAGTAGCCTCTCGACAGATCTTCTCCTGATTCACCTCGTGCGCGTGCGCCAGACAATAAAAATGGCTGACCTCGTCACGTGACGCATTGGTTTTCATAAACTCATACAATGTGATTAACAGTACATGAAAAGTGCTGAAGAATTAAAGTAAAAGGCTATAATCTATTTATATCTGTGCTGTATGTAGGGATACCTACTGTTCAAATTCAATCGAGAATTCCTCTGTAAATAAATTGATGAAATATCGAAATCCCAGGATTTGAAAGGTAAAATTCTATTTTTGCAAAAGTAAGTAACAAACGGATTATTATTGTGATTTTTTGATCTGTTAGAATTATTATATCACACTACAGTGGACAAAAAGCATATGAGCTGAGCAATATTACGATCGGCCACCCACGCAGGACTAATTGTTTTCCGCTATGAAGTAAGCAATGCTTTAGTAGCGCACATATCAAATCTTAACAAATATTTTTAGTGACGCTTATTGTTGCACTCCATAGGTGAAGTTATAATTGAACGGTACTGTATATTGATGTATCACTCTGTAGTGAAAGTTAAAAAATATCTCAGGTCTGAGTTTTTCAAAATTAAGCTTCAAAGTTTAATTTACAATATTGTGTGCTAGGCAAGTACAAGTTATGCCCATGCAGTACTTCTCTAGTAATAACATCTGTTTATACTTCCAAAAAAGTAATGATATGCTAAACAAAAACACCCTGGGTGTAAAAAAAGTGCAAGGCCAATCAGAAGCAGCATTGCAAATGGGTATGTGCGATCAAAAACTTTGATATCAGTTGAGGCCAAGAAGTTACTTATCAAAAATCTTTTTAACTACTTGAATGATATACAATAGTTATAGCATATTTTCACAACTATGATTGGCTTTGTCACTTGGCCACCTTTTTCACACCATTATTAATAAAGGTGGCCAAGTGACAAAGCCAATCATAGTTGTGAAAATATGCTACGTATAAACTATTGTATGTCATTCAAGTAGTTAAAAATTTTTGATAAGTACTGTAACTTCTTGGCCTCAACTGATATCAAAGGTTTTGGTCGCACATACCTACGTATTTTCAATACTTCTTCTGATTGGCCTCACATTTTTTTACACCCAGGGTGTTTTTGTTTAGCATATACACTATATGTTACTATGTACAATAATAATGTAGTAGCTAGATCCTTAAAGTTTAGTTCGCAAATGTTTTATGAGAGATAACCTCTCCTCAGCTATACAGTATAGCTAGGTAATATACAGCATTTTATTGTAGGGTCACATCCTTCACAAGTCATTAATCATTACTACACATATCTGGAGGGTCACATGGATGCTGACAGTGTCAGTCACATGATGCATAGTGAACACCTCATAACTGATAGTGATTATGAAGCCATCACTGTTGCTCCTAATGATATTAATATGAACTGTCTACTGCTGCAATATGTTAGAGCAATGGATATGCCTGATTTATTGAAGTTTTGTAATGTACTGAGAAGCATTGAAACTCAACAATGCATTGGAGTTAATTTAGAAAAATGTGAGTTATACACAAATCTAGAATAACAAAATTAAACAATTAAATTTACTGATAAAGTAAGGTAAGAAGTAGCTATGTATCCCACATATTAAAAGATTCGTCATCTGCCTGGTTATAACTACGTACAAATTGGACTACAGTACGTATATGCATAATATACTTTGATGTTTTAGTTTTTAAAATGTGATAGATATTCGAGTGAGGTCATTATAAACTGTTTAACTAATCATCCATGACACTTACAGTTTTTCATTGGCTAAAACTCGTCTCTATGGTAATTAATACAGTCTGGCCATTCTGCAGGTGAGGTATAATACAATTTTTATATGAAACGGATGATAGTCTTAATTGGTTATTGTTCGAATTGTTGAATTCTACATTGGAATGTTTGGCTATCCTATGTCTGAAGATAAATTGAGGTACATATAATGAATTTTATATGAAATGGACACTATAATATATTGGTATCGGCATCAGTCATTTTCTTAGCCAATATATTGGTTATCAAAATATCAGTCATTTTGTTTATGGGTGCACCTCTACAGGCTACGCCTTCGGTGATTATGTAAAAATCCCTCTGGTTTATAAACAACAGGACCTACGTAGGATTCGAACAATAACCTAGTCTATACAACTAGGCTTGATACTATAGTCTTAAAGTAAGCTATTAAATATAATCAAGACTCACGATAGTGAGTCGCGAGGCCAAGAAGAAGCACAGCAATGCAACCACTGAGTGTGTTATTTACACGTAGCACTGCCCTCAAACTTGCAAACGCTTTAGCTAAGCCGCCATGAAAGCTATTGCTTAGTTACCACAGACCCACAACGTTCTTACTATATAGAATCAATAAACCGAGAATAGAGGAAGTCGGCGCCACCATTTCTAAGTAACAGCCATTGCGAGTTCTATGGTGCTCGTTGTGCGACTATGCATGACAAACCATCCTTTCCCACCCGATTCGCTTGTTTAATAGAGAATTAGTACGTACCTTCATTGTTTGAAGAATCAATGATCCGAAGTTCATCGAAATCGGTGCAGCCATTCTTCTGATACGGCCTTGTAAAGTCCTTCCTTCACCACAAAAAATTTTACGCAGCTGTCGTTTTTTCTTCTTTGTTTCATTTTCATCGCACACTTTTTTGTGGGCTTGTGGGAGCTTGCTTGAACCCCGGAAGTTTTTCAAAATCTCTTTTTTGTTTGTCTAATAACTCACTCATTCCTTCATGGATTTCAACCAAATTTGTAATAGCACTTCTCCCATGTATGTTCTACCTGTCACACAATTTTCAGCTTGAAGGAAACACTGAGAAAGGTTTTTACACTGCAGGTTGATAGTTGCCATAACTTGGACCCCCTTCAAATGTTTTGCATAAACTTTCAGATGTACAACCTGTATTGGTGTATCACTCTGTGGTGAAAGTTAAAAAAATATTGTAGGCTTGTGTTTTTCAAGATTGAGCTTCAAAGTTTAATTTACAATATCATAGATAATAATGACAATATTGTGTGCTAAGTTGTACTTCTCTGCTGCTTGCTAGTAATAACATCTGTTTATGCTTCCAAAAAGTAGTCATACATATGCTAAACAAAAACCCCTTGGGTGTAAAACAAGTTGATTTTCTACCATCTAAAAACCAGGTGATGTGTAAGTTAAACCACTGTTAATCAACTGCTATTCAGTGTATTGTAATAGTAATTAATGATGTCATGAGTAAGTCATGTGAGCAAAGACTCATCACTAAGGGGCACATAGCAATGCATACAAATTTAATTCTTTTGTTTAAACCGGCATTATACTCCAGTACTTTAGTGATAAAACTTTTTAAAAGTAGTACAAAGTTGTTTTAAGCCGAAATTCTTACTGTAACACTATAGGCTAGTCTTGTATTATAAGCTCCACAACCCACACGGCATGCCCACTTTCAAAACTGAAGCGCTCTGTCTTGTTAGTAATGTACAGTTGTTCAAATGGCTTTTACTATGGAATGAACGGCTAACACTGCATTACCTTGTTATTATTCGGCAGTAACTCATGACACGCTTCATTACTAAGGCCCCGCCCATCAGTAATATCGATAGCAAGTGTCATAGAAAAGCAGTAGGATTTATTTGATTGGTTATTCAGGCTTCATTTCACGTGAATGGTTTTTAATAGCCTGGGGGGCGGACACACACACACACATGCACGTAAACACACACACACACACACACATACCGACGTTTTCACGAAAACAATTTCAAGAAACCAGGCGCGCGCCTGGTTTAAAAAGTGCAAGGCCAATCAGAACATCATTGTAAATATGTGCGACCAAAAACTTTGATATCAGCTGAGGCCAAGAAGTTACTTATCAAAAATCTTTTTAACTACTTGAATGACATGCAATAGTTTATTGCATATTTTCACAACTATGATTGGCTTTGTCACTTGGCCACCTAATCGCACATATTTACAATGAAGCTTCTGATTGGCCTTGCACTTTTTTTACACGCGGGGTGTTTTTGTTTAGCATATAGAAATACAACTAAGTTTTTTTATACGACACTTGTTATCGATATTATTGATGGCGCGCAACGTGGCCTTAGTAATGAAGCTCGTCGTGAGTTACTGCTAAAGAAGAGCAAGGTAATGCCGTGTTAGCCATTTATTTCACAGTAAAAGGCGTTTAATCAGCAATACATTACTAACAAGACAGACTGGAGTGCTTCAGTTTTAAAAGTGGGCGTGCTGTGCAGGTTGCGGAGCTTATAGAAGAAGACTAAATCCACCAATTCAGTTTGGTCGGCATGTGGCTATATGGGTGTTTATTGTGTATGTAAAGTGTGTATAGCTATGGTATATAATTATGTAGTCAAATGTGTATGTATGTATTTTGTATTCCTCTGACAAGGAAGAACGGCCTTGGCCAATTGCCAGAGTATAATCAATGCTAAACAAAAACACCCCGCGTGTAAAAAAAGTGCGAGGCCAATCAAAAGCAGCATTGCAAATAGGTATGTGCGACCAAAAACTTTGATATCAGTTGAGGCCAAGAAGTTACTTATCAAAAATCTTTTTCATTACTTGAATGACATACAATAGTTTATAGCATATTTTCACAACTATGATTGGCTTTGTCACTTGGCCACCTTTATTACTAACGATGGTGTGAAAAAGGTGGCCAAGTGACAAAGCCAATCATAGTTGTGAAAATATGCTATAAACTATTGTACGTATGTCATTCAAGTAGTGAAAAAGATTTTTGATAAGTAACTTGTTGGCCTCAACTGATACGTATCAAAGTTTTTGGTTGCACATACCTATTTGCAATGCTGCTTCTGATTGGCCTCGCACTCGGGTTTAGCATATCACTACTTTTTTGGAAGTATAAACACATGTTATTACTAGCAAGCAGCAAAGAAGTACTGCATGGACATAACTTGTACTTGCTTAGCACACAATATTGCAAATTAAACTTTGAAGCTTAATTTTGAAAAACTCAAGCCTGAGATTTTTTTAAAACTTTCACTACAGAGTAATACATCAATATAGATTGTATATCTGAAAGTTTATGCAAATCATTTGAAGGGGGTCCAAGTTATGACAACTATCAACTTGCAGTATAATAGCCCTTCTCAAATACATTCAAGTGTTTACTTCAGACTGATAATAGTATGACAGGTAGAGCATACATAGGAGAAGTGCTGATACAAATTTGGCTGAAATCCATGAAGAAATGAGTAGGTTATTAGACAAACAATTGAATGTATAAAAAGAGAGTTTGAAAAACTTCCGGGGTTCATGAAAGCTCCTGAAAAAAGTATGCGATGAAAATAAAGAAACAAAGAAAAAAAACGACTGTCATGAAAAAATTTTTGTGGTGACAGGAAAGCATTTATAAGGCTGTATCAGAAGAATGGCTGAATCGATGTCTATCAACTTCGGGATATTGATTCTTCAAACAATGAATGTACTAATTATCTAGTAAACGGGCGAAATGGGTGGGAAAGGATGGTTCGTCGTGCATAGTCGCACAACGGGCGCCATAAAACTCGCAATGGCTGGTACTTAGGAATGGTGGCGCCTATTTCCTCCATTCTTGGTTTGTTGATTCTATATAGTAAGAACATTGTGGATCAGTAATAACTAAACGATAGTTTTAATGGCGGTTTAGCTAGAGCGTTTGCAAGTTTGAGGGCGGTGCTACGTGTACATAACTCACTCAGTTGTCGCATTGCTGCGCTTCTTCTTGGCCTCACGACTCACTATTGTGAGTCTTGATCAATCAATCAATCAATCAATCACTGGCCTATAGTGTTACAGTAAGAATTTCAACTTTATACCATGCATACTTTAAAAATTTTTATCATTAAATAAAGCCGGTTAACAGCAAGAATTAAATTTGTATGCGTTGCTATGTGTTCCTTAGCGATGAATATTTGCTCAGTGTTCACATGACTTACTTGTGATGTCATTAATTACTATTGAATAGCTGTTGATTAACAGTGATTTAACTTACACAGTGCCTGATTTTTAGATCAACTTGTTAAACCAGGCACGTGCCGGCCTTCTTGAAATTATTTTCGTCTGCAAAGTCTGTGTGTGTGTGTGTGTGTGTTTGTGTGTGTTTGTGTGTGTGTGTTTGTGTGTGTGTGGTTGTGTGTGTGTGTGTGTGTGTGTGTGTGTGTGTGTGTGTGTGTGTGTGTGTGTGTGTGTGTGTGTGTGTGTGTGTGTGTGTGTGTGTGTGTGTGTGTGTGTGTGTGTGTGTGTGTGTGTGTGTGTGTGTGTGTGTGTGTGTGTGTGTGTGTGTGTGTGTGTGTGTGTGTGTGTGTGTGTGTGTGTGTGTGTGTGTGTGTGTGTGTGTGTGTGTGTGTGTGTGTGTGTGTGTGTGTGTGTGAAGCCTGATTAACCAATCAAACAAGTCCTACTGCTTTTCAGTTTCTTTATATGACACTTGCTATCGATGTTACTGATGGGCAGGGCCTTAGTTATGAAGCATGTCATGAGTTACTGCCAAAGAAGAGCAAGGTAATGCCGTGTTAGCAATTCATTTCACAGTATAAGCCGTTTAAGCAGCTGTACATTACTAACAAGATGGAACGCTTCAGCTAGCTACATCAGATGTCAATACAAATTGTCAATACTAGAATATTTAAAAATTTAAAAAGGTGAGTAGGGATCGCTCTTACAATGCTAGCTAAAAAAAGTAATGAAACAAGGGAAAAGATTTTCAAGTGGCATGAGAGAACACTAAAGATTCTAGCATGAGATAATTTATAAAAGTTTAATATCCCTACATTTTGCTTACTCTTAATACTGAAAATGAGCCAAAAGTAACATTATTATAGACTTTCATTGGCTCCCCATTGGAAATGTACAGTAAATTTGTCCTACCAAATTGAAATTTGCTCAATCATATGAAGTTGGTTGGTAAATTACCTGTGATAGATCATTATTTTGAGCTATAGCTCTGAAAAAGCTAGCTAATTATTATGTGATATACATACGGTACAGCTCATGGCCAAATTTACAATCGCACCCATGTTCTCGTGCAAGACCGAACAATTTTGTTTGAGTACACGAGCTATGCACACATAGTTGAATGCACATACAGATATTACCACACGCCAAAGGTACTCAAATATAGAGACACGCCCTATAACAGTACTCGCGAGTAAGCGGTAAATACTTGCGAGAGGGCATGTCGTGCATCTAAAAACGTATAGGCCTACATAAGTCTGTTTGCACTTCCTTATCACCCCGCCATCACGTCCTCTGAAATTTAACTTACATAGCTACTTAATATACAGAGTGTGCGCCTTTTCTGTAATGTGAGGATCCACACAAATAGCACCAGTGCTTTTAACTGACGTGCCTTATTACGTGTGCTTTATGATACAACACGTGCGAGAACTCTGGTGCATGCAATTTCTATCTTTCTGGTGCCGTTGTTTAGTGTCCAGTTATTGGAGTGGTATAGAGTGACTATGGTGGATTGGGAAAGAGGTAAGTAACAGAATGCGTACTAATTTGTGTGTCGAGTCAAGTTGAGGCCCAATCTGTTTGTTTTGTAACGAGACACATGAAATACTCCTGTACACAATCGAGAAAATCTGAGACTCGCATGTACGTACTAATCCTACACACGCAATTAGTTCACTCACATGTGGCATGCAAGTTTTGGTCATGCCTCGAACTACACACGTGAGAAAACGACACGAGATGTAAACTTAGCCGTGAGCTGTACCATATGGCTATGTACTTTCATCATATATAGCTTGTTACAATGCTTTATTTGTGAACTTTTTGTTTTAATTTTATTGTTTAGCTTTGATATCAACAAAATGCAATGAAACTACAGTGTCACAAAGTGAATATGTTACTACAATTCCTTCCAAACTAATGGTGAATAGCTATATTGCCATGAAGTATAATGTATATACATATGTAATATAGTTTGATAGTTAGTTAATGAAACAAGTTATTATGTGCAATGATAGTTAGTCGTGTCACATGTTGATTTAACACAGGGGCATTGGAGGTAAGGTCTGTGCCCGAAGTTGGGTTGTTTGGGATTGCAGCCCAAAATGGATGTCTAAAACTAAATACTGGAGATAGTTAATTAGTTAGCTATAGCTAGTTGCTATTATGTGCCAGATAGCTAGTAGCTAGCTATCTGGCATGCTAGTTGCTATATGCACAGGTGGCGGAAGTGGAGGGCCGTCTTGTAAATTGCGATATAAGCCAGTGCTCTGTGTATTTTTTGGCAATACTAAACAATGACAGGAGATAGTGTAAAGCCCTTATCTGGAGTGCTTTACTTTTTGAGTGCCCGGGACCTTTGACCGATTGAGCCTTCAATGCCAATTTTAAGTGTTGGATGTACATAATATTTCCCATTAGATCACAGCTATTTTCAAACCATCTAGAGCCAGCGATCATGTCAAATTGGTATTGCAGAGGCATCCAACAATAACATCAGCAATAGAAGACTTGACTACCATGCCTTCCTTCCTGTCTGACTTTTTCACAGGTCCCATTGCTTCACAGCAGATTCAGTGACATCTTTGATGCACTCCACATCCACATCCATATTGCACCTGTTTCGACACGTTGCAGGACCGTGCTTTGAAATTATTATGTCTCAAACAATGTGCATTTTCAACACGTCATAAGCATATGTTTGTCAAAATTTATATGCCTTATATGTAACTATGACTTCAAAGTTATTAACACCTTTACAATAGTAGTTGTGTCGTCATTTTACACAGTGTGTATAATTTTTAAAACCAGCCTTCTTGCATGTGTTTTAAGTGAACTTGTCACTGCCCTTAAAGTACGTACTGTATAAAAGTATGCATGTAGGCACTGTTGATAGGCCATCAACCAAGCCTCCAACAAAGCAAAATGATGGTAATGGCTTCCATTGCTACACAAAACTTGATGCTGCTCACATTGATAACAGCAAAAGTATAAGCACCATTTTAAGGGTTTCGTCTGAATAAGAGATATACGTATTGTTGAAAGCCTATGGAAGAGTTTGCAGTTCTCAGCTGCTTTCATGGGTAGTTCAGTCAATGGCTAAATATATGAAGATTTAAAGTACGTAGTACGTATGTATTTATAGATAAGGGACATTATTTATGTAAGCTGGGACATATAAGATAATTTAATCCTTTTGGCTAAAGAATGTGTGTCAACAGTAAGGAATTAAAAAAGTTATAATTATCTTGTACCAGCCAGAGTACCATTCCTTGATTAGCGCTCCAACTGGCACTAGATAATTATAGATCCGATCTGTATTAGCTATATTCCTTTTTAGATTCAATTTTTGTTATCTAATTAACTGGTACGTATGTACATAGGATAAGAATTACATGTTGAATATTGTTTAGACTAGCCAATTCAAGGAAGTGAACACAATATTCCTGGAAGTGATTGATACGCTAATCGCACAGATACATACGGTGGACATAGAAGTTTTGACTGACAAATGTCGTACATTGATGGCAAGTGATGTTCACAACATTAAATTGTTCACTGATAGTTTTATAAAGAAGCTGTTTAAATGTTCACACTCAAGCTTGTTCAAAATTTATTTGTTACCATTCAATACTTGGCTTGAAAACACTATTTTAAGAGAATTAGCAACAACTTATGAAAGTGGTACCTTAGAACTGTTTTGTAAATTTATACGTATTATTGATGATAATGAACCTATTGCATCATATCCAATACCAACTTTTTCTCAGCTGATAATCCCATTGGATGACAGTGAATACACCATCATAGCCATTAAAATGTTTCAAAACTGCAATGAGCTGATTTTGAAAGATGTTAAAGATGTTAAGGAAGTTTTAGAATTGTGCTGGGAGCTTACTGCTCATGCTATTCAGTTGGTTGCTATAGATTATTCTTACAACTTCATTTACTGGATGATTCCAAAGCAAGCGAGGTCACTAGTTGAATATAAATTAAGTCAAGGACAGCATGAATTGTGGCAAAGAGGAATTTTCATAGCAATTTTACTTCCAAGTGATCATTTTTCTGCTAATAATAATAATTATGATCAACTAATAATCAACAATCCTTTTAATGTTTCAAGACCTTTGTTAAAGGACTCAATGAAGGTTTGTGCATATCTTAAGTAATTGAGTGACCAAGTCTCACTGTTGCATGGCTAAGTAAAATGTAGCTAATTATAAGCTACAGTTACTGTGTAGCCAGGTCGTATAGTTATGTAGCTAGCACCGCAATAATTAAAGAACTTATACGTAGCTATAATGTAAGATATTTATGCAATATAAACCAATTTAAAATACTAAGCTATGAATGTGCAACAGTTTACAATTATCACAAGGATGAACAGCTCCACCTTTGTCATAGTGTGTGGCTGTATGATAATATAAAAGGTGGTCAAGTGACAAGCTATTCAGTTTGTGATAATTGTAAACTGTTGCGCATCAAAATTTAGCTAATTCATACGTAGCTAAATATTGGCTTTAGCTACGTATATTATGGTGTACTGTTATTACATAAAATTAGTTCTTTTTATGCAATTTCTGCAGTGTCAGTTGGTGACTATACACAGGAGCTAGCTAGCTAGCTAAGTGTTTGTGTGCATATGATTGCAAATAACTGCATGGATGAAGTGTTTAAATTTCTGCCTCTAGTTACCTGATATCACACCTTTTAGTTGTATGTGCGTGTAGCTAACAATGTAGCTGTTGCTCCTAACTTGGTGTCCTTTATTACACTCATGCAGGGTGTTTTTGTATAAGCAATTATGCAGCTGTTTAGTAAAGTGCAATATGGCCTCCCATGGGTGGATTCAGGGTTTTTTTTGGGGTCTGGAGACCCCCTCCAGAAATGTATCAAAGAAGCCAAAAGAGTGATGTATTGCTATAAAACACACTAAATGTATTATTTCTTGAAATAAGTGTCATTTCAGCACTTCATATAATAAAACAACCTATATCTTCAAAGGGGTTGCACCCATCACAACCCCTACTCCATTTTTGGTTAAATACTTCCTTGTATTTACTTAAAGATGCTCTAAATCTTGCATTAGACATGATTTTGGTGTTATAAAAACAAAAAACCCTATATATAGCTTCTTAGACCCCTACATCAGAGATACACCTCAGTATTCAGACCCCCCTCTTAGAAAATCCTGGATCAATCTACCCCTGCCTCCATTGGTTGCTAACCATTGCTGTCTTCATTTTTATCTACGTATATCAACCAAAACACCCAAAGTGTTAAAAAGTTGTGGCCAAGAAAGATTGGCTTGAATGAAAAAGTTGTGAAATCAAAATGTGCGGCCAAGGGTACATATGTATAGGAATGCTGTTTATTGTATTTTTTGATATTGATGATTCAGGCCACAAAACATTGAAGTAAAAGAAACTGTTTTGTGGCCCAAATTACAGTCCATTGTGAGGTTCATGTGTATAAAGTGGCCGGTAGATCGCGAGTTAAGTGAACTACATATGCACAGCAGCTGTCTTTGTCTACTACTGTAATAAGGAAATTGTGGATGTACGTGATACTAAACCCGTGTAAGATGTTTTTCAAAACGTCAGGTGTAGTTTTTGAATTTCTACAGAGGTATACTACAAGACTGCACCACCAATTGTTGTCTTCATGTGGTTGGTATCATTGAAGGAAAGGAAGGCTTTTGCTTGTAGCTTAGAAGTACAGTACAGTTCAACTATAACTTCACACTTGCGTGACAATCCACGCGTGAACACAGCTATTCGTGTGTGAAATGCGAAAATTTCTCGTGGAAATCATGATTTACACGAGACGGGTACGTGTAAATTCACACGAGATGTGAAGTGCCACAACATGGGTCCGTGTAAATTTACGCGAGACGTGAAGTGCCATGACACATGTCATTTACACGGCGACATGTGGTCTTGGGCTCGTGGCCATGTACGTAGAAATCCACAAGAATCATTGCACAAGCCACATGACGATGCAGTTGCACAGGTTATTCACCGAATTATTTTGATAGCGTATATTTTATGACTGACTCACGTGCGTATTCAGTTGTCGGCCATATTGAGTGTTAAACAATCGACATCTATTCTCCTGATTCACCTCGTGCGCGTGCCCCAGACAATAAAAATGGCTGACCTCATCACGTGACACATTGGTTTTCATAAACACATACAACGTGATTAACAGTACATGAAAAGTGCTGAAGAATTAAAGTAAACAACAGGCTATAATTTACTTATTTCTGTGCTGTACGTAGGGATACCGACTGTTCAAATTCGATCAAGAATTCCTCTGTAAATAAATTGAAATATGAAATATCAAAATCCAAGGATTTGAAAGGTAAATTTCTATTTTTGCAAAAGCCAAGT
Organism: Spongia lamella; assembly: GCA_963930835.1. Taxonomy (NCBI): domain Eukaryota; kingdom Metazoa; phylum Porifera; class Demospongiae; order Dictyoceratida; family Spongiidae; genus Spongia; species Spongia lamella. Next base: position 6,348,635 of record OZ005752.1, on the reverse strand, counting down.
AACAAACGGACTATTAGTGTGATTTTTTGATCTGTTAGAATTATTATATCACACTGCAGTGGATAAAAAAGCATATGAGCTGAGCAATATTACAATTGGCTGCCTACTCAGGACTAATTGTTTTCCACTATATGAGTGTATAGAATATTCGAATATGAATATTCTCATTTTAGCCCTAGCTGTATGTACTCATACGCGCCCTCTATAGTTGATGTACTTTTTGTTCTCAATCACCTATGGTGTGTAACAATAAGCACCACTAAAAATATTCGTTAATATTTGATATGTGCGCTACTAAAGCATTGCTTACTTTACGTGATATTGTACAGTGTTTACCAAAGGACTACACGTGTTACTTTAATACAGCTGTGGTAGTGCTCGACAATCCGTGAGTAAAGCATATTTATGTACCTGTATGTGTAAGTTCATGCGTGTACTTCCACGCATGTAAATTACACGTGACATGCATACTACACGGTATGAGTGAGCGTGGTCCACGCAAGCACGTAACAGGGATGCAGTGTAGTAATTTCATGGTACCACATGTGTGAAAATGAAGTTATAGTTGAATGGTACTGTATATGTGGTACACACGATCATCTGGATGCATTCTCCTACAATGGATATTTAATAATTCATCCACTATACTTTGTAGAATAGCTCATGTGCATTAGCTAGTTTATGCATTTGTTCTATACGTACGTACCTCATGCTGTTACACTCACTTACCCTATATAGCTAGCGAGTTGTGCTGTGCACTTCCAAACAACTATTAATAAATGCACGTATGAATCAGCATGCCAGTAGATAGCCAGCTATAGTTTTCTATTTTAATTTTTAAGTATGGTGACTTGAAATGTTATTAAGTTAACACAATAATAGAGATAACTCTCACGCAACCCCTCTACTTTCAGAAGTCTCAATTTACCCCATTTACTTTCCTGAATTTACAACATGTCATAGCTAGCTACATGTACACAATTGTGCAAATTAAATAATCTATGTATTTACGTACGTAGGTGTATCAGCTGAATTTGGAAGATACGAAAGTATGTGCTACATCTGCTAATACTCTTTTGGTTAAGGGATTGAATGCAGACTGTCATAATGAATCAATGCTTGAGCTTTATTTCTCTAATGAAACTAAATGCAGAGGAGGTGATATAGCAGAAATAGTCATTGTAAGAGACAGCAGTGAAGCTTATATCACTTTTATTCAGCCAGAAGGTATTACAATAGCTTTTTACTTTTACGAAATACTAAATATTCTTTTTACAGTTGCTGCCAGAGTTGCAGAGAAAAGACAACATAATGTACTTGGTTATGAAGTTGAAGTTCAGTTAGTAGCTCCTGAACCAACTACTGAAGAATATCTACACACTGTCACATCTACTAATACACTTTTGATCAAAGGGTTGAACACTCAATATCATAGTGAAGGAATGCTGGAACTCTATTTTTCTAATCAAGCTAAATGTGGAGGAGGTGACATAGCAGAAATCATTGTACAAGGCACCGAGGCTTATCTCACTTATGCTGAACCAGAAGGTAATGTTGTTTGTAGTTAGCTATTGAAATTCCAATACGTATATTCTTTTGTAGTTGCTGCTAAAGTTGCAGGGAAAAGGCAACATGATGTACTCGGTAATGAAGTTGAAGTACAGTTACTAGTTTCAGAACCACCTACTGGAGAACAACTAAATTACGTCACATCTGCTAGTACTGTTTTGGTCAAAAGGTTGAATGCTCGATATCATAATGAACCAGTGCTTGAGCTGTATTTCTCTAATGAGGCCAAATGTGGGGGAGGTAATATAGTAGAAATCTTAGTAAAAAATGATGAAGCTTATATCACTTATGCTGAACCAGAAGGTATTATTATGATACCTGTTGCTACAGTCATTGAAGTACGATATATTCTTTTTATATAGTTGCTGCTAGGGTTGCAGAAAAAAGGTACCACAGTTTGATTGGTCATGAAGTTGAAGTGCAGTTAGCGGGTAGTGTTCCTACTTCAAAATCATTAATACCACAGGATAGTGATACCATCTTAGTTAAAGGACTAAAAGAGTGCCATACAGAATCAGCACTCAAGTTATTTTTTACCAATAAGAAAAAGCATGGTGGAGGTGATATTACTAAAATCATCATCAATAAAGAGAGTGCATATGTTAGTTTTGTTGATCCAAAAGGTAGCTATGTAGCTAGTATGCTAAGTATTACAGGAGTGTATAAAACTCTTTAATAAAATGCACACTTGCATTAAACAGACCCTCAAGTCTTACATTAAGACCAACAAAGCAGTGATGAAAACAAAAACAATAGTTTTATGAAAGTGTACATAAAAATACATATATATTTGAATAACATGTATCAACTAGCTACTATATGTGGTTGAGTGATGGCTTATTTATACTGAAGCTGTAATGGATCATTAGTAATGTCCTGCGATTATTGTGATGCTTCACTAGTCACCTGTTATTGTGTTATGGTTTGTTTCTTAACGCACTTAGGTTGAGTAGCGTAAACTGCTAATTATGGACCACCACTTATTATCGACCAGTACAATTTCCGCATATTAACTCGATTATTATAATATACGGAAACTTATTGGCCTTTGTTTTAATACGTTAAACCCAACGAAACCATGTAACAGAAATATATGTCACTAAGGACCAGTATAAGAATGTAAGTGTGTAATATATAGCTAGCCTATTTAGGCAGTATACGTAGTTCTTTGGATTCTCCACTGGCGCAGCATGCCGTCTATCAGAAGTGAAGCATGGAGGTAAATAAGTTGCTTTAGTGTGGACTTACAATTTCTCACGGGCAGTGGTTCTTTGGGTTCTTCACTGGTGCAACATGCTGTCTTTCAGAAGTGAAGCATGGAGGTAAATAAGTTGCTTCAGTGTGGACTTACAATTTCTCATGATGAATTTACACTGTAAACAGTAGAAAGGATCCACTAGTTGAGCGATGAAGGTGCTATAATCTTGGAAGTGAAGGCGGCAACTAACAATGGCGAAACTTGAAGTACAGCGACAATGGAACTTTTTGTCAACTTAAACCATCTGGAGAATGTTCTGCTGGATACCATGGATTATAGTGATAGCCATTCTTACCCTTAGCGATTTATTTACTGTGTAAAATACTTAAATGTAGTTTTTGTTTTGCTCATAACCCTATTATTACACCAGCGAATTTAATGAATTTTTGTATGTGGATAGTTTAAACCTTGGGGTATCACGTGATATATCTTTGGAGGTGCAGGTGTAATCACATGTATGGGAAAAACTACAATATATGGAAGTGGTCGATAATTGGACTATGGTAAATGTACGTGTGGTCAATAATACGTAGTTGATAACTGGCAATTTGCATGTGCTACTTCAACAGCGTACCAAGTCATCGCACGTGACTTAAGTTTTTGTCAGATGAAGAGGACAGATTACTGAATTGGTTTGTGAAAACTAGAAGTTTATCGGCCATTCCTGTAGGAAGGTACGTACAATGGAAAATGTAAAACTTGGCCCATAATTGGCAGTTTACGCTAATAACATGTTATGAGAATATCACTGACTTGTTGCATGTTTTGTTCGATCGTTACTAGTAGTGAATTGTAGCTTTCTGGGAAGTATCTTATTTCACTGCATACAGAAAGTAGTGCACTTTATATTATCAAAGCACCAAAATTGTAATAATTGGATTAGTTACCCTGAACTCTGGTTAACAGTTAATTACATGTGTCATTCATATGCACTTTAGTTGCAGTGAGAGTAGCTGAGAAAAAGGTTTTTAAGATAATGGGCTATATTGTTGAAGTCACATTATTTACTGGTGCTATTGAGGAGGTTACAAGTGATGATCCTACTTCACTTGTCAGTGACAATATTCTAATACTGGAGAATGTTCCTAGCAGTATGAATGATGATGTATTGATGTTATACATGGACAATACCACTGAATTGGATGGTGAAGAGAATGACTATAGGATTGATCGTGACAATGCTGAGGTTGTAATCACTTTACTGGATGCGCAAAGATATCCAGATGGTATGTAGTAGAGCTGTGCGATAATAACGATAAAATGATAATTATCGATATCTAAATATTATCGCGATAACGATAATGGCTGATAACATATCGATACTATCACAATATACATTAGTGTGTTTACTGAGATTCTTTAATTAATTTTTTGTCACTTAGAGGTGGCCAGGAAGCCCTACCTTATGCAAACACTGAGGTTTAACACTTAAACAAGAACCAGCCTACCTCTATAGACTTATTAAAAGTAGTTACCTGGTAGCTATTTGATACTTTTGCCATACATTGAAACAAATGATGATAAAACTTCATGTTGACAACATTATCGAGATATATCGTTTATCGAGATAATTTTAACACAACATATCGAGATATAACTTTTTCCATTATCGCACAGCCCTAGTATGTAGCTACTTAAATCATAATGGAAAACCATTTATTTTTTGTGGTATAGATATTAGTATCTAGTGATGTGCGATACGTATCGATATATCGAAATATCATGATATTCGATACGTTACAGTTACAAATTTTAATGGCATACAATGTGCATGCATGAAACATTTGCAATTTACAGTGGCCAAGCAATATCAAAACCTTTGTAGTTGTTTCTCAAAGTATTACCAAGTGCGTACATAGCTGGTTACGTATGTTAATGCTGTACTAGTTATGTATATGGTTGATCTTCCTTTTATAGTGATCTAGTAACATGTACATCTATCCTTTTGCATGTGCTATACAGTGTATGCATTTTATTTTGGTGATTACACCCGGATTCGCCAAGTTTCCTTTTGTCAAAATTTCCTGTTGCACCATTATACCGTATAGCAGGAAATTTTTGAAAGGTTAAATTTTCAAGAAAGGCTAAGTTTGTAAAGGATTTCGAAATAATTTTGAAAATCAGCCTGAGCTATACGTATATAGTGAAGCGCAGTTTGTAATGATCGCCTAATATCATATTGCAATTACAATACCTTCAAAACGTAGCATTTCGAAAAGACTGAAACAATTAACATGACTTTCTTATTAGCTTAGCTATAGCTACAATTTTTAAAAGATGAGATGCTTAATAGATTGTGTGCAATAATAATAATTACGGCATGGCATACACAAGCACACTTACAGATTCGGTTATTCATGGACACCAGATATATGAACTTCATTGATAGAGCTCTTGGTAAGGACTTCATGTACAGCACTATTTGTGGCTTCTATTGTTGCATGAGTTTGGCATTCGACTGAATGTGCCAGAGGACGGTCCGGTTCTGGCAGAACACTCTATCTTCTCCTCTTTAGAGGGTTCGATATGCTTGAAATACTTCAGAAGCGCCATGATCGCCATCACCGTGAAACTGCTCGTGATTAAAGAATAATTATGTAGGCTAACTATTTTGAAAAAATATTCTCGAAAATGCTTGAATATTTTCGAAAACAAAACCCTTCATAAATTTCCCATAGTTTATTGGTGTTATTTATTTAGAAAGCGCTTAATATTGCTAATCGCTAGTCAATAAGCACTATCAGATTAGCGATCTAAGTACATGAGACATGTAAAGGTTACAACATGGTCAGGAGGGATTTGCCTGATATATACGCACAAGCCCGAGGGCGCGTATTTGCCTGATATATATGCACGAGCCCGAGGGCGTGTAGCGCCCGAGGGCGAGTGCGTATATATCAGGCAAATCCCTCCTGACCATGTTATAAGCATTATATTACACTTCCAGCACTCTAAAATCTGCCCAAACTTAATGCTAAACTCTCGCTCTCTTTATATAGTAATGGGTATTCGTTGTGATTGTGGGACTCTATTTTATCGTTGTCATGACATTCTTGCATGGTAGTAACGGTAACTGTGGGTTTACCACAACTTTTTATAAAGCTACATCACTTATAATGGACTGAAAATCACTAATATAATGGTGAGTGTTGTAAATAAAATAGACTAAAGCCGTGATTATTACTGTAAACCAGTCTGCTTTTTGAACGCTCGCTACCACTTGGTAACGCCCACTTTTAAAACTAAAGCGCTCCATCTTGTTAGTAATGTACAACTGTTTAAATGCCTTTTACTGTACAGCATTACCTTGCTTTCCTTTGGCAGGAATTCACAATGCGTTTTATTACTAATGCCACACCCATCAGTAATATCACCAGCAAGTGTCGTAAAAAGAAACTGAAAAGCAGTAGGATTTATTTGATTGGCTATTCAGGCTTCATTTCACGTGAATGGTTTTGGGGCGGACTCCCACGCACGCACAATTAATAATCAACTTATAAAACTAAAACCACAATCGATATTGCATTGGTGTGACTATATAAAGAGTAAGTTAAAGGTGTTGAACACCTCAAATAGGTGACATCAGGTTATACCACACTTATACCTTTGATGTCCTGGTTTTATCACAGCCAAGTGTGCTGATATCCAGGTTATACCACACCTGCATCCTTTGATGTAAGGTGTGAAAGTGGTATATATATATGCTATTTTCTAATCTGACCACACTAGCCACTTTTATGTCTGAGGTTATCTGTTAATTATCTAATGCAATTAAATAGCCATAATTAACACCCTTACTGATCTAGTGCTTGAGAAGATTCTAGAGATGAAGCACGTCATTGATGATCAAGAATTGACCTTAAGGCAAATAGTATCATCACCACCTGCAACTGATTTGTTCACTGAGCTACCACCACTGATCAATGATAGTGGGACAGTTGTTGTAAGAGGATTTCAGCAAGAGGATTTCAGCAAGAAATACACAAAGATGTGTTGGAATTATATTTTACACATGAACCAATGAGTGGAGGAGGTCCTATAGATAAGATTATGATGAATGAGAAAGAAGCTTTTATTGTGTTTACTGATCAAGCAAGTAAGATTCAAACTATTTAATCCCAACAAATATCATTGTATTTAATAGCTGCTATTAGAGTTGCTGAGAGAGGACACCATGTGATAGTTGGTCAAGGGGTTGACGTTCACTTAGTAACTTCTGAGCCACCTACTGGAGAGCAACTTCATGTTGTCACATCTGCTAATACTCTTTTGGTTAAGGGGTTGAATGCTCAGTATCATGATAAAGCAATGCTTGAGCTTTATTTCTCTAATGAAACTAAATGCAGAGGAGGTGATATAGCAGAAATAATCATTGTAAGTGACAACAATGAAGCTTATATCACTTTTGTTGAGCCAGAAGGTATTACAATAGCTTGTTACTTTTATGAAGTACTAGATATTCTTTTTATACATAGTTGCTGCCAGAGTTGCAGAGAAAAGACAACATAATATAGTTGGTCATGAAGTTGAAGTTTTGTTGGTAGTTCCTGAACCATGGCCAGCTGCTGAAGAACAGCTACACACTGTCACATCTACTAATGCACTTTTGATCAAAGGGTTGAATGCTCAGTATCATAGTGAAGGAATCCTGGACCTCTATTTTTCCAATCAAACTAAATGTGGAGGAGGTGACATAGCAGAAATCATTGTACAAGGCACTGAAGCTTATATCACTCATGCAGAACCAGGAGGTAATGTTGTTTGTAGTTAGCTATTGAAACTCCAATGTATTCTTTTGTAGTTGCTGCTAAAGTTGCAGGGAAAAGACAACATGATGTACTTGGTCATGAAGTTGAAGTACAAGTTTCAGAACCACCTACTGAAGAACAACTAAATTACGTCGCACCTGCTTGTACTGTTTTGGTCAAAGGGTTGAATGCTCAATATCATAATGAACTGGTGCTTGAGCTGTATTTCTCTAATGAGGCCAAATGTGGGGGAGGTAATATAGCAGCAATCTTAATAAAAGACGACGAAGCTTATATCACTTATGCTGAACCAGAAGGTATTATTATGATACCCGTTGCTGCAGTCATTGAAGTACGATATATTCTTTTTATACAGTTGCTGCTAGGGTTGCAGAAAAAAGGTACCACAGTTTGATTGGTCATGAAGTTGAAGTGCAGTTAGTGGGTAGTATTCCTGCTTCAAAATCATTAGTCCCACAAGATAGTGAGGCTACTGATAGTGATACCATTTTAGTTAGAGGGCTAAAAGATTGCCATACAGAATCAACACTCAAGTTATATTTTACCAATGAGAAAAAGTGTGGTGGAGGTGATGTTACTAAAATCATCATCAATAAAGACAGTGCGTATGTTAGTTTTGTTGATCCAAAAGGTAACTATGTAGCTAGTATGCTAAGTATTACAGGAATGTATAGAACTCTTGCACACTTGCATTAAATACACCCTCAAGTCTTACACTAAACATAAACAATAGTTTTATGAATAATGTGTGCATAATAATACATATATGTGGTTGAGTAATGGCATATTTATACTGAAGCTGTAATGGATCGTTAGTAATGTCCTGTGATTATATTGTGATGCTTCACCTGTTATTGTGTTATGGTTTGTTGAGTAATAACATGTTATGAGAATATCACTGACTTGTTGCATGTTTTGTTCGATCGTTACTAGTAGTGAATTGTAGCTTTCTGGGAAGTAACTTATTTCACTGCATACAGAAAGTAGTGCACATTATATTACCAAAGCACCAAAATTGTAATAATTATTATGTAATGGGTTAGTTACCCTGAATTCTGCTAAACAGTTAATCACATGTGTCATTCATATGCACTATAGTTGCAGTGAGAGTAGCTGAGAAAAAGGTTTGTAAGATAATGGGCTATATTATTGAAGTCGCATTATTTACTGGTGCTATTGAGGAGGTTACAAGTGATGATCCTACTTCAGTTGTCAGTGACAATATTCTAATACTGGAGAATGTTCCTAGCAGTATGAATGATTATGTATTGATGTTATACATTGACAATGCCACTAAATTAGATGGTGAAGAGAATGACTATAGGATTAATCGTGACGACGCTGAGGTTGTAATCACTTTTCATGTTGCACTGGATGTGCAAAGATATCCAGCTGGTATGTAGCTACTTAAATTATTTATTTCTTGTGGTGTAGATATTGGCACCTATTAATGTGTGATATGTATCATTAAGTATGGTAGTACTTAATAGTAGGGATCGACATGAAAAAACATGGCGTCCGACTTTCACGCGCCTCCATAACTCGCCTCACAATATACTTTTCACGAAAAAACTGACTAAAATCCATTTGTAACACTATAACAAAACTGTACCTTTGTTAAACTCCATGGAAAACCTAACAACATGATCAGTAGAGAGATTTGAAAATTTCGAAATCTACCAGAATTTTGTCTGACTGCCGGCCTGCCTGCCTGCCTGCCTGCCGTAAGACCCACTAGCACTAGGAGTATGGCTCCAGATTTCTCACACAACAAAGGAAATCATATCCGATTTACGAAACTGCTGTTCCGCTGAAGATTCATCCACTGCGCCTTAGTGTTTCTTTTCATCCCTCACTATCTTCCTTTTTCTTCGTTTAGTCTGTAGAAAGGCGAGAAAATTATGAAAGAAGGTGTCGATCAGCTTGCACCTTTGGCTTTTACGTCACCAATAACAGCCACTTACACACATGACATAATCAGTAATGCGCCCGCCGTTAAATACTATGAACAGACGCAATGTTTTTGCGTGTACTTTATTACATCTTCAACTATAGAGTACGTGTGAATATATAACTTATACAACATTTTTCGATGTTTTTCAAATGTATTTCACTATAGTGCAGCTGCTCCGCCATGTTAACAATGTTGGTAACATGCGCCTGTAAAAACAATTAAGTAATGTTTTGGTGCCTGGAAAACGATTACTTTTGCAAGTATGCTATAAAAAGCAAACAAACTAGAATATTTAAAAATTTAAAAATTTATAAAGGTGAGTAGGGACCACTCTTGCAATGCTAGCTAAAAAAAGTAAGGAAACAAGGGAAAAGATTTTCAAGTGGCATGAGAGAACACAAGATTCTAGCATGAGATAATTTATAAAAGTTTCATCCCTACTTTTGGCTCATTTTCAGTATTAGGGGTAAGCCAAATGTAGGGATTAAACTTTTATAAATTATCTCATGCTAGAATCTTGTGTTCTCTCATGCCACTTGAAAATCTTTTCCCTTGTTTCCTTACTTTTTTTAGCTAGCATTGCAAGAGTGATCCCTACTCACCTTTATAAATTTTTAATTTTTAAATATTCTAGTTGATATATCGAAATATCACGATATTCTAGATGTATTGAGATGTGTTACAGCTACATATGTTAGTGCATCAAATTTTTGATTAGTTCGGTTTTGTGCAATTTAGCAATGTAGGCAGTTTGTTTACCTGTTTTGTAGATTGTTTCAGCTTATTTTCTAACAATGCAGTGGATCAATAGTTTATACTGAAACATGCAAATTTATTAGCTGCCCAAGCAATTAATTATAACATTAGGTTTGACATGAAAACTGGATGTATCGCGATACTGTATTGTATCGTGACTACACATAATTTAGATACAGATGCAGTGTTTCAGGTGTATCGCACATAACTATTAGCACCACTATACTGCTCTTAGCATAATTCATTTTATAAAATTGAATTGTATGGTTATCATGCATATAAGAAAATGCCATATAACTGTGGCTATTGTGTAATGTGTGCTTTGTGCGTAGTAAATATAATAGGTACATATGTGGTTCTATGTTTTACATGTTTTACTATGTACTAATAGGTCTTGATGATGTAATACAGAAAATAAGCAACAGGCCATTTGAGGGTAATGTTATACAAGCTAGGCGTCCACTGGTATTGAACCACAGTATTTTAATTGATAACCTCTCTACACAAAGGTGTAATAAAGACATGTTGGATATGTACTTTACTAATAAAAAAGATCTGGAGTTGAGACATATAAGGAAATAGTAATCTTAGATGATAACAGAGCCATTGTTCATTTAGAAAGCAAAGATGGTATGTAATTGTAAGCATGTAGTTATTATTATGTGTCATATGTACATTCATTTAGATATGCTCCAGTCCCTTAAGCATGATCATTCTTGGCTAGGAGATAGTGTAGTTGTAACTGAGTGTAAGGTACCACCAACAGGTACATCATCCAATTCTCTTCATGCATCATCTACAAGAACACTTAAGAAAAACATTGTGCAGAATGCCTTTGTTATTGAAGTTTCCAAACCATTTGTCAATTGCCTAAAAAAGAACACAGAAGAAATAGAAAAACAATTGAGTCAGTTTCATGCAGCAATTTCAGTAGATACTGAAATGAACCAAGTTAAAATTAGTCCCTGCTCAGGCTCTGAAGACTTGGAAGATTGGGAAGCAAACTGCCAATCGGTAATTCAATCGTATTTGAAAAGCTTAATCACTAAAACCTTTACTTTTTCTGATGAAATAAAAGATGTAATGGTTCCTGTCATTCTTAAGATCGTGCAAAGCCAGCCATTATTACATATTGAATATGATGAGGAAAGTTTCACAGTTGTTATTGTCGGAGAACAGACAATGGTTGACAAGGTAAAAGAAAGACTTGAAGAAGCTTATGATTCTCAAATGATTAAAAAGGAGTCTGTGCCAATTGAAGATCAGAAGTTTTGGTCATTTTTATGTGTAAAATTAGATGAATTATGTACAAATCACCCTGAAATTGAAGCCTGCCTACAGGTCGATGAAAACTGTGTTTCTATACTGGGGATAAAAGATAGCCGCAAAGCCTTTAAAAATGATCTTGAATCACTGCGCGCTGGCATGGCTTCTGTGAAAGTCAGAATTTCCAAAGATTTAGCTGAGTTTTTGTCTACACCACTAGGTAGAACTTTACTTCATCAGTATTTACAAGATTATGAGTCACTTGTCGCAGTTCATTTTGAACCTGAAGGAGTACTGTACCTTTTATGTAGTAGGAAGAATGATGGTATTAAAGTAGCTAAAATTATTCAGGAGAATCTAAGCTTACATTTTGTACCTTATCCAGAAGTTTTTGTTGTATCACTGAGCAGCAAACAATGGGCAACCATGAAAGCAGATTTAGAAGAGTCATACTGTGTATCTATTAGCATTGTAGGAAATACGATAAAGTTAATTGGAGACAAAGGATCATTGGACCATGTTAGTAAAGAAGTTCAGAAATTCATAGATCAAGAATGTAATGTAGAAAAGTCTATTCCATTGTGCGAGGCACAGTGGAGGCTACTCACTACACACATGGTTAATAAGTGGAGCAAGATAGAACAAAAATTAAAAGGCCAAAGCAAGCTTAAATTTTTGCTTCCTAATGAGGGAGATAAGAAGTCTTCCATCATACTTAAAGGAGAAAAGTTAGTTGTTGCAGATTTTGCTAAACAAATTGAATATTTGACTTCTACTATGTGTACAAACCCTCCACTTGAGCAGGCAAGACCAGGGACTGTAAAATTCTTTTATAGTGAGAAAGGTAAGACTTTGATAATGGGAGTTGAAACACAAGAAAAATCATGCGTACAGTTGGATGTATTGCAAGATAAAGATGGTGGCACTGATGACTTGATAGTGAATGGAGTTAGTAAATCTCGCAATGACAAATTGGGTATGGGAACAACAAAAGAAGGTAAAATTATTACATTAGTCAAAGGAGATATCACTGAAATACCAGTTGATGTTATAGTCAATGCATCAAATGCCGACTTGAAGCATATTGGTGGTGTTGCATTGGCTATTGCTAATAAAGGAGGACTGATCATTCAAGAAGAGTCCGATCGATACACTCGCAGAGAAGGAAAACTGAGTGATGGGGATGCTATTATGATGAAGGAAGTAGGAGAACTACCGTGTAAACGTCTGATACATGCTGTTGGCCCTAGATGGAATGGTGGGCAATCAAAAGAAGAAGCATTTTTGAAGAGAGCTTGCTCAGAAGCCCTGAAGCTGGCTAGAAGCTTTAATACCATTTCATTTCCTGCAATAAGTTCAGGAGTATTTGGTTTTCCTATCAACAAATGTGCTACTTGCATGATAAGGGCATTCATGGAGTATAGTAAGACTGATGCATTGTCTTCTTTACATGAAATCACTATTGTGGTGCGTGATCAACTTACCATTGATGCTTTTATTGGTGAGATGAGTAAACACCTTGATAATTTTCATAGTACTACTGCTATCAAATTTAATCCAGCAGATTCTGGAGTAACAAATTCGCGTGGTCTTAAGCCTGCTCATAGCAAACGTAAAAAACAGAATGTAAAAATGATTTCCAGAGAAGATCAAAGTATTTTTGCTCAATTTATTAAACTATACAGAGGGGAATTATTAAAGCAAACTGTAAGTGCAGGATACACTAATAAGTAATTTGTGTGTATAAATTTCATTTATGTAGGCTGATGTCTATGTTAACACAGCTGGTGACAACCTTAACTTACGCCAGGGAGCAGTTGCAATGTCATTCCTAAAAGCTGGTGGTCAGGATTTGCAGGATGAATGCACTGATTATGTTATCCAAAATGGGAGAGTGCCTTGTGGTGATGTGGCAGTTACCAGACCAGGTGCAATTCATTGTACTAGAATTATCCATACAGTAGGACCAGTGTATAATGGAAAGGCTTCTGAAAAGGTAACTACATTACCGCTGTTATTATAGTAATTTAATCTTGTTTACATTCATAGATTTTGCAAGGTCTTGTGCAGAAATGCTTGGAAAATTGTGACAAACTGAGAGCATCAATTATTGCATTTCCTGCTTTGGGTGCTGGTAATCTGAATTATCCACAGAGTGTTGTAGCTGACATTATGGTCAACACAGTTACAGCTTATTTAAAGGCTAATCGTTCAACAACTTGCATTAAAACAGTAAAATTTGTAATTTTTATGGATAATACTTATGCAGAATTTGATAAGCTATTATCCAGTAAACCCAATGTTGTAGGGTCACAAAAGGCTCCAGATGATTCAGAAGATCTTTTTTCTGCTGAAACATTTAGCAGAACTGGAGTTGCTAAGCCTTTCCCTAGGAGTTCAATAACACATTCTAGTGCTGCTGAGGTTTTTTCGGCAGGTACTGTAAAAGTGGAAATAATGCAAGGTGACATTACTGAGGATGACAGTGATGCTATAGTTAATACAACAAATGAGAAGATGCAGCTTGTGGGTACTGGGGTGGCTGCTGCTATTTTACAAAAAGGAGGCCCTGAAATGCAAAAACATTGTGATGATATCGTATCACAAGGAATCCAGTTGCAGGAAGGAAAGGTGTGTGACACACCTTCTGCTGGTAACTTGAAATGTTTAAAGGTTTTTCATGTTGTTGTACCTCAAAATCACAAACAAATGCTTGGGAAAACAGTTGTTACATGCCTAAAACGTGCTGAAAAGCTTAGATTAAATTCCATTACCTTTCCAGCAATTGGCACTGGTAATTTAGGTTATAGTTTAGAAGAAGCTGCTCATGAAATATGCAGTGCCATAATCGCATTTGGTCAGAAGACTAACCCAGTATGTGTTAAGCGAGTGCGTATTATCATTTTCCAGAAAGAAATGTACCGATCATTTAGGGATAAGTTCACTGAAGTAACAAATAAGCCTGGGATTTTAAAGCGAATGGGTGCTGCTGTAATGTCATGGTTTTATAGTGATGACTCCTCAGATGCTATTGAGGAATCACGAAGTAGCAGTGATCGCTTTACCGAACCTGTTGTGGTGCCACACAGCCCAAATCCTGTTTCCAAAATCACTGAAAAGTCTGTTCTTCTTATACAAATCTATGCAGAAGATAAACAGAAAGTAGATAAAACTGAAGCTCGGTTGCTACGCATTATTGATGGTCAGTTTACAAATGAGAAGGTATGTGATGAATTGATATCCAAATTATCACTAAAGCAAAGAAATGACCTTACGAGAAAAGCTAAACTGAAGCATGTAGAAATAATTATTGAAACTGGAGCAGATCTCAATTACATTCAGCTAAAGGGAGACTGCACTGATGTTGCTGATCTAAAGTCTGACATTCAAGAAATTTTACGTCAGATTACATCTTATGAATCAACTAAGAGAGAAGCTAAGCTGTTGCAAGCTAAAGTAAAATGGCAATGGTTAAATGACACTAACGATTATGAAGATTATGATGAGTTACCCAATTACTACATTGAGACAGCTTACCAACATGATAAAACTAAGCAATTTACCTACACAACAGAAGATGGTACATCTGAAAAGTTTAATTTTTTAAAGATGGAAGCTGATGATGCTCAGGCAATATTCAAAATAAAAAGAGTAGATATTGAAGATCTATTAAAAGAAGGTAACTATGTACGTAGCTATAGAACAGTTTTTGTTGATTTAGCTACGTAGCTGTTATCATTTTAAACCAGGAGTGCACTGGCTTGCAGCTGGCATCCACCTGGTTTCTTGAAATTGCTTTCGTCCATGAAGTATGTGTGTCCATGGATATCATTAAGTATGGTAGTACTTAATAGTAGGGATTGGTAAGAAATTGTATGGTTTCCCGATTTTTCGCACTTCATAAAACAGCCTTCCAATAGGCTTTACCCGAAAAAACCGACTGGAATGCATTGCTAAGGCTGTAATGATGCTGTACCTTGGTTAAACGAAGCAACAAGTCGAATATTTCGACCTACAGCCAACTTTGAAAATTTAGAAATTCACCTGTATTTCGTCTGCCAGCCTGCCTGCCAGCCAGCCAGCCTGCCGTAAGACCCGGTTGCGCTAGGTGTAGGGCTCCAGAACTTTCACACAATAAAGGTAATGGCGGCGGATTTACGAAAATGTTGTTCCGAAGACGATTTACCCACTGCGGCATGGCGATTCCTTTTATCCTTCATTCCCTTCCTTGTTCTTCTATATTCCTTTAACAAGGTGTGAATCTCACCTTCGAAGGTGATGATAGCCTGTTACGGCTTCTGCTTATTACGTCACGCAAAAACCTGGCTTACATGTGATATAATTAGTTACAGCATAGATATTATATGGTTAAGTGTATAATATCTATGGTTACAGTAGCACCATTCATGGCAGGATGTTTTCCGTGTACTTTATTACATCTTGAACTTTGAGATTATAGCCTTGGACAAATAGCTTTTGCTGTTTTTCGAGCGTTATTTGCTATCACACAGCTGCTTTGCCATGTAAGCGTGTCGTTAACAAGCGCCTGTAAACAAGCATAATTATTACTTAAGCGCCTGTAACATTTGTGTGCCTGCTGAAAGATTATTATGAATGCTTAGCATGTATAAAAAGCAAACAAACTAGATTGATAAAAAAATTCAAAATTGGTAAGTAGGGATTGAATTCAATAGTGCTACAAAAAGTAAGGAAACAAGGAATAAGATTTTGGGACGAGAGAACATTCTGGCATGAGATAATTTATAAAAGTTTAATCCCTACTTTTGGCTCACTTATTATTATTATTATTATTATAAGATTTTGGGACGAGAGAACATTCTGGCATGAGATAATTTATAAAAGTTTAATCCCTACTTTTGGCTCACTTATTATTATTATTATTATTATTGATTTAGTCAGGATGGCTGTATCTACCAGAAGGTAGGTATACAGGTCCTCAATGACAAACAATATACAACTGATAAACTACAACAACTGAACAAAACTAACACTTCAGTATAGGTTTGCCAAAAGTAGGGATTAAACTTTTATAAATTATCTCATGCCAGAATGTTCTCTCGTCCTAAAATCTTATTCCTTGTTTCCTTACTTTTTGTAGCACTATTGAATTCAATCCCTACTTACCTTTTTGAATTTTATTTTTGTATCAATCTAGTTAGAAAGCATATAGCTACGGGATAGGAAGAACTTACAGCTTGCTGTACTTTAATCAAGACTCACGATAGTGAGTCGCAAGGCCAAGAAGAAATGCAACAACATGACCAGTGAGTGAGTTATTTACACGCAGCACCATCCTCAAATTTGCAAACGCTCTAGCTAAGCCGCCATGAAAGCTATCGCTTAGTTAATACAGACCCACAATGTTCTTACTATATAGAATCAACAAACCAAGAATGGAGGAAATCGGCACCACCATTCTTAGTTTTAAGAAGCCATAGCATGGTGGTGTGTGGATTAAGCCTGGTGTTTCCTATCCCATATAGCTATGCTCTCTAATATCTATGTGTATGTGTGTGTGTCCACCACCAAGGCTATCAGTAACTACTCATGTGAAGTAAACCCTTAATAACAAGTTCTACTGTTTTTTACTTTCTTTAACCATGTCATGAATTACTGTAGAAGAAGACTAAGGGAATGCTGTATTATCCATTCTTTTCATAATAAAAGGCGTTTTACCAGTTGTACGTTACTCACAAGATGGAGCACTTCTGTTATAAAAGTGGGCTTGCCATGCAGGTAGCATTTAAAAGAGAACGTTAACGTTTAAAAAGAAAGCTAGCAAACTGTTTAGCCTACGATGTCAGTTTTATTTCTAAAGCACTGGAGTACTAATTAAGCTAAAGATATAACTAATTTCAGGCCTGCATTTAAGGGGGTAGGGCATTGGCCCACCTAGGTCAATTCTTGCCCCCCAAGGTTTGAAGACAAAATTGAAATTCTACTGTATAGTTCCAAATTTCTGTAATTAAAATTTTTCTTGAATTTTTGTGATAAAATATTCATGAACCTCCTTGAATTTTGTGGATCACAGTTGTTTTGTACCAGCGATCTTGCTATTTTGTAATATGCGGAGGTAGGCATGGTCTCTTGGTAATGAAACGTGTATTTTATATTTGCTAAATACAACTAAAATATGGTTGTATTAGCCATTCATTTTACTGTAGAAGGCGTCTTATAACAGCTGGTAGCAAGACAGAGTGACTCAGTTATAATGGTTGGGGGTGACTTGCTCGTAGCAAAGCGCTTAGAAGAAGACTAGGTTTCAGTAGCAGATCAATAGTTTTATCTAGCAACAATAATGCATTCTCAGAGTTTTATCACTAAGATAGTAGAGCTTAAAGCCGATTGTAGTGACGAGTCCTAAGTCCCCTTACATTTTCAGTTTGCCCCCCCCCCCCCCACTGCTGATTGCATCAATTGTATATGTGCATGTTGCTATGCATTTTTTAGTGACAAGTCTTTGTTCACATGACTTCCTCATAACAATGGTAGTAGATTAACAATAGTTTAACTCATACAGCACCTGTATTTAGATGGTAAAACATTAACTTGTTTCAGTTTTGTAATACGTATAGTTAGAAATTAATAAGGGTAGTTTGCAGGTGTTTAGTTTTCAGTCCATATTTATTACTTAACTCTATTTAGCTACTCAAATTGTAGCCCAGGGATACTAATTTAAAATACTGTTTGAGAGCATATTACTATGTAGTTAATCTGTTGATCTTTAATCTATAAATATGTTGAATGGAATCATTGTAAGAACTAAATAATTCTTTCTCTTCCTTATATGGTTTTATCATTAGTCTTATGTTAGCTAAGTAGTGTATAGTAGTTTATAATTGATTGACTATCTACTGTAAAATAATTATTTTTGGCTCTACGTCATTGTAGTGGAAAGTCCTGGAAAATGGGATACTATGCCCAAAGGAGTTGCGTGCCATATAGTTGCCTTGGACCCCAAGTCTACTGAGTATAGTGAAGTGAAGAGTAAATTTGAGACATCTATGGGTCCATTAAAGATGCAGCAAAATCCACCATCATCACGTGGTATGGCTGCTAACATTGCTATGGCACAATATATGTATGCTGGGCAGCAATGGAGCCAGATCATTAAAATTGAGCGAATTCAAAACCCTTTCCTTCATGCTCAATATGTTGCAAAGAAGAAAACAATGGATCAACATAATCCATCAAACATAGTGAATGAGAGAGAATTATTTCATGGTTGTCCAGGGGATGTTGCAGAAAAGATTAGTCACCATGGATTCAATAGGAGTTTTGCTGGAAAGAATGGTACATATGTAGCTATGTTACTAGTAATAAGTTATACTGAGAGAATTACATTTCTCAAATTAACATACATAATTGGCTATTTTGTTTTCCACTACATACATGCATACATACGACTTACGTACGTACATGATACATGCATGCACATACTTACATACATACGTAGCTACACGTACATACATACATATACAATATATAGCTACATATAAGGTCAGTGGCAGATTATTAAAATAAGCTTTAGTATTCATGGTTGAGCACTATTTATAATGTAAGCTACGTACAATAGCTAGCTAATATATTTGTCATTTTGTCTTGTAGCAACTGTGTATGGAAAAGGTGTGTATTTTGCTCATGATGCCAGCTATTCAGCAAGAGATCAGTATTCTCCAAGAGATGTTAACAATAACAACAAGCACATATTTTTGGCTAAAGTATTAACTGGAGAGTTTACTGCTGGTAGTTCTAATTCTGTGACACCGCCTGCTAAAGGTGGAAACAGTTTGACTTTATACGACTCTGTTGTGGACAATGTCAGTAATCCAGCCATTTTTGTGATATTTGGAGATGCTCAAGCATACCCAGATTACCTTATTACTTTTACCTAAAGTGATATTTTGCTGAAGCACATGCATATACATAGCAACTTTTTTATTTTAGGACAGCTAGTTTGCTTGATATTAATTTGTAAGGGTGTACAAGTGCACGGTTTATACTTATATGGTAGCTGCCTGCATAATTTGTATTTTGTCAACATTAATACTGTATATGCATAAAATGTACGTAATATCACTAGCTAGCAGCCTACATGCAATAACATGTATCTGTTATAATTATGTAGCTAATTATGAGGCAGCTATAGTTATATGGTATCGCTTTTAGCTAGTAGCTACAGCTATATAGCTATGTAGTGCAGAGCTATTACACTCTGATGTAATTATAACAAGTCGATGTATTGTAGCTACCACGTAAATCCAGGTGCTATATATAAAGTTAAACTACAGTCAATCTAGCTACTATCATATTGTTAAGATATACGTACTATGATGTCATGAGTCCTTTTAAAATAGATTTTGCACATGCATGTGTATACACTTCCAATTTTGCTTTGCATATAATTATGTGGACTGTCCGAGCGAAAACCAGCCTGGTTTATACTTCAAAATTTGCCACTTAAATGCTTTATACTGTATATTGCAAATTGTTCGAGGCGTAAAAGTTTTGCGGTTTTCACGGATTAATTGGTGACCGCGAAACTTTTCCAGCTAAACATTTTCGTTCTTGTTTTAAATTGGAATGTCACGGTTGAATACTGCGGGAAGTAGGACTGTCAATGCAATATACAGCTGGTTATTTCGAACTCCTCTGCCATTAATAAGATTTCACATGTCCACGTGGTTGGTACGCCACGCATCAGCATTCAGTGCTGAGTTAGCTAAACTGTAGCTGCATTGTGTGATTTCCAGCTTGATACAATCTTACAGCCACACTGCCTGTATCTGCCAAGCTCAGAAAGTGACAAATTAAGCGATATAATTATATAATTAATCAGAATTAAGCAGATGTGTTCAGTTAATGAAATTGCGTATGCACGTGAGCACACTTTGGACAAGGCTGAGCCATAGATAGTAACCATAGATAGTATATTCTCCGGGTACGGAGAATATACTATCTATGGCTGAACAAACCGTGAAAGTTTTCCAGCGAATTTGAAGTACCTTGTCCATTCGCGAAACTTTCACCTCAAACAATTTGCAATGTACAGTAACTTTTGTTGGGTAAAGCATATACAGACTTCAAATTGCAGGAATAGTAGGAATAATCATCACTTTACTAACCATTACTGAAAATTTGAGCATTTATGTAGGATTTTATAGACCATTAACTTGGCAAAATCGGAGTTGTGAACTAGGCTGGTGTTCACTTGGAGAGTCACATAGCTATATAGTTAATTTCATGTGCATACAGCTAGCTATCAACCATTTTCATGAACATGTTTATAGCTACATATAGCTAGCTGTGTAAATTATTTAAGCATTTGAGGATCAGTAGTGAAGGGGTAATTATATGTTATTTCTAACTATGTAGCTACGTATACATATGTAATTCCTGAGATATCTATATAGCTACATACTTAAATGTCAGTTTGGAGAATTTATCAAACAGATTATGTAATTTATCAACCTGATTTCTCACTTTATCATTACCACTGTTATCGAGTACTGGATTGTCAATTGTATTCTGAAGTGAAGCCAAAAGAAGGGTGGTTAAAAGATTTCTCTTGAGTTACAACAATAGAACGGTCTGAGTCATCTTTCCCAGGAATTATTGACTTTAGAGTCGTATTTAAGAGAAATCTATGCCTCAGCCTAGGTTGTGTCTTGCATTGTCTAAAGTTTAAAATTAAGAATAGTTTAGACAATGGAAAAGACACAATTAACTTAGGCTGAGGCATAGATTTCATTCACAATTTAATTATAATTTTTAGTTGAAGTTATTACAGTATAAGTGAAATGCATACAAGATTTTTATAAACAAAGTATAAAGGAAGCTAAACACACTAACTGTATTATGGAATCCACAGCTACAATATAATTATTATAGGATTTATAATTGTCCTTGCCTCTCTGATTTAGTATAACGGTTAGGCACAGCTGATTAGTAGCCAAACGCACCAAGCACAATAGCTAGGTATTTAGACACATATAAACCAGCCTATTATGTTTATTTTACCTATTATCCCTTCGAAGACCGTAAGCCACTATAGTGGCTCTGAGGTTTCTAAACCAAGTTATTTTACGCAAAAACTTTTTAAAACGCGTTTTGCAGCCTGATGCTTGGACCCCTGTATCTCCCTATGTAAAGCGCCTATGCCTACATGGTTTGCGGCAAAATACTCTTTATACATAGACCTACAATAATATATAGGATTTATAAACCTTTTATTATCCGTAATGTTTCTCGTTACAGGTGAAACGAAGCAATAATCAGACGGCATAACTCAGCGATGGATAAAGCTACGACTCTAATGTTTTCGACACAAACCCACTACTACATGTTCTCCTGGGCGCCCCCATACACGATGACTCAGTATTAACATAACCGGAGTACGAGCGATCCGAACATTTATCTGTAACTTTTGTGAATAAAAATTTCGTATTTCCGTATTTACACAATAATTCAAAATGTATTTATTGTATTACCATGTTTTCATATTGATAAGTAAGTGATAGCAAAGTATATAAATATATATAACTGTTTATTTTAACTTGAATTCCAATCTTCTGCCATTTCAATAATAAAATTACTTCATTGCTTGACTTCGTATTTCAATTATTTCATTGGCTGCAATTGCACTTAAAATCCACAGTATTCTGTTATTTCAAGTTCCACTTCATTATTCGAACAATGTTGTTGTGTATTATGGATGCGTGAAGTTTCTTTCACATACGTACAGTAGACACACCAATGCCATTCCACATCATATATTCTGCAAAGACAAAAACATAACACAGTATAATACAATTGTCCACACAGCCCCGTAAAAACAGTAACATGCCAACCATTCCCCGTTGAACACCATGTGGAGGTTTTGACACTTGTTTAACATAGACACATATACATACTAAAAAATAATACGTACACATACACAAACGCGCAACACATAACTAAATGGTATGGATACAAATAAACACACAACACACAGACACAACAATACCCATGATCCTCCATGTACTAAATGATATGGATACATATAAACACGTATACATACACAACATGCAACGCACAGACACAGAACCTAATAACGTACGTATAAATGGTATGGATACAAATAACACATACGCACAACACATTCATAGAACCTAGGAGAAACAGTCCTATCCGGAGAAACTGACCTATCAGGAGGAATAGGCCTATCCAGAGAAACTTCATGGCCTAACAGACCTAAGGGTATCATAAATAAAAGAATCGGACGGGGATACAAGGCATCAGCAGTAAGAAGCCACCTCCTTTTCTGGCACGAGTACACGGAGGCCGAGTTTTAATAGCAGTTGGGGTGGATGTAGTGGGATAACCACGTTCTCTACACCTGTACTATGGTACATTTCACTTTTACCTTCTTCTGGTAACTCTTCATCCGAGTTTGAGTCCTCCTCACCCACCGGAACCGGCTTACCGCTCCTTCTCGCCAACAAGCATTTCCTCCTCCCCACCTGACTCGCCTTATGAAGACTCGCTGTAGCCTAGAAATAGAAAAAGGGTTATAACGGAGCGAAGAGGTTATTTCAGTAAGATACAAAGAAACAAAGGCGAACTTATATTCCTCTCAACACGAGTAACCATGAACGGAAGGGATTCAAATACTCGTTGATATATAGGGAAAAACAAACCTGAGCGGCATCCAGTGCTTCTTTTGTAGAAGAAGAGTGTTCAGCGCAGCCCTATCCTTCATCCGTGATACTCCCGTCAGAGTTGTTGTCGGGTGAGTCATCCAAAATCTGCCATAAAGCATGAGAAGATTCCATGGCACAAAACTACCCTAAACTAAAAAAGTTGTATACCAGCGCAAAGCCCTTTGTTTACTGAACAACGTGGTCAAGTCCGTTTTTGCATAGGATACTTAGTATACGAGCAACGGAGCGATAAACGCATGCGTGTTGAAAAGCCACTATATAGTGGCTTACGGTAGATAACCTTCCCGTAAATATTATATTATCTTGGGCTTCGAAGGGTTATGCATAAAGCTACATTTTCAGTTGATTCGAAACATCACATTTCCTTCACCTATAGTCCTATAGCTAGCTACGTACTGTAATACATAAAATTTGAAATGTCATCCACATTTCACTCTAAATAAAACTTCACATTTCCCACTTCTATATCATAACATTTCATGTTTTACAAATTCCATTGTGTTTGAAAATATCATCTGTTCTGTATACTTAATGAAAATTAATGTCACTGATGTAATTACTATAATACAATGTAACTAGCTATTAAATTTAGGCTTCATTATTTTCTTGCTCTGAGCAGCATAAACGTGCACACTTATTAAAGGTCGATTGATTGATTGATTATTGATTGATTGATTGATTGATTGATTGATTGATTATATCCTCAAGGTCGTTAGTTCTTCCTTGCCAGAGGAATACGTACATAATGTACATACGTACAATATAATACATATCATATAGCTAGCTACTAGGGCTGAGCCTAATATGCTCAAAATTTTACCTATTATTCCCTCCAAAAATTTGACCCATTATTCTTATTTTATTCCCATATCATCACCTATTATTCCTACTTAGCGTAAGCAACCATTTATCGACCAGCATCTATTATCGACCAGTGTAAATCCGCATATTCATTTTGAATACTGCCGGATTTTATTGGCTTTTAAGTACCTTTTTACCCGTTAGAATTTATTTCAAAGTAACGTGTTCTTTGTGTTGTGTGTTCAGCAGCAAATTTAGCGATTGTTTCAGTATGTTGTAAGCATAATAGTGTATTTACTTTAATATATCTTTATCACAGGACTATGCCATACGTGCGCACTGGGCAGAGGAAGGTTCTGAATCGCAGGAAGCGTTCAAGGTCTGCTCCAGCTGTATTGATCACTCCAGCAGCAAAGCGAACTAAACGAAAGCAATGGACTGAATATCAAATGGAAGCGGCAATGGGAGCTGTGAAATCCGGGAAGAGTGGTATTAATCGTGCTGCCATTGACCATGGGATTCCACCAACTACTCTGAAGGACAGGCTAAGTGGAAGAGTACAAAACAGTACTCCTGGTCCAGTCAGGTATTTGAGTAATGATGAAGAAAAGGAACTTAGTACCTTTATTAAAGATTGTGCCTCTATTGGCTATGGCAAAACGAGAAAGGAAGTAATGAGCATTGTTGAGTCGCAAGCCACGCGTAAAGGAGTGCTCAGGAAAGACAGAATATCTCATGGATGGTGGAACAGATTTACAGCTAGACAAGGTGACCTATCATTACGAAAGGGTGACAACACAGCCCATGTACGTATGGATGCAATCAATTCAGAAACCATGAAGCATTATTTTGATTTACTGGAAAGCACACTAAAGGATAATGACTTGATGAATGCACCTTCACAAATTTACAATGTTGACGAGAGTGGAATGCCATTAGATCCTAAAGCACCAAATATTGTAACTAAAACAGGAACCAAGAAAGTTCGCTACCGATCTACTGGAAGGAAAGGACAAATAACCATTGTAGCATGTGGAAATGCTGCTGGACAAATAATACCACCAACTATTATTTTTGAAGCTAAAAAGGTAAACCATGCGTGGAGCAGTGGTGAGCTTCCAGGGACAACATATGGATGTAGTGACAAGGGATGGATTACAATAGACCTGTTTGAATCATGGCTAAGTGACCATTTCCTTTGCCATGCCGTGAGTACCCGACCTTTGTTGCTACTTCTCGATGGGCACAGTACACATAACCAACCAGAAGTTGTTCGTTTAGCCAGGGAAAAAAAGGTTATAGCTAATCCTATGTTTACCACCTCATGCAACGCATGAAGCTCAACCGCTTGATTGTGGTGTGTTTTCCCCTCTCAAAGCACAATGGAGAAAGGTTGCTCATGATTTTCTTCAATCAAACCCTGGCATGGTTATCACCAAGTTCAATTTTAATACCTTATTTTCAAAGGCTTGGGTAAACGCAGTAACCCCAGCAAATGTTATAGCAGGTTTTAAAACCTGTGGCGTATACCCTTTTAATCGTTCAGCCATTAAGGTTCAAGAATCAAAAAAGGATGATTCCACATCAGGGGCAAGCAATGCTGGTGGTAACACTGAATCCTGCGCAACTACTAGTGACTGTATTGCTGAAGATAATGCTGCTGGAAGTCAAGCTGTGTTAACACCGGCCGTACCAAAGCCATTTACTGCAGAACAGGAAGCATTATTTAAAAGACGTTTCGAAGAAGGATACGATGTATATATTGATAAAGATTATATCAGGTGGATCAACGTGAATCATCCGGAATTCCATGTAGTACAGGATTCGACACCTGCAACACCTGACAACCACTTGAATACTGATCTCATAGTTCCTTGTGAGGAGCCAGCCTCTAGTCAATCAGTTTCATCTAACGAGACATCACCTAAGGATCCAGTAACTGTAGACAAATCTGTTTCAGTTGTACCTGTAGGGACAGGGCCATCCACATCACCATTATCAGATCTCCTAGTGTGCCCTGCAATGAATACACCTAGTGTACCAAAAAGAACTGCTACCCGTGCACGACTTCTTACAAGTGATGAAAGTCTACAACTGCTTGAAGAGAAAGAGAGGAAGAAGGAAATGGAACTCCTTGAAAAAGAAAACAGGAAAAAGGAAAGGGCTACAAAAAAGAAGGAAAGAGAAGAATTGTTAAAGAAAAAGAAAGAGGAACAGGCTAAGAAAGCTAAGGAAAAAGCAAAGAGAGCGGACGAAAATGCAAAAAAGAAAACATCAAAACAAAGTAAGAGGAAAAGCCCCACAACTCCGCCAGCTACAGAACTGGGCTCTTCAGAGACTACAGCAGAGCTGTCAACTGAAATTGCAGGGCCATCAACTAGTTCTTTCTTGGACAGAATTAATGATGAAAGTATAAATGCTAATGTCTGTTGCATGTGCTTTGTTAATTATGAAGACGATGTTCTTGAAGGTAGCGGAGCAGATTGGATATATTGTAGATGCGGAAGGTGGCTACATGAAGATTGTGTCGAAGATGTTGTAAAGGATAACGATGGAGAGGAGCGATATTGCTCATTTTGTGTTGACAAGTTTACCATATAATGTGTAATTTTAGTTGTGTATATTTGTAATGTCAACAACTTTTTTTGTGCACATAGGACTTAAGTGAAAGTTGGTATGGATGTAATTTAGTGTTAGCGCTATTGCATGGTGTGACTTACTAAAGGGCAGAGTTTTTGTATATGCACAAACTAACCGTAGTGGTCGATAATAGGTATACGGAACATCAATATCTGGTCGATAATAGGTGTCGGTGGTCGATAATTGATACATTACATGCACTCAGTTTATCGCACAGTGCTTACAAATAAAACATATAACATAATCGGACAAAGAACACGGAAAAGTAGAAGGATACATGAGTCGGATGATGAAAACAGGGACCCGTTGGGCTATTCCTGTGGTAAGTTATAACCATATATACCAAACTTGGTCGATAAATGGTTGCTTACGCTATTCTTGTAATTTTTATTGTATCGGTGATAGCTAATAATGTCTACAATACACACAATGACTATTATATACTGGTGAACAGGATATTGCCAGTGTAGACTTAATTTTCTTCAGAATCTACATGAAATATTCTACATCTTCACCATCATCATCATTTTAAACAATTTTTTTCATTACATTTACGTTAAATTACCCATTGTAACTTCCAATTATTCTCGTGAATGCCTTATAATTCCAGAATTATTCTCATTAAAATTACAACCTATTATGCCTAAAATGATGCCGGCATATTAGGCTCAGGCCTAATAGCTACAGCTTTACAATACAATACACAGCTACGTAGCTACAGTTCTATATTAAACTAATAAAACGGTAAAAAAGTACACATTTAATTTGCTACACAGACTGACAGGAGTTACAGCTTTTATAGAAATATATACGTAGCTAGCTACTAGATTTAAAAAATTGAAATTCAAAAGGGAGTGCATGGGGATCGTAATAAAAATGTAAGGAAACAAGTATAGTCTGCACCTTCTGATATAATCTTGTCAGATAAGTCTATTCGCCAATATATATTTTCCGCTGCCGCATAATTACGCTGTATGGTAATCATGCCTTAGGAGTTAGGACACACATGGTCTGTAGTTATATAATTGCTTAGGCCACAGGTGATAACGTTTATGACATAAATTTGTTAACCAAGTATATTTCCTCATGTTTTATAGCTCTCCAGAGTGTGACTTCCTGTTACGCATGTGAGTAACAATGACATCACAAAAGATCATTTCTTACACTGCACATTGTCTATACATATGCATGGTTGGTGAGCTTCACATTTTGAATGCTTTCAAGTTGAGCTGTTGCAATTGTATTTATGACTGGCTCTGTGAAAACCATTTGCATATTTTACATAGTTCACACAAATAGGTGTAAAATCCTGAAATTGCAATTAATGTTAAAAGTAGCTGGATTATTCGTCAACTAATATGCAAATTCCTACAACATTTCAAGCAATGGTTAGGGAGCTTTTAAATAACGGGTCAAAATTTGCATGTGAACATGAAGGGCTTTTGTAGAGCTATAGTCAACTTGAATACAAGTTACCAACGTAGTGATTGTAACTAGTTGCGTGCTATACATCAGTTGTGTAGCCAAGTCCAGGCCTCTGGCTTAGTATTTTAGTGCTAGCCACTACATGTGTTATAAACAACAAGCAGCTGGATAGCTGCGTAGGCAATAACTGGCACTTTTGTGTAATAGTTTGTAGGCTGTGTTGTTGTTGTTGTCATTAGGCCTGAGCGATTGTGTGAATTTTAACATCACGATTATTGTCATCAAAGCATCACGATTGTTGATTATTGTTTTGGCTTATGATATATTTAGACATTGTGAGTCAGTCCTTCATTAACTTCTATGGTGTCAGGCGCTTAGGATCACTTAAGAACATTGATGCCTTCCTGATGTTGTTAAGCCCAAGGTACAGCATCACTACTTGTTCCATTCCTTTAATTAAACATACAATGGCTTTGTCAGTTTGTCATATATCCCTGGTGCACATAATATACTATAATCAAATTATCAGCATGTTAGCTAATATTTTGCATGCATGTCAAAAAGTAGCTAGAGGAATAAAAAATGATTTGTTCTGATATATAGTTACCGGTTGCATAACTGGATGCCCAGTTAGTTATCAGGACATCCGGTTATGCAACCAGACACTGGTTAAGCATCCGTGCAGAACATATATTCGAATATAAGAAAAAAGAGGCTGGTTCACGAGACTACTTAATCAATTAAATCAATTACTAAAGTGTGAAGTGATTCTAAATTTTTAACATTAAAATTAATTTTCTAATAGCAAGCGAGATATATTTACTGGTCTAATGGTAGTTTCGTTTAAACTTAACAAAGCCCTACAGTTGAAACGTTTATTACTTAATGTCACATTGCGGACCCTACCTAAGGCGTAGTCTTTCGTTATGTCATAATTTACTCACGTGCGACACAGAATCGCCATTTTGCGACGTTCGCTTAGGTCTATACACAAAGTACAAAGTGACCACGCCTTAGGTCTATACACAAAGAACATGACGTGAGCCATGCACGTCTGAACCTCAAGTTGAACAGCAAAGCATCAATTATCAATTCGAGAAAAGTTGAAACCCCGTCAAGTTGATATATGTATTGTAACAACTAAACGAACTTTGCGCGGAATTGCCACACCTCATCTTAGACGCCATTTTATTTAGTAACGGCCATTTCGGATGAACATCTTACATGATGGTTGATGTCAAAGGTGCTGCCAGCGCTGAAAAAGCGTTTAAAAGTTTCTATAACAAGTTGATTCAAGCATTGCCAATAAATGATTTGGTAGCGGACTTTTATACAAATAATCTGCTCCCGGGTAATCGTAAAGCTGAAATGGATTCTCTAAGCACAACAAAAGAAAGGACAGAGTATTTTTTAGATGAAGTGATTAAACCAGGTTTAAATATTGGATACATCGGGCAGTTTAACAAAATGATAAATATCATGGAATGCAGTGATGATCCTGTGGTGAATTATTTAGCAAAAGAGATAAAAGAATGCATACTTGATGTTTCATCCAACAGTGGTGATGATACTGGTAATTTTTATCACACATACAGTGGTCATACACACCCACACACATACAGCGTATGCGTACCATACACACACACACACACACACACACACACACACACACACACACACACACACACACACACACACACGCACACACACACACACATACATTAATACGTAGATATGACATATATCAACAGTACATTTAGTCTGGCACAGCAGATAGTTGGATTAGAGCATGTGCCTTTGTTCCAAAGGCACGCTATCAACGATCTGGTCTGCCTAATATGGACTTGTGTAAAATTACTAGAGGTGCACTGATATAACTTTTTATTGATATATTTATATGGCCGTTATAAATAAAATCTTAAAACCAATAAAACACAACTTATCTGATATAATCAATTCATTTTGAAGTCACTATTGCACCTTATAGCATAAAATTGAAGAGATAAAAATTAATATTGATGAATTGTCTAATTTTTACATTTACCGAAAAAATATTGACGAAAGTTGTGTCAAGCCTCATTTCTATTTATTGTGCAATGCAAGCAAAAGTATGACAGTGCCATGTTCTGTAGGATTTCTTAAAAAATTGACAAAAAATATTTTGATGAATGGACAAATTTTTGTCAAATTTGTCAATATTTTACTGTCAAAATTTTATGCTATACGGTATCCCACAAGTCAAACTTTCAGCATTTATTTGGCTATCAATACATATTAACACTTCTGTATAAGTAGGCTGCTCATAGGTAGCGGATGCTACTATGAAGTGGGGGGGCTGGCCCAAATGTTAACTGCTGTAAAACCATAGTAACAGTGGTAACAAATTATAAATAGGCGATATATGCCGCATACATAAAATATTGTTAAGAATTGTTAAATTGCTATTGTTACGTATGTTGATCCCACAAAGTGTAGTAGAATGGGATGTGTGGATGACAGACTCGAACGTGACTCCTATTCTTTTTCCTTGTGTTCTATAAAGCAAACGTATTATGTCTCTTAAATTTTTGTCAGCTAGTGCTTGTCAACAAATTTTATATACTGCTCACCTTGACGTGCTTTTGTCCAACCAGTCTAAATGATAAGAGGAGGTCCAAATTCAGTTCAGTGCTTGAAAACACTATTCACAAGTTTCTTTGGGGGGCTGGAGGGCTATAGCTAGCCCATCCACTTTTTGTCTTGTTTTAAAAAACATGAACCATGGTAGTGGTTCATAATAAGGATCCAACAAAACTTGTGAAAACACCCTAATAGAACGCACGCTAAAAACATCTTTAAAGCTTCCCTTGGTTTGCAAAAAACAGCCAGAACCTCTTTTGATGCTCCTAAGACTATTACCAAAGTATAAAAAGCCTAAGCCTAGGGTATCCATATTTTACTGTTGTTGAAAAACCCCCCATTTCTCGATCTTCTTCTTCTTCATCTTCATCTTCTTTCGCGCGTCTACACTCTACACAAAGTTGAAACCACAAATGAAAACTATTGGCGTATCTTTAAAATGGCGCTACCCAGGTCTGCGATATTTTAAAAACTTCGTTTTCTAAAGATATGAACCAAAATCTCCTTCAGAAAGATTGAGAAGCCATACAAATGCCCAAGATGCTTGTGTGAAAATGGCTTAAACATTATTCAACGAATGTTATTCATGCCATATCATTTGTAATGAGCGGTTTTATAACTGAGCTGCTTATTTTAGCTGCTTTCTGCTTTCATTGCTGAAACTCCATAAAGATCAAGAAGCCATACGAATGTGCGAGATACTTGTGTGAAAAATGGCTTAAACATTATGTAACAAATGTTATTCACACCATACCATCTATAATGAGTGGTTTTATAACTGAGCTGCTTCTTTCAACTACTTATTGCAACTTCTATTTTCATCGCTAGAAAAAATGACCAAGTCCTTTATTTTCCGCGTCATGCATAACACTAAGTTTTCTGAGATAAGGCACTTTAATTAGAAAGCGCCACATTGTTGGAGTGTTGTTCATTAGAAGGTGTTTGACAGCTATTTTGATGACACAGCGGAGGATAACATAGTGGATTTCTCCATTCAAAGGAAAGTGCTATTGTGCTGTGTTAGGGATCACTGTCCAGCAATGGACATGAAAAAACTAAAGAAACGAGTAAATTGTGAATTTCAAAAGGAGAATAGGGATCCTGAAAAAAGTAACTAAACAAGATGAAGAGTCTGTAGCTAATAGTCAGAGCCCGTGATTCTATGACATTCCTATTTTGACTGTTAAAATCATAGCTTCAGTCAAAATAGGGATGTCATAGAATCATGGGCTCTGACTATTAGCTACAGACTCTTCAGTTTAGTTACTTTTTTCAGGATCCCTATTCTCCTTTTGAAATTCATAATTTTTTAATTTACTCGTTGATATATAAATTGACTAACTTTCTGTAAATTATACACAATGCAGCTGTAGCGACTCACAGAACCAAACTAATCTATAGCAGAGAATCACATGAGCTCAGAAACGATGGTAGCTATAAACCAGTACCAGTAGGTATAGCTAGCTAGGCGGCTTTAATTTATAATCTACTTGATGACAATAACAATCTATCAGTTTCTACCAGGGGGTAGGACAAGCACATGTGCAATGCCAAAAGCACACGTGCGACGCCAATCTTGTGACGTAATGCCTTGTACGTCCATACACTTTGTGTTTATGTGTTTAGTCTTTTATTATTTAATGTGATTTTAGTGATAAGGGCATTCTTAAAGTCTAAATTTTTGTTTTATGTATATGTTAAGCCCCGCTGAGCCCCGCTCAACAGGGAGTTATTTGGCACAGTGTGCACTATTTGGAACATGCAGATAACACACGTTATATCATCTCCCTCAGTCACATCCCTAGCGACTGTGGTATATCTAAACTCTTTCGGAGCAAAATATACACCCATATTGTCTGGATCTGAAGGTCCTCGTGTATCACCATCAGTGGCCATTATTATGCACTCAATCTCACACAAGCTTTAGTAATGAAAAGAATGTAATTATTCTCCTCACCGCTACGTAATATTGGTGTCGCATGTGTGCTTGCCCTACCCCTGAGTTTCTACTATAGCCTGCTCAAAAATTTCTGATAATTCTAATTACCCAAATGAAAATATATAAAATTTAATTACAATATTGCAGCATTACATAAAACACTAACCATAACTGCGAACCATTAAATGCTAACCATAGATATGTATATACTATTCAAGTGCTAACCATAATTTATTAACCACAATGTGTGAATTTGATCCCATCAATGCTAAAGCTGGCCAGAAAATTTCTGAGGATTGGTAATTATCATACATAAGCTCTGAATTATGGTTAATTTTACCAAAATAATCTTTTAACCAGATGTATAGGTCTAGTTTATAGTGCGTAATTAATTTTCTGTCTGCTGTCTATCCCTGGAATTAACATGAGGAAGTCTATATTCTTACCACTGGCATTATATTTACCACATTCATACGTATATTATGCCAGTGTGGTGACAATGATCAATATAATTAATATAACTTCTGTTTCAAGCATGGGCGCTTATGTAATAAGGCCCTGTGGGATAGAAAGAGTTAGGATACAATATAACCTTATTAGCGAATGAGCAAAGGCTATTTTGATGGTTTTGGAATGAATTTTGTGAGTTCCCATCCAAGCTCCTGTTCCCATTTTCTATTCCTGTTCCCATTTTCTATAT
The DNA here is from genome assembly GCA_963930835.1 of Spongia lamella. Taxonomy (NCBI): domain Eukaryota; kingdom Metazoa; phylum Porifera; class Demospongiae; order Dictyoceratida; family Spongiidae; genus Spongia; species Spongia lamella. The sequence goes on along the minus strand of OZ005752.1, from coordinate 6,315,216 downwards.
TTCTCTAGAATTCTACTTACCCATATCCCACTTCCCCCTGTGTGGAGGCCTAGTCATAGGATTAGACAGAAATTCTGTCCCCAGGGATATTTGTATTTTGTAGCTCTACTGATACCTATACGGAGGATAACGTGATCTTTGCAATTGAATACTGAATATCATATATAAAGTTGCATACCTAGTTAGAGCACGTACACAAAGTTATAGGTAAAGGTCAGTGCTCAGGTGAGTGATCCATACATCATATAGCTATAACTACACTCCATGTATAAAGAATACGCTTCTTATACAACTAGACAGAAATAGGCTCACTGGAGACCGTGTATCCTATTGTATGTACGTGTGCTGCTAAATAGGTACGAATTTTTCTATATGGTGGGTACATATAAAGGAGTAGGTTTGTCAAGTTAGGGGGTGAAATGTAGGCTAAGGTTCCTAGTAAACGTATGTGGGCAGACCGGGTGTTAAATGTAATACTGTATAAGTATAAAATTTGGCGAGGATTTTAATTTGGCGATTTTTGTGGAGGTCGCCAAATGTAAATCTCATCATAATTTCTTTTACATAATATTCAAACAATTTAATTGCAGCCGGCTTTATACTCTATAGCTAGCTATAGCTACCCTAACTCAAACCGCCTTTATCTACTATATAAAGTTGAAAAGCTGTCTGTCCGTCCGTCCGTCTGCATTCTTTCCTCGTCAGGTTGTTAACTCTACTGCCTCTGCATGGATCGATGCCAGACTTGCTCGAAATGAAAGCTATGTCCTCTGGCAACTGCAAGTTTATTTCTAAAAGTTTGTAAGAGCTATAGTTCGTCGACACGAATGCATGATACACATCCATGTCGAACAGCCATGCATGAATCATTGGTTTTTCTATGGTTTTTGCGCTGATGGTAACGCAACGGACTTTCAAACTGTAGATCAGTGGTCGGAGATTTAGTCACTGCACAGTTTTTTTACTTTTAAAATGTTTTATTTTGCATGGGTTTTTGCGTAGATGGTGACGCAATGGACTGTGACACATTAGATCAGTGGTCGGGGATTGAGTTACTCCTAGTTTTTTTTACTCAAAATTTTTTCTAATTTTTCAAGCATTCCTTATACTATTGAAGAATGGTATAGATAGCAGAGTAAACACGATTAGAAGGCGTGTCCTTTGAGTAGCGCATTATAGCTCGCGTAAAATAAGTGGGCATGTCTTTCGAGGTTGCATTAAATTTCTATCAGGCATGCACAAGTTTATCTGTAGTAGCACTATTTAGATATTAACTTAATTGGAAGATTAAGCAATAGCTGGTACAGCCTACTACAAGGTGTTAAATAAACAATGAAATCTTAGTGTAAACAGATGGACAGTATATGGAAAGAGAATATAGATAGGCATAGGACATGCACTATAGGTAGGCATAAGTGACTATAGGTAGGCATAGGAGACTAGGTAGACTATAGGTAGGTATAAGAGACTTGGTAGTTAAGCATACACAAGTTAGCGGACTAGGGAGTCCATTTAGCTACACCTGCACGATAGGGCAGGTACGTTTGCTAGTTCTCTATATAGCTAAATTAGTGTTAAACTGTTACTGTAACTCAGTAAGCCTGCCTTCTTTCAAACGCTCACTATCGGCATAGCGGCACTCCCACCTTTATAACTGGAGCCCTCCATCTTGATAGTAATGTACAACTGATAAAATGCCTTCTACTGCTAAGTGAACAGTCAATACAGCATTACCTTAGTCTTCGTTGGCAGGAATTCATGATGCGCTGCTACTAAGGTCACGCCCACTAACAATATCGATGGCAAGTGTCATATAACAAAACTGAAAAATAGCAGAACTAGTTTAACAAGTTATTCAGGCTTCATTTCACATGAATAGTTTTCAATAGCCGGAGGTGGATCGGACAAAAGAAAAACTCCGGCGTGCCTACTTTAATTATATATATAATTAAGTACTTAGCTATGCCTTTTCACCAATACAAAATCTCGCCAAACACACTTTTTGGTTAAACGCCAAATATTTGACCCGCCAAAGTTTGTACTTATATGGTAGTAGCCTTAAAATAAACCATCACGAACCTCAAACTACACTACAAGTTGAAGGGGTAGCTACCTGTGAGCCTCGCTGAGAGGAGTTGGCTACACCTTATTATAGCCTTCCACAGTAGTCCTATAGCATCAGTTTTGCACGCTTCCGGATGTTTAACACGATTCATTCATAAAGACCTGATCATCTATTGCTGTTAGTCCCTTATAATGACAAACCCATGAGTGTACAGGTATATGTGATAGCTACTAAGCAATAAAATGGATTTTAAGCCTTACCAAATTTTGCTTTGAAAGCTCATCATGATGAAACATCACAAATGGTTTTGCTCTTAGCAATGATAGATTTGCAATGTTCTCTATATTTGTTAAATATCTGCCACTGTTGTTCTAAAAACATGCAGTACCAAATAGCCTTGTGGTTGAAGCACCACATCTTGTTTTTATAATAAGATGAGCGGCATTGCCAATTTTTGCTGCATCAAGGCACTGTATCATTCCACACTTTGCACATTCTCTGACTTCTGGATCAGTTTAGATACATTGGCTTTAACTTTGCTTTTGTATAGGTCCATTGTTATTTACATTGCACTATAGCAACATGTAAACAACACTATTTTAGATAGCAGCACCCCCTGTAGTAAGATGAGTAAACAAAATATTTTAGTGGACATCGGACATGGAACAGATGGACCTGGAGGTGACCCAGGGGCATAGCCAGGATTTTTAAAAGAGGGTTTCTGATATAGGAATAGTAGATCTAAGACGCAGAGGTCTGAGGCACAGCCCCCAGACACTGAAGCATATAAGCATTTTAAAGGTCCAATTTCATTGATAAAGCAGGATGTAATACTTCAGCTGCATCATACAGAGGGCGGGGTAGGAGAAGCAATCGCCCCCAAAATTTGTACAGCATGCAGATGCCAATGTTAAATTAAAAATGTGTATATGGTCACTACTATTATTTGTCCCCTCAATGAGCTGTATAAAAAGCACCGGATACATGGATTACACACAGCTCTTGTTGATGGGAACCACCTTGTACTATAATGTAATGTCTACTGTAGATCTAGACACATGCAAAAATCAATACGTAGCTACGTTATTAACAAAAGCAGCTACCTTATCTTTACTTGAAAGAAATTATCTTAATTCGCTAGCTGCTTTTTATGCTTACTAGAAAAAGTTTCTCCACAAATAAATACCATAATCGATTATGACAAAACTCTAATTAAAGCGCATTTTGCTAATTAATGAAGATAATGGCAGTATAATAACTGCAAGTATGAAGTACAATTCTGAAAGGTAAAGTAAGATCATTGTTTGCTCTGAAGAACTGTCAAAGGGGTTTCCTGAAACCTCAGAAACCCAGTATTTCTTTGTGTTCAAGGCTATACTAATTCATCAAAGATAGATTGTTTTAAATGTACACCTGTATTTTTGCTTATTGCTTTATTTAATGCAAGCTTGCCAGCGTATTATAACTTGCAGATATAATGTGTCCAAACTATAACGCCAAATGAAATACACAGAAGAACATCTTTCTGTAATGAAAAAATGCTTAAAATTGAAATTCACTTATTCCATTATTCTGCTATTCCATTGTTTTGTATTTCGCATTTTCCCAGCAAAAAGCACTGCTAAGCACCATGTCACATGCATATAAAGTAGAGACCTAAAATGATATATATTTGGTTTTCTTATAAAATGTCATTATGTTTATCAAGTAGCTAATATACATTAAACCAACTCATAAATAATAAAACCTACTCAGTGTAACAGTATCCCAAACCCCTGGCATTTCCTTAGATCACGTTGTGACTTTCTAATAGATGTATCAACAGTTATGTAATTGAGTATACATTTTTCTTATTTTAGAGGAATCATCTTTGAATACTAAATGCGGCTTGAAACAAAAGAGTAAGAGAGGTACCTGAGATAGCTAATATTTGTGTAGAGATGTACAGATACGTATAATTTTTTATTTCAATAGACAGATTTGTTATAATTAAGGCTTGAGGAATGTTGTGGTTTTAAATTGAGGTTACACAACATGCTTTTAACATGTTTTTATACCTTTGGATTCTTGAATGGGAAATTTTTTTGCTTTTCAGTAGGTGAAATCTCCTATATCCCCACCCACCTTGCCTGCATGGGGGAGGAACCAGCATTAGATAATCGGGTCTACTTTCATGAATGGACCCTGTAAACATCCAGAAGCATGCAAAATGATGCTATAGGACTACTGTGGAGGGCTATAATAAGGTGGTATGGGTGTGTAAGCAAGGCTCACAGGTATCCCCCTTCAACTTGTAGTGTATTGTACTGTGACCTACTCCTTTATATGCACCATTTGTGAAATTTCCAGTGTTGGTTGAAAACACCTCTCAATCTAGTAAATTTAGTTATCAGCTACATCCTAACATACCGTAGCTGAGCATAGTTGAGTGTAAACAATAGATTTTATTTTATATCAATATTTATAATTATATTGAAGTTTTGTTCCATAGGCAAGTCCCTTGTAATGACAAATGCATGAGTGTACATAGCTACTATGCAATAAAATGGATTTTAAGTCTTACCAAATTTCTCATGTTTTGAAAGACAATTAGAAGAACAAGGCATATATCCTAGCTATAGCTATACTATATGTATAGTTAATATGTCGGGTATCCTTGCAGGTATTAAGGCTTTTAATCTGGAAGATTACAGAGAAAGATTCAGTGAAGATGATGTTGAAACTTCATTTGTGTATATGTTGAGTAGACTGGAAGAGTTATGGAGTGACGTGGAATTTTCCAAATTAAAAAGTACATGCAAACGAGACAGGAGACTTTCAGATGAGTTAAGAAGTGATTTACAATTTACTACTACTTTAGAAGAAATGTTTGATTTATTGTCAGATTCAGAATTTTGCACTTGGCTGGAGATTCGAATATTAAAATGTATGGCCAAAGTTGCTGATATTCCTGAAGCCACAAGCATGTTAAATATGTTTGAAGAGTGCGTACATAGTAGAAAGTGTTCTGAAGTTGAGGTACATTTTAAAAAGAAATATATCAATCCGGATCATTTGGCTTTAGTAGTATCAAAATTGAATAAGTATGCAGAGAATATGGTTGTTGCTGACCTAATTAAGTACTGCCACAAGCAAGAAAGTATTTTACAACTGCCGCCTGGGTCGATCACACTAGTGAATAGCAACACAGGATGTTTGGAAATTTCCATGGTTATTCCATGTTATTGTTGTATGTATGCATATGAAGTGGTAAAGAGTTGCTTCTTTAAGCTACGACCTTTAAACATTCAGTACCTTCAAATTGGAACTTTTCCGAAACTTTATACTACAAATATGACAAAAGCAACAGAAGCCAAATTAGAAATATTGTCATTTAATGATTGTAAGTTTATGTGTAGTTATTTAACTACGTATGCAACAAATACTAGTGTGTGCTATTGCAGTGAATTATACTGTATAGTGAGAGATTTTCAAGGATAATAAATTTCAGTTTACGCAAATTTTACTCCTGCTTTGAAAATTTATTCATCGAAAAATTTTACAGTACCAAGACTCATGATAGTGAGTCGCGAGGCCAAGAAGAAGCGCAGCAATGCGACCACTGAGTGAGTTATTTACACGTAGCACCACCCTCAAACTCGTAAATGCTCTATCTAAGCTGCCATTAAAGCTATCGCTTAGTTATTACCGACCCACAACGTTCTTACTATATAGAATCAACAAACCGAGAATGGAGGGAATCAGTGCCATCATTCCTAAGTACCAGCCATTGTGAGTTTTATGGCACCAGTTGTGCGACTACACACGATGAACCATCCTTTCCCACCCAATTTGCCTGTTTACTAGAGATTTAGTACCATAATTGTTTGAAGAATCAATATCCCAAAGTTGATAGAAATCGGTTCAGCCATTCTTCTGATACAGCATTATAAAGTCCTTCCTGTCACCACAAAAATTTTTACACGGCAGTTGTTTTTTTCTTTCTTTCATTTCCATCACTCACTTTTTTCGTGGGCTTGCGGGAGCTTTCGTGAACCCCAGAAGTTTTTTTCAAACTCTCTTTTTATACATTCACTTGTTTGTCTAATAACTCACTCATTTCTTCATGGATTTCAGCCAAATTTGTATCAGTACTTCTCCTATGTATGTAAACACGAATGTATTTGAGAAGGGCTATTACACTGCAGGTTGATAGTTGCCATAATTTAGACCCCCTTCAAATGATTTGCATAAACTTTCATATACACAATCTACAGTACAGTTCAACTATAACTTCACACATGCGTGACAATCCATGCGTGATACCACGCAGCTATTCATGTGTGAAATGCAAAATTTCTCGTGGAAATCATGATTTACATGAGACGGGTACGTGTAAATTCACACGAGACGTGTGAAGTGCCACGACACGGGTGCATGTAAATCACATGAGACGTGAAGTGTCATGACATGGGTGCGTGTAGACGTGAAGTGCCACAACACATGTCATTTACACGGCGATGTGTGGTCTTGGGCTTGTGGCCATGTATGTACAAAGAAATCCACAAGAATCATTGCACAAGCCAAACGACGATACAGTTGCACAGGTTATTCATCGAATTATTTTGATAGCGCTTATTATACAACTGACTCATGTGCGTATTCGGTTGTCGGCCATATTGAGTGTCAAATAAGGAGTAGCCTCTCGACATCTCTTCTCCTGATTCACCTCGTGCGCGTGCGCCAGACAATAAAAATGGCTGACCTCGTCACGTGACGCATTGGTTTTCATAAACTCATACAATGTGATTAACAGTACATGAAAAGTGCTGAAGAATTAAAGTAAAAGGCTATAATCTATTTATATCTGTGCTGTATGTAGGGATACCTACTGTTCAAATTCAATCGAGAATTCCTCTGTAAATAAATTGATGAAATATCGAAATCCCAGGATTTGAAAGGTAAAATTCTATTTTTGCAAAAGTAAGTAACAAACGGATTATTATTGTGATTTTTTGATCTGTTAGAATTATTATATCACACTACAGTGGACAAAAAGCATATGAGCTGAGCAATATTACGATCGGCCACCCACGCAGGACTAATTGTTTTCCGCTATGAAGTAAGCAATGCTTTAGTAGCGCACATATCAAATCTTAACAAATATTTTTAGTGACGCTTATTGTTGCACTCCATAGGTGAAGTTATAATTGAACGGTACTGTATATTGATGTATCACTCTGTAGTGAAAGTTAAAAAATATCTCAGGTCTGAGTTTTTCAAAATTAAGCTTCAAAGTTTAATTTACAATATTGTGTGCTAGGCAAGTACAAGTTATGCCCATGCAGTACTTCTCTAGTAATAACATCTGTTTATACTTCCAAAAAAGTAATGATATGCTAAACAAAAACACCCTGGGTGTAAAAAAAGTGCAAGGCCAATCAGAAGCAGCATTGCAAATGGGTATGTGCGATCAAAAACTTTGATATCAGTTGAGGCCAAGAAGTTACTTATCAAAAATCTTTTTAACTACTTGAATGATATACAATAGTTATAGCATATTTTCACAACTATGATTGGCTTTGTCACTTGGCCACCTTTTTCACACCATTATTAATAAAGGTGGCCAAGTGACAAAGCCAATCATAGTTGTGAAAATATGCTACGTATAAACTATTGTATGTCATTCAAGTAGTTAAAAATTTTTGATAAGTACTGTAACTTCTTGGCCTCAACTGATATCAAAGGTTTTGGTCGCACATACCTACGTATTTTCAATACTTCTTCTGATTGGCCTCACATTTTTTTACACCCAGGGTGTTTTTGTTTAGCATATACACTATATGTTACTATGTACAATAATAATGTAGTAGCTAGATCCTTAAAGTTTAGTTCGCAAATGTTTTATGAGAGATAACCTCTCCTCAGCTATACAGTATAGCTAGGTAATATACAGCATTTTATTGTAGGGTCACATCCTTCACAAGTCATTAATCATTACTACACATATCTGGAGGGTCACATGGATGCTGACAGTGTCAGTCACATGATGCATAGTGAACACCTCATAACTGATAGTGATTATGAAGCCATCACTGTTGCTCCTAATGATATTAATATGAACTGTCTACTGCTGCAATATGTTAGAGCAATGGATATGCCTGATTTATTGAAGTTTTGTAATGTACTGAGAAGCATTGAAACTCAACAATGCATTGGAGTTAATTTAGAAAAATGTATGTGAGTTATACACAAATCTAGAATAACAAAATTAAACAATTAAATTTACTGATAAAGTAAGGTAAGAAGTAGCTATGTATCCCACATATTAAAAGATTCGTCATCTGCCTGGTTATAACTACGTACAAATTGGACTACAGTACGTATATGCATAATATACTTTGATGTTTTAGTTTTTAAAATGTGATAGATATTCGAGTGAGGTCATTATAAACTGTTTAACTAATCATCCATGACACTTACAGTTTTTCATTGGCTAAAACTCGTCTCTATGGTAATTAATACAGTCTGGCCATTCTGCAGGTGAGGTATAATACAATTTTTATATGAAACGGATGATAGTCTTAATTGGTTATTGTTCGAATTGTTGAATTCTACATTGGAATGTTTGGCTATCCTATGTCTGAAGATAAATTGAGGTACATATAATGAATTTTATACGAAATGGACACTATAATATATTGGTATCGGCATCAGTCATTTTCTTAGCCAATATATTGGTTATCAAAATATCAGTCATTTTGTTTATGGGTGCACCTCTACAGGCTACGCCTTCGGTGATTATGTAAAAATCCCTCTGGTTTATAAACAACAGGACCTACGTAGGATTCGAACAATAACCTAGTCTATACAACTAGGCTTGATACTATAGTCTTAAAGTAAGCTATTAAATATAATCAAGACTCACGATAGTGAGTCGCGAGGCCAAGAAGAAGCACAGCAATGCAACCACTGAGTGTGTTATTTACATGTAGCACTGCCCTCAAACTTGCAAACGCTTTAGCTAAGCCGCCATGAAAGCTATTGCTTAGTTATCACAGACCCACAACGTTCTTATTATATAGAATCAATAAACCGAGAATAGAGGAAGTCGGCGCCACCATTTCTAAGTAACAGCCATTGCGAGTTCTATGGTGCTCGTTGTGCGACTATGCACGACAAATCATCCTTTCCCACCCGATTCGCTTGTTTAATAGAGAATTAGTACGTACCTTCATTGTTTGAAGAATCAATGATCCGAAGTTCATCGAAATCGGTGCAGCCATTCTTCTGATACGGCCTTGTAAAGTCCTTCCTTCACCACAAAAAATTTTACGCAGCTGTCGTTTTTTCTTCTTTGTTTCATTTTCATCGCACACTTTTATGTGGGCTTGTGGGAGCTTGCTTGAACCCCGGAAGTTTTTCAAAATCTCTTTTTTGTTTGTCTAATAACTCACTCATTCCTTCTTGGATTTCAACCAAATTTGTAATAGCACTTCTCCCATGTATGTTCTACCTGTCACACAATTTTCAGCTTGAAGGAAACACTGAGAAAGGTTTTTACACTGCAGGTTGATAGTTGCCATAACTTGGACCCCCTTCAAATGTTTTGCATAAACTTTCAGATGTACAACCTGTATTGGTGTATCACTCTGTGGTGAAAGTTAAAAAAATATTGTAGGCTTGTGTTTTTCAAGATTGAGCTTCAAAGTTTAATTTACAATATCATAGATAATAATGACAATATTGTGTGCTAAGTTGTACTTCTCTGCTGCTTGCTAGTAATAACATCTGTTTATGCTTCCAAAAAGTAGTGATACATATGCTAAACAAAAACCCCTTGGGTGTAAAACAAGTTGATTTTCTACCATCTAAAAACCAGGTGATGTGTAAGTTAAACCACTGTTAATCAACTGCTATTCAGTGTATTGTAATAGTAATTAATGATGTCATGAGTAAGTCATGTGAGCAAAGACTCATCACTAAGGGGCACATAGCAATGCATACAAATTTAATTCTTTTGTTTAAACCGGCATTATACTCCAGTACTTTAGTGATAAAACTTTTTAAAAGTAGTACAAAGTTGTTTTAAGCCGAAATTCTTACTGTAACACTATAGGCTAGTCTTGTATTATAAGCTCCACAACCCACACGGCATGCCCACTTTCAAAACTGAAGCGCTCTGTCTTGTTAGTAATGTACAGTTGTTCAAATGGCTTTTACTATGGAATGAACGGCTAACACTGCATTACCTTGTTATTATTCGGCAGTAACTCACGACACGCTTCATTACTAAGGCCCCGCCCATCAGTAATATCGATAGCAAGTGTCATAGAAAAGCAGTAGGATTTATTTGATTGGTTATTCAGGCTTCATTTCACGTGAATGGTTTTTAATAGCCTGGGGGGCGGACACACACACACACATGCACGTAAACACACACGCACACACACACACACACACATACCGACGTTTTCACGAAAACAATTTCAAGAAACCAGGCGCGCGCCTGGTTTAAAAAGTGCAAGGCCAATCAGAACATCATTGTAAATATGTGCGACCAAAAACTTTGATATCAGCTGAGGCCAAGAAGTTACTTATCAAAAATCTTTTTAACTACTTGAATGACATGCAATAGTTTATTGCATATTTTCACAACTATGATTGGCTTTGTCACTTGGCCACCTAATCGCACATATTTACAATGAAGCTTCTGATTGGCCTTGCACTTTTTTTACATGCGGGGTGTTTTTGTTTAGCATATAGAAATACAACTAAGTTTTTTTATACGACACTTGTTATCGATATTATTGATGGCGCGCAACGTGGCCTTAGTAATGAAGCTCGTCGTGAGTTACTGCTAAAGAAGAGCAAGGTAATGCCGTGTTAGCCATTCATTTCACAGTAAAAGGCGTTTAATCAGCAATACATTACTAACAAGACAGACTGGAGTGCTTCAGTTTTAAAAGTGGGCGTGCTGTGCAGGTTGCGGAGCTTATAGAAGAAGACTAAATCCACCAATTCAGTTTGGTCGGCATGTGGCTATATGGGTGTTTATTGTGTATGTAAAGTGTGTATAGCTATGGTATATAATTATGTAGTCAAATGTGTATGTATGTATTTTGTATTCCTCTGACAAGGAAGAACGGCCTTGGCCAATTGCCAGAGTATAATCAATGCTAAACAAAAACACCCCGCGTGTAAAAAAAGTGCGAGGCCAATCAAAAGCAGCATTGCAAATAGGTATGTGCGACCAAAAACTTTGATATCAGTTGAGGCCAAGAAGTTACTTATCAAAAATCTTTTTCATTACTTGAATGACATACAATAGTTTATAGCATATTTTCACAACTATGATTGGCTTTGTCACTTGGCCACCTTTATTACTAACGATGGTGTGAAAAAGGTGGCCAAGTGACAAAGCCAATCATAGTTGTGAAAATATGCTATAAACTATTGTACGTATGTCATTCAAGTAGTGAAAAAGATTTTTGATAAGTAACTTGTTGGCCTCAACTGATACGTATCAAAGTTTTTGGTTGCACATACCTATTTGCAATGCTGCTTCTGATTGGCCTCGCACTCGGGTTTAGCATATCACTACTTTTTTGGAAGTATAAACACATGTTATTACTAGCAAGCAGCAAAGAAGTACTGCATGGACATAACTTGTACTTGCTTAGCACACAATATTGCAAATTAAACTTTGAAGCTTAATTTTGAAAAACTCAAGCCTGAGATTTTTTTAAAACTTTCACTACAGAGTGATACATCAATATAGATTGTATATCTGAAAGTTTATGCAAATCATTTGAAGGGGGTCCAAGTTATGACAACTATCAACCTGCAGTATAATAGCCCTTCTCAAATACATTCAAGTGTTTACTTCAGACTGATAATAGTATGACAGGTAGAGCATACATAGGAGAAGTGCTGATACAAATTTGGCTGAAATCCATGAAGAAATGAGTAGGTTATTAGACAAACAATTGAATGTATAAAAAGAGAGTTTGAAAAACTTCCGGGGTTCATGAAAGCTCCTGAAAAAAGTATGCGATGAAAATAAAGAAACAAAGAAAAAAAACGACTGTCATGAAAAAATTTTTGTGGTGACAGGAAAGCATTTATAAGGCTGTATCAGAAGAATGGCTGAATCGATGTCTATCAACTTCGGGATATTGATTCTTCAAACAATGAATGTACTAATTGTCTAGTAAACGGGCGAAATGGGTGGGAAAGGATGGTTCGTCGTGCATAGTCGCACAACGGGCGCCATAAAACTCGCAATGGCTGGTACTTAGGAATGGTGGCGCCTATTTCCTCCATTCTTGGTTTGTTGATTCTATATAGTAAGAACATTGTGGATCAGTAATAACTAAACGATAGTTTTAATGGCGGTTTAGCTAGAGCGTTTGCAAGTTTGAGGGCGGTGCTACGTGTACATAACTCACTCAGTTGTCGCATTGCTGCACTTCTTCTTGGCCTCACGACTCACTATTGTGAGTCTTGATCAATCAATCAATCAATCAATCACTGGCCTATAGTGTTACAGTAAGAATTTCAACTTTATACCATGCATACTTTAAAAATTTTTATCATTAAATAAAGCCGGTTAACAGCAAGAATTAAATTTGTATGCGTTGCTATGTGTTCCTTAGCGATGAATATTTGCTCAGTGTTCACATGACTTACTTGTGATGTCATTAATTACTATTGAATAGCTGTTGATTAACAGTGATTTAACTTACACAGTGCCTGATTTTTAGATCAACTTGTTAAACCAGGCACGTGCCGGCCTTCTTGAAATTATTTTCGTCTGCAAAGTCTGTGTGTGTGTGTGTGTGTGTTTGTGTGTGTTTGTGTGTGTGTGTTTGTGTGTGTGTGTGTGTGTGTGTGTGTGTGTGTGTGTGTGTGTGTGTGTGTGTGTGTGTGTGTGTGTGTGTGTGTGTGTGTGTGTGTGTGTGTGTGTGTGTGTGTGTGTGTGTGTGTGTGTGTATGTGTGAAGCCTGATTAACCAATCAAACAAGTCCTACTGCTTTTCAGTTTCTTTATATGACACTTGCTATCGATGTTACTGATGGGCAGGGCCTTAGTTATGAAGCATGTCATGAGTTACTGCCAAAGAAGAGCAAGGTAATGCCGTGTTAGCAATTCATTTCACAGTATAAGCCGTTTAAGCAGCTGTACATTACTAACAAGATGGAACGCTTCAGCTAGCTACATCAGATGTCAATACAAATTGTCAATACTAGAGTATTTAAAAATTTAAAAAGGTGAGTAGGGATCGCTCTTACAATGCTAGCTAAAAAAAGTAATGAAACAAGGGAAAAGATTTTCAAGTGGCATGAGAGAACACTAAAGATTCTAGCATGAGATAATTTATAAAAGTTTAATATCCCTACATTTTGCTTACTCTTAATACTGAAAATGAGCCAAAAGTAACATTATTATAGACTTTCATTGGCTCCCCATTGGAAATGTACAGTAAATTTGTCCTACCAAATTGAAATTTGCTCAATCATATGAAGTTGGTTGGTAAATTACCTGTGATAGATCATTATTTTGAGCTATAGCTCTGAAAAAGCTAGCTAATTATTATGTGATATACATACGGTACAGCTCATGGCCAAATTTACAATCGCACCCATGTTCTCGTGCAAGACCGAACAATTTTGTTTGAGTACACGAGCTATGCACACATAGTTGAATGCACATACAGATATTACCACACGCCAAAGGTACTTGAATATAGAGACACGCCCTATAACAGTACTCGCGAGTAAGCGGTAAATACTTGCGAGAGGGCATGTCGTGCATCTAAAAACGTATAGGCCTACATAAGTCTGTTTGCACTTCCTTATCACCCCGCCATCACGTCCTCTGAAATTTAACTTACATAGCTACTTAATATACAGAGTGTGCGCCTTTTCTGTAATGTGAGGATCCACACAAATAGCACCAGTGCTTTTAACTGACGTGCCTTATTACGTGTGCTTTATGATACAACACGTGCGAGAACTCTGGTGCATGCAATATCTATCTTTCTGGTGCCGTTGTTTAGTGTCCAGTTATTGGAGTGGTATAGAGTGACTATGGTGGATTGGGAAAGAGGTAAGTAACAGAATGCGTACTAATTTGTGTGTCGAGTCAAGTTGAGGCCCAATTTGTTTGTTTTGTAACAAGACACATGAAATACTCCTGTACACAATCGAGAAAATCTGAGACTCGCATGTACGTACTAATCCTACACACGCAATTAGCTCACTCACATGTGGCATGCAAGTTTTGGTCATGCCTCGAACTACACACGTGAGAAAACGACACGAGATGTAAACTTAGCCGTGAGCTGTACCATATGGCTATGTACTTTCATCATATATAGCTTGTTACAATGCTTTATTTGTGAACTTTTTGTTTTAATTTTATTGTTTAGCTTTGATATCAACAAAATGCAATGAAACTACAGTGTCACAAAGTGAATATGTTACTACAATTCCTTCCAAACTAATGGTGAATAGCTATATTGCCATGAAGTATAATGTATATACATATGTAATATAGTTTGATAGTTAGTTAATGAAACAAGTTATTATGTGCAATGATAGTTAGTCGTGTCACATGTTGATTTAACACAGGGGCATTGGAGGTAAGGTCTGTGCCCGAAGTTGGGTTGTTTGGGATTGCAGCCCAAAATGGATGTCTAAAACTAAATACTGGAGATAGTTAATTAGTTAGCTATAGCTAGTTGCTATTATGTGCCAGATAGCTAGTAGCTAGCTATCTGGCATGCTAGTTGCTATATGCACAGGTGGCGGAAGTGGAGGGCCGTCTTGTAAATTGCGATATAAGCCAGTGCTCTGTGTATTTTTTGGCAATACTAAACAATGACAGGAGATAGTGTAAAGCCCTTATCTGGAGTGCTTTACTTTTTGAGTGTCCGGGACCTTTGACCGATTGAGCCTTCAATGCCAATTTTAAGTGTTGGATGTACATAATATTTCCCATTAGATCATAGCTATTTTCAAACCATCTAGAGCCAGCGATCATGTCAAATTGGTATTGCAGAGGCATCCAACAATAACATCAGCAATAGAAGACTTGACTACCATGCCTTCCTTCCTGTCTGACTTTTTCACAGGTCCCATTGCTTCACAGCAGATTCAGTGACATCTTTGATGCACTCCACATCCACATCCATATTGCACCTGTTTCGACACGTTGCAGGACCGTGCTTTGAAATTATTATGTCTCAAACAATGTGCATTTTCAACACGTCATAAGCATATGTTTGTCAAAATTTATATGCCTTATATGTAACTATGACTTCAAAGTTATTAACACCTTTACAATAGTAGTTGTGTCGTCATTTTACACAGTGTGTATAATTTTTAAAACCAGCCTTCTTGCATGTGTTTTAAGTGAACTTGTCACTGCCCTTAAAGTACGTACTGTATAAAAGTATGCATGTAGGCACTGTTGATAGGCCATCAACCAAGCCTCCAACAAAGCAAAATGATGGTAATGGCTTCCATTGCTACACAAAACTTGATGCTGCTCACATTGATAACAGCAAAAGTATAAGCACCATTTTAAGGGTTTCGTCTGAATAAGAGATATACGTATTGTTGAAAGCCTATGGAAGAGTTTGCAGTTCTCAGCTGCTTTCATGGGTAGTTCAGTCAATGGCTAAATATATGAAGATTTAAAGTACGTAGTACGTATGTATTTATAGATAAGGGACATTATTTATGTAAGCTGGGACATATAAGATAATTTAATCCTTTTGGCTAAAGAATGTGTGTCAACAGTAAGGAATTAAAAAAGTTATAATTATCTTGTACCAGCCAGAGTACCATTCCTTGATTAGCGCTCCAACTGGCACTAGATAATTATAGATCCGATCTGTATTAGCTATATTCCTTTTTAGATTCAATTTTTGTTATCTAATTAACTGGTACGTATGTACATAGGATAAGAATTACATGTTGAATATTGTTTAGACTAGCCAATTCAAGGAAGTGAACACAATATTCCTGGAAGTGATTGATACGCTAATCGCACAGATACATACGGTGGACATAGAAGTTTTGACTGACAAATGTCGTACATTGATGGCAAGTGATGTTCACAACATTAAATTGTTCACTGATAGTTTTATAAAGAAGCTGTTTAAATGTTCACACTCAAGCTTGTTCAAAATTTATTTGTTACCATTCAATACTTGGCTTGAAAACACTATTTTAAGAGAATTAGCAACAACTTATGAAAGTGGTACCTTAGAACTGTTTTGTAAATTTATACGTATTATTGATGATAATGAACCTATTGCATCATATCCAATACCAACTTTTTCTCAGCTGATAATCCCATTGGATGACAGTGAATACACCATCATAGCCATTAAAATGTTTCAAAACTGCAATGAGCTGATTTTGAAAGATGTTAAAGATGTTAAGGAAGTTTTAGAATTGTGCTGGGAGCTTACTGCTCATGCTATTCAGTTGGTTGCTATAGATTATTCTTACAACTTCATTTACTGGATGATTCCAAAGCAAGCGAGGTCACTAGTTGAATATAAATTAAGTCAAGGACAGCATGAATTGTGGCAAAGAGGAATTTTCATAGCAATTTTACTTCCAAGTGATCATTTTTCTGCTAATAATAATAATTATGATCAACTAATAATCAACAATCCTTTTAATGTTTCAAGACCTTTGTTAAAGGACTCAATGAAGGTTTGTGCATATCTTAAGTAATTGAGTGACCAAGTCTCACTGTTGCATGGCTAAGTAAAATGTAGCTAATTATAAGCTACAGTTACTGTGTAGCCAGGTCGTATAGTTATGTAGCTAGCACCGCAATAATTAAAGAACTTATACGTAGCTATAATGTAAGATATTTATGCAATATAAACCAATTTAAAATACTAAGCTATGAATGTGCAACAGTTTACAATTATCACAAGGATGAACAGCTCCACCTTTGTCATAGTGTGTAGCTGTATGATAATATAAAAGGTGGTCAAGTGACAAGCTATTCAGTTTGTGATAATTGTAAACTGTTGCGCATCAAAATTTAGCTAATTCATACGTAGCTAAATATTGGCTTTAGCTACGTATATTATGGTGTACTGTTATTACATAAAATTAGTTCTTTTTATGCAATTTCTGCAGTGTCAGTTGGTGACTATACACAGGAGCTAGCTAGCTAGCTAAGTGTTTGTGTGCATATGATTGCAAATAACTACATGGATGAAGTGTTTAAATTTCTGCCTCTAGTTACCTGATATCACACCTTTTAGTTGTATGTGCGTGTAGCTAACAATGTAGCTGTTGCTCCTAACTTGGTGTCCTTTATTACACTCATGCAGGGTGTTTTTGTATAAGCAATTATGCAGCTGTTTAGTAAAGTGCAATATGGCCTCCCATGGGTGGATTCAGGGGTTTTTTTGGGGTCTGGAGACCCCCTCCAGAAATGTATCAAAGAAGCCAAAAGAGTGATGTATTGCTATAAAACACACTAAATGTATTATTTCTTGAAATAAGTGTCATTTCAGCACTTCATATAATAAAACAACCTATATCTTCAAAGGGGTTGCACCCATCACAACCCCTACTCCATTTTTGGTTAAATACTTCCTTGTATTTACTTAAAGATGCTCTAAATCTTGCATTAGACATGATTTTGGTGTTATAAAAACAAAAAACCCTATATATAGCTTCTTAGACCCCTACATCAGAGATACACCTCAGTATTCAGACCCCCCTCTTAGAAAATCCTGGATCAATCTACCCCTGCCTCCATTGGTTGCTAACCATTGCTGTCTTCATTTTTATCTACGTATATCAACCAAAACACCCAAAGTGTTAAAAAGTTGTGGCCAAGAAAGATTGGCTTGAATGAAAAAGTTGTGAAATCAAAATGTGCGGCCAAGGGTACATATGTATAGGAATGCTGTTTATTGTATTTTTTGATATTGATGATTCAGGCCACAAAACATTGAAGTAAAAGAAACTGTTTTGTGGCCCAAATTACAGTCCATTGTGAGGTTCATGTGTATAAAGTGGCCGGTAGATCGCGAGTTAAGTGAACTACATATGCACAGCAGCTGTCTTTGTCTACTACTGTAATAAGGAAATTGTGGATGTACGTGATACTAAACCCGTGTAAGATGTTTTTCAAAACGTCAGGTGTAGTTTTTGAATTTCTACAGAGGTATACTACAAGACTGCACCACCAATTGTTGTTTTCATGTGGTTGGTATCATTGAAGGAAAGGAAGGCTTTTGCTTGTAGCTTAGAAGTACAGTACAGTTCAACTATAACTTCACACTTGCGTGACAATCCACGCGTGAACGCAGCTATTCGTGTGTGAAATGCGAAAATTTCTCGTGGAAATCATGATTTACACGAGACGGGTACGTGTAAATTCACACGAGATGTGAAGTGCCACAACATGGGTCCGTGTAAATTTACGCGAGACATGAAGTGCCATGGCACATGTCATTTACACGGCGACATGTGGTCTTGGGCTCGTGGCCATGTACGTAGAAATCCACAAGAATCATTGCACAAGCCACATGACGATGCAGTTGCACAGGTTATTCACCGAATTATTTTGATAGCGTATATTTTATGACTGACTCACGTGCGTATTCAGTTGTCGGCCATATTGAGTGTTAAACAATCGACATCTATTCTCCTGATTCACCTCGTGCGCGTGCCCCAGACAATAAAAATGGCTGACCTCATCACGTGACACATTGGTTTTCATAAACACATACAACGTGATTAACAGTACATGAAAAGTGCTGAAGAATTAAAGTAAACAACAGGCTATAATTTACTTATTTCTGTGCTGTACGTAGGGATACCGACTGTTCAAATTCGATCAAGAATTCCTCTGTAAATAAATTGAAATATGAAATATCAAAATCCAAGGATTTGAAAGGTAAATTTCTATTTTTGCAAAAGCCAAGTAACAAACGGACTATTAGTGTGATTTTTTGATCTGTTAGAATTATTATATCACACTGCAGTGGATAAAAAAGCATATGAGCTGAGCAATATTACAATTGGCTGCCTACTCAGGACTAATTGTTTTCCACTATATGAGTGTATAGAATATTCGAATATGAATATTCTCATTTTAGCCCTAGCTGTATGTACTCATACGCGCCCTCTATAGTTGATGTACTTTTTGTTCTCAATCACCTATGGTGTGTAACAATAAGCACCACTAAAAATATTCGTTAATATTTGATATGTGCGCTACTAAAGCATTGCTTACTTTACGTGATATTGTACAGTGTTTACCAAAGGACTACACGTGTTACTTTAATACAGCTGTGGTAGTGCTCGACAATCCGTGAGTAAAGCATATTTATGTACCTGTATGTGTAAGTTCATGCGTGTACTTCCACGCATGTAAATTACACGTGACATGCATACTACACGGTATGAGTGAGCGTGGTCCACGCAAGCACGTAACAGGGATGCAGTGTAGTAATTTCATGGTACCACACGTGTGAAAATGAAGTTATAGTTGAATGGTACTGTATATGTGGTACACACGATCATCTGGATGCATTCTCCTACAATGGATATTTAATAATTCATCCACTATACTTTGTAGAATAGCTCATGTGCATTAGCTAGTTTATGCATTTGTTCTATACGTACGTACCTCATGCTGTTACACTCACTTACCCTATATAGCTAGCGAGTTGTGCTGTGCACTTCCAAACAACTATTAATAAATGCACGTATGAATCAGCATGCCAGTAGATAGCCAGCTATAGTTTTCTATTTTAATTTTTAAGTATGGTGACTTGAAATGTTATTAAGTTAACACAATAATAGAGATAACTCTCACGCAACCCCTCTACTTTCAGAAGTCTCAATTTACCCCATTTACTTTCCTGAATTTACAACATGTCATAGCTAGCTACATGTACACAATTGTGCAAATTAAATAATCTATGTATTTACGTACGTAGGTGTATCAGCTGAATTTGGAAGATACGAAAGTATGTGCTACATCTGCTAATACTCTTTTGGTTAAGGGATTGAATGCAGACTGTCATAATGAATCAATGCTTGAGCTTTATTTCTCTAATGAAACTAAATGCAGAGGAGGTGATATAGCAGAAATAGTCATTGTAAGAGACAGCAGTGAAGCTTATATCACTTTTATTCAGCCAGAAGGTATTACAATAGCTTTTTACTTTTACGAAATACTAAATATTCTTTTTACAGTTGCTGCCAGAGTTGCAGAGAAAAGACAACATAATGTACTTGGTTATGAAGTTGAAGTTTTAGTAGCTCCTGAACCAACTACTGAAGAATATCTACACACTGTCACATCTACTAATACACTTTTGATCAAAGGGTTGAACACTCAATATCATAGTGAAGGAATGCTGGAACTCTATTTTTCTAATCAAGCTAAATGTGGAGGAGGTGACATAGCAGAAATCATTGTACAAGGCACCGAGGCTTATCTCACTTATGCTGAACCAGAAGGTAATGTTGTTTGTAGTTAGCTATTGAATTCCAATACGTATATTCTTTTGTAGTTGCTGCTAAAGTTGCAGGGAAAAGGCAACATGATGTACTCGGTCATGAAGTTGAAGTACAGTTACTAGTTTCAGAACCACCTACTGGAGAACAACTAAATTACGTCACATCTGCTAGTACTGTTTTGGTCAAAAGGTTGAATGCTCGATATCATAATGAACCAGTGCTTGAGCTATATTTCTCTAATGAGGCCAAATGTGGGGGAGGTAATATAGTAGAAATCTTAGTAAAAAATGATGAAGCTTATATCACTTATGCTGAACCAGAAGGTATTATTATGATACCTGTTGCTACAGTCATTGAAGTACGATATATTCTTTTTATATAGTTGCTGCTAGGGTTGCAGAAAAAAGGTACCACAGTTTGATTGGTCATGAAGTTGAAGTGCAGTTAGCGGGTAGTGTTCCTACTTCAAAATCATTAATACCACAGGATAGTGATACCATCTTAGTTAAAGGACTAAAAGAGTGCCATACAGAATCAGCACTCAAGTTATTTTTTACCAATAAGAAAAAGCATGGTGGAGGTGATATTACTAAAATCATCATCAATAAAGAGAGTGCATATGTTAGTTTTGTTGATCCAAAAGGTAGCTATGTAGCTAGTATGCTAAGTATTACAGGAGTGTATAAAACTCTTTAATAAAATGCACACTTGCATTAAACAGACCCTCAAGTCTTACATTAAGACCAACAAAGCAGTGATGAAAACAAAAACAATAGTTTTATGAAAGTGTACATAAAAATACGTATATATTTGAATAACATGTATCAACTAGCTACTATATGTGGTTGAGTGATGGCTTATTTATACTGAAGCTGTAATGGATCATTAGTAATGTCCTGCGATTATTGTGATGCTTCACTAGTCACCTGTTATTGTGTTATGGTTTGTTTCTTAACGCACTTAGGTTGAGTAGCGTAAACTGCTAATTATGGACCATCACTTATTATCGACCAGTACAATTTCCGCATATTAACTCGATTATTATAATATACGGAAACTTATTGGCCTTTGTTTTAATACGTTAAACCCAACGAAACCATGTAACAGAAATATATGTCACTAAGGACCAGTATAAGAATGTAAGTGTGTAATATATAGCTAGCCTATTTAGGCAGTATACGTAGTTCTTTGGATTCTCCACTGGCGCAGCATGCCGTCTATCAGAAGTGAAGCATGGAGGTAAATAAGTTGCTTTAGTGTGGACTTACAATTTCTCACGGGCAGTGGTTCTTTGAGTTCTTCACTGGTGCAACATGCTGTCTTTCAGAAGTGAAGCATGGAGGTAAATAAGTTGCTTCAGTGTGGACTTACAATTTCTCATGATGAATTTACACTGTAAACAGTAGAAAGGATCCACTAGTTGAGCGATGAAGGTGCTATAATCTTGGAAGTGAAGGCGGCAACTAACAATGGCGAAACTTGAAGTACAGCGACAATGGAACTTTTTTGTCAACTTAAACCATCTGGAGAATGTTCTGCTGGATACCATGGATTATAGTGATAGCCATTCTTACCCTTAGCGATTTATTTACTGTGTAAAATACTTAAATGTAGTTTTTGTTTTGCTCATAACCCTATTATTACACCAGCGAATTTAATGAATTTTTGTATGTGGATAGTTTAAACCTTGGGGTATCACGTGATATATCTTTGGAGGTGCAGGTGTAATCACATGTATGGGAAAAACTACAATATATGGAAGTGGTCGATAATTGGACTATGGTAAATGTACGTGTGGTCAATAATACGTAGTTGATAACTGGCAATTTGCATGTGCTACTTCAACAGCGTACCAAGTCATCGCACGTGACTTAAGTTTTTGTCAGATGAAGAGGACAGATTACTGAATTGGTTTGTGAAAACTAGAAGTTTATCGGCCATTCCTGTAGGAAGGTACAATGGAAAATGTAAAACTTGGCCCATAATTGGCAGTTTACGCTAATAACATGTTATGAGAATATCACTGACTTGTTGCATGTTTTGTTCGATCGTTACTAGTAGTGAATTGTAGCTTTCTGGGAAGTATCTTATTTCACTGCATACAGAAAGTAGTGCACTTTATATTATCAAAGCACCAAAATTGTAATAATTGGATTAGTTACCCTGAACTCTGGTTAACAGTTAATTACATGTGTCATTCATATGCACTTTAGTTGCAGTGAGAGTAGCTGAGAAAAAGGTTTTTAAGATAATGGGCTATATTGTTGAAGTCACATTATTTACTGGTGCTATTGAGGAGGTTACAAGTGATGATCCTACTTCACTTGTCAGTGACAATATTCTAATACTGGAGAATGTTCCTAGCAGTATGAATGATGATGTATTGATGTTATACATGGACAATACCACTGAATTGGATGGTGAAGAGAATGACTATAGGATTGATCGTGACAATGCTGAGGTTGTAATCACTTTACTGGATGCGCAAAGATATCCAGATGGTATGTAGTAGAGCTGTGCGATAATAACGATAAAATGATAATTATCGATATCTAAATATTATCGCGATAACGATAATGGCTGATAGCATATCGATACTATCACAATGTACATTAGTGTGTTTACTGAGATTCTTTAATTAATTTTTTGTCACTTAGAGGTGGCCAGGAAGCCCTACCTTATGCAAACACTGAGGTTTAACACTTAAACAAGAACCAGCCTACCTCTATAGACTTATTAAAAGTAGTTACCTGGTAGCTATTTGATACTTTTGCCATACATTGAAACAAATGATGATAAAACTTCATGTTGACAACATTATCGAGATATATCGTTTATCGAGATAATTTTAACACAACATATCGAGATATAACTTTTTCCATTATCGCACAGCCCTAGTATGTAGCTACTTAAATCATAATGGAAAACCATTTATTTTTTGTGGTATAGATATTAGTATCTAGTGATGTGCGATACGTATCGATATATCGAAATATCATGATATTCGATACGTTACAGTTACAAATTTTAGTGGCATACAATGTGCATGCATGAAACATTTGCAATTTACAGTGGCCAAGCAATATCAAAACCTTTGTAGTTGTTTCTCAAAGTATTACCAAGTGCGTACATAGCTGGTTACGTATGTTAATGCTGTACTAGTTATGTATATGGTTGATCTTCCTTTTATAGTGATCTAGTAACATGTACATCTATCCTTTTGCATGTGCTATACAGTGTATGCATTTTATTTTGGTGATTACACCCGGATTCGCCAAGTTTCCTTTTGTCAAAATTTCCTGTTGCACCATTATACCGTATAGCAGGAAATTTTTGAAAGGTTAAATTTTCAAGAAAGGCTAAGTTTGTAAAGGATTTCGAAATAATTTTGAAAATCAGCCTGAGCTATACGTATATAGTGAAGCGCAGTTTGTAATGATCGCCTAATATCATATTGCAATTACAATACCTTCAAAACGTAGCATTTCGAAAAGACTGAAACAATTAACATGACTTTCTTATTAGCTTAGCTATAGCTACAATTTTTAAAAGATGAGATGCTTAATAGATTGTGTGCAATAATAATAATTACGGCATGGCATACACAAGCACACATACAGATTCGGTTATTCATGGACACCAGATATATGAACTTCATTGATAGAGCTCTTGGTAAGGACTTCATGTACAGCACTATTTGTGGCTTCTATTGTTGCATGAGTTTGGCATTCGACTGAATGTGCCAGAGGACGGTCCGGTTCTGGCAGAACACTCTATCTTCTCCTCTTTAGAGGGTTCGATATGCTTGAAATACTTCAGAAGCGCCATGATCGCCATCACCGTGAAACTGCTCGTGATTAAAGAATAATTATGTAGGCTAACTATTTTGAAAAAATATTCTCGAAAATGCTTGAATATTTTCGAAAACAAAACCCTTCGTAAATTTCCCATAGTTTATTGGTGTTATTTATTTAGAAAGCGCTTAATATTGCTAATCGCTAGTCAATAAGCACTATCAGATTAGCGATCTAAGTACATGAGACATGTAAAGGTTACAACATGGTCAGGAGGGATTTGCCTGATATATACGCACAAGCCCGAGGGCGCGTATTTGCCTGATATATATGCACGAGCCCGAGGGCGTGTAGCGCCCGAGGGCGAGTGCGTATATATCAGGCAAATCCCTCCTGACCATGTTATAAGCATTATATTACACTTCCAGCACTCTAAAATCTGCCCAAACTTAATGCTAAACTCTCGCTCTCTTTATATAGTAATGGGTATTCGTTGTGATTGTGGGACTCTATTTTATCGTTGTCATGACATTCTTGCGTGGTAGTAACGGTAACTGTGGGTTTACCACAACTTTTTATAAAGCTACATCACTTATAATGGACTGAAAATCACTAATATAATGGTGAGTGTTGTAAATAAAATAGACTAAAGCCGTGATTATTACTGTAAACCAGTCTGCTTTTTGAACGCTCGCTACCACTTGGTAACGCCCACTTTTAAAACTAAAGCGCTCCATCTTGTTAGTAATGTACAACTGTTTAAATGCCTTTTACTGTACAGCATTACCTTGCTTTCCTTTGGCAGGAATTCACAATGCGTTTTATTACTAATGCCACACCCATCAGTAATATCACCAGCAAGTGTCGTAAAAAGAAACTGAAAAGCAGTAGGATTTATTTGATTGGCTATTCAGGCTTCATTTCACGTGAATGGTTTTGGGGCGGACTCCCACGCACGCACAATTAATAATCAACTTATAAAACTAAAACCACAATCGATATTGCATTGGTGTGACTATATAAAGAGTAAGTTAAAGGTGTTGAACACCTCAAATAGGTGACATCAGGTTATACCACACTTATACCTTTGATGTCCTGGTTTTATCACAGCCAAGTGTGCTGATATCCAGGTTATACCACACCTGCATCCTTTGATGTAAGGTGTGAAAGTGGTATATATATATGCTATTTTCTAATCTGACCACACTAGCCACTTTTATGTCTGAGGTTATCTGTTAATTATCTAATGCAATTAAATAGCCATAATTAACACCCTTACTGATCTAGTGCTTGAGAAGATTCTAGAGATGAAGCACGTCATTGATGATCAAGAATTGACCTTAAGGCAAATAGTATCATCACCACCTGCAACTGATTTGTTCACTGAGCTACCACCACTGATCAATGATAGTGGGACAGTTGTTGTAAGAGGATTTCAGCAAGAGGATTTCAGCAAGAAATACACAAAGATGTGTTGGAATTATATTTTACACATGAACCAATGAGTGGAGGAGGTCCTATAGATAAGATTATGATGAATGAGAAAGAAGCTTTTATTGTGTTTACTGATCAAGCAAGTAAGATTCAAACTATTTAATCCCAACAAATATCATTGTATTTAATAGCTGCTATTAGAGTTGCTGAGAGAGGACACCATGTGATAGTTGGTCAAGGGGTTGACGTTCACTTAGTAACTTCTGAGCCACCTACTGGAGAGCAACTTCATGTTGTCACATCTGCTAATACTCTTTTGGTTAAGGGGTTGAATGCTCAGTATCATGATAAAGCAATGCTTGAGCTTTATTTCTCTAATGAAACTAAATGCAGAGGAGGTGATATAGCAGAAATAATCATTGTAAGTGACAACAATGAAGCTTATATCACTTTTGTTGAGCCAGAAGGTATTACAATAGCTTGTTACTTTTATGAAGTACTAGATATTCTTTTTATACGTAGTTGCTGCCAGAGTTGCAGAGAAAAGACAACATAATATAGTTGGTCATGAAGTTGAAGTTTTGTTGGTAGTTCCTGAACCATGGCCAGCTGCTGAAGAACAGCTACACACTGTCACATCTACTAATGCACTTTTGATCAAAGGGTTGAATGCTCAGTATCATAGTGAAGGAATCCTGAACCTCTATTTTTCCAATCAAACTAAATGTGGAGGAGGTGACATAGCAGAAATCATTGTACAAGGCACTGAAGCTTATATCACTTATGCTGAACCAGGAGGTAATGTTGTTTGTAGTTAGCTATTGAAACTCCAATGTATTCTTTTGTAGTTGCTGCTAAAGTTGCAGGGAAAAGGCAACATGATGTACTTGGTCATGAAGTTGAAGTACAAGTTTCAGAACCACCTACTGAAGAACAACTAAATTACGTCGCACCTGCTTGTACTGTTTTGGTCAAAGGGTTGAATGCTCAATATCATAATGAACTGGTGCTTGAGCTGTATTTCTCTAATGAGGCCAAATGTGGGGGAGGTAATATAGCAGCAATCTTAATAAAAGACGACGAAGCTTATATCACTTATGCTGAACCAGAAGGTATTATTATGATACCCGTTGCTGCAGTCATTGAAGTACGATATATTCTTTTTATACAGTTGCTGCTAGGGTTGCAGAAAAAAGGTACCACAGTTTGATTGGTCATGAAGTTGAAGTGCAGTTAGTGGGTAGTATTCCTGCTTCAAAATCATTAGTCCCACAAGATAGTGAGGCTACTGATAGTGATACCATTTTAGTTAGAGGGCTAAAAGATTGCCATACAGAATCAACACTCAAGTTATATTTTACCAATGAGAAAAAGTGTGGTGGAGGTGATGTTACTAAAATCATCATCAATAAAGACAGTGCGTATGTTAGTTTTGTTGATCCAAAAGGTAACTATGTAGCTAGTATGCTAAGTATTACAGGAATGTATAGAACTCTTGCACACTTGCATTAAATACACCCTCAAGTCTTACACTAAACATAAACAATAGTTTTATGAATAATGTGTGCATAATAATACATATATGTGGTTGAGTAATGGCATATTTATACTGAAGCTGTAATGGATCATTAGTAATGTCCTGTGATTATATTGTGATGCTTCACCTGTTATTGTGTTATGGTTTGTTGAGTAATAACATGTTATGAGAATATCACTGACTTGTTGCATGTTTTGTTCGATCGTTACTAGTAGTGAATTGTAGCTTTCTGGGAAGTAACTTATTTCACTGCATACAGAAAGTAGTGCACATTATATTACCAAAGCACCAAAATTGTAATAATTATTATGTAATGGGTTAGTTACCCTGAATTCTGCTAAACAGTTAATCACATGTGTCATTCATATGCACTATAGTTGCAGTGAGAGTAGCTGAGAAAAAGGTTTGTAAGATAATGGGCTATATTATTGAAGTCGCATTATTTACTGGTGCTATTGAGGAGGTTACAAGTGATGATCCTACTTCAGTTGTCAGTGACAATATTCTAATACTGGAGAATGTTCCTAGCAGTATGAATGATTATGTATTGATGTTATACATTGACAATGCCACTAAATTAGATGGTGAAGAGAATGACTATAGGATTAATCGTGACGACGCTGAGGTTGTAATCACTTTTCATGTTGCACTGGATGTGCAAAGATATCCAGCTGGTATGTAGCTACTTAAATTATTTATTTCTTGTGGTGTAGATATTGGCACCTATTAATGTGTGATATGTATCATTAAGTATGGTAGTACTTAATAGTAGGGATCGACATGAAAAAACATGGCATCCGACTTTCACGCGCCTCCATAACTCGCCTCACAATATACTTTTCACGAAAAAACTGACTAAAATCCATTTGTAACACTATAACAAAACTGTACCTTTGTTAAACTCCATGGAAAACCTAACAACACGATCAGTAGAGAGATTTGAAAATTTCGAAATCTACCAGAATTTTGTCTGACTGCCGGCCTGCCTGCCGTAAGACCCACTAGCACTAGGAGTATGGCTCCAGATTTCTCACACAACAAAGGAAATCGTATCCGATTTACGAAACTGCTGTTCCGCTGAAGATTCATCCACTGCGCCTTAGTGTTTCTTTTCATCCCTCACTATCTTCCTTTTTCTTCGTTTAGTCTATAGAAAGGCGAGAAAATTATGAAAGAAGGTGTCGATCGGCTTGCACCTTTGGCTTTTACGTCACCAATAACAGCCACTTACACACATGACATAATCAGTAATGCGCCCGCCGTTAAATACTATGAACAGACGCAATGTTTTTGCGTGTACTTTATTACATCTTCAACTATAGAGTACGTGTGAATATATAACTTATACAACATATTTTCGATGTTTTTCGAATGTATTTCACTATAGTGCAGCTGCTCCGCCATGTTAACAATGTTGGTAACATGCGCCTGTAAAAACAATTAAGTAATGTTTTGGTGCCTGGAAAACGATTACTTTTGCAAGTATGCTATAAAAAGCAAACAAACTAGAATATTTAAAAATTAAAAATTTATAAAGGTGAGTAGGGATCACTCTTGCAATGCTAGCTAAAAAAAGTAAGGAAACAAGGGAAAAGATTTTCAAGTGGCATGAGAGAACACAAGATTCTAGCATGAGATAATTTATAAAAGTTTCATCCCTACTTTTGGCTCATTTTCAGTATTAGGGGTAAGCCAAATGTAGGGATTAAACTTTTATAAATTATCTCATGCTAGAATCTTGTGTTCTCTCATGCCACTTGAAAATCTTTTCCCTTGTTTCCTTACTTTTTTTAGCTAGCATTGCAAGAGTGATCCCTACTCACCTTTATAAATTTTTAATTTTTAAATATTCTAGTTGATATATCGAAATATCACGATATTCTAGATGTATTGAGATGTGTTACAGCTACGTATGTTAGTGCATCAAATTTTTGATTAGTTCGGTTTTGTGCAATTTAGCAATGTAGGCAGTTTGTTTACCTGTTTTGTAGATTGTTTCAGCTTATTTTCTAACAATGCAGTGGATCAATAGTTTATACTGAAACATGCAAATTTATTAGCTGCCCAAGCAATTAATTATAACATTAGGTTTGACATGAAAACTGGATGTATCGCGATACTGTATTGTATCATGACTACACATAATTTAGATACAGATGCAGTGTTTCAGGTGTATCGCACATAACTATTAGCACCACTATACTGCTCTTAGCATAATTCATTTTATAAAATTGAATTGTATGGTTATCATGCATATAAGAAAATGCCATATAACTGTGGCTATTGTGTAATGTGTGCTTTGTGCGTAGTAAATATAATAGGTACATATGTGGTTCTATGTTTTACATGTTTTACTATGTACTAATAGGTCTTGATGATGTAATACAGAAAATAAGCAACAGGCCATTTGAGGGTAATGTTATACAAGCTAGGCGTCCACTGGTATTGAACCACAGTATTTTAATTGATAACCTCTCTACACAAAGGTGTAATAAAGACATGTTGGATATGTACTTTACTAATAAAAAAAGATCTGGAGTTGAGACATATAAGGAAATAGTAATCTTAGATGATAACAGAGCCATTGTTCATTTAGAAAGCAAAGATGGTATGTAATTGTAAGCATGTAGTTATTATTATGTGTCATATGTACATTCATTTAGATATGCTCCAGTCCCTTAAGCATGATCATTCTTGGCTAGGAGATAGTGTAGTTGTAACTGAGTGTAAGGTACCACCAACAGGTACATCATCCAATTCTCTTCATGCATCATCTACAAGAACACTTAAGAAAAACATTGTGCAGAATGCCTTTGTTATTGAAGTTTCCAAACCATTTGTCAATTGCCTAAAAAAGAACACAGAAGAAATAGAAAAACAATTGAGTCAGTTTCATGCAGCGATTTCAGTAGATACTGAAATGAACCAAGTTAAAATTAGTCCCTGCTCAGGCTCTGAAGACTTGGAAGATTGGGAAACAAACTGCCAATCGGTAGTTCATTCGTATTTGAAAAGCTTAATCACTAAAACCTTTACTTTTCCTGATGAAATAAAAGATGTAATGGTTCCTGTCATTCTTAAGATCATGCAAAGCCAGCCATTATTACATATTGAATATGATGAGGAAAGTTTCACAGTTGTTATTGTCGGAGAACAGACAATGGTTGACAAGGTAAAAGAAAGACTTGAAGAAGCTTATGATTCTCAAATGATTAAAAAGGAGTCTGTGCCAATTGAAGATCAGAAGTTTTGGTCATTTTTATGTGTAAAATTAGATGAATTATGTACAGATCACCCTGAAATTGAAGCCTGCCTACAGGTCGATGAAAACTGTGTTTCTATACTGGGGATAAAAGATAGCCGCAAAGCTTTTAAAAATGATCTTGAATCACTGCGCGCTGACATGGCTTCTGTGAAAGTCAGAATTTCCAAAGATTTAGGTGAATTTTTGTCTACACCACTAGGTAGAACTTTACTTCATCAATATTTACAAGATCATGAGTCACTTGTCGCAGTTCATTTTGAACCTGAAGGAGTGCTGTGCCTTTTATGTAGTAGGAAGAATGATGGTATTAAAGTAGCTAAAATTATTCAGGAGAATCTAAGCTTACATCTTGTACCTTATCCAGAAGTTTTTGTTGCATCACTGAGCGGCAAACAATGGGCAACTATGAAGGCAGATTTAGAAGAGTCATACTGTGTATCTATTAGTATTGTAAGTAACAAGATAAAGTTAATTGGAGACAAAGGATCATTGGACCATGTTAGTAAAGAAGTTCAGCAATTCATAGATCAAGAATGTAATGTAGAAAAGTCCATTCCATTGTGTGAGGCACAGTGGAGGCTACTCACTACACATATGGTTAATAAGTGGAGCAAGA
Source organism: Spongia lamella (assembly GCA_963930835.1). NCBI lineage: Eukaryota > Metazoa > Porifera > Demospongiae > Dictyoceratida > Spongiidae > Spongia > Spongia lamella. The sequence goes on along the minus strand of OZ005752.1, from coordinate 6,284,002 downwards.
TAGAACAAAAATTAAAAGGCCAAAGCAAGCTTAAAGTTTTGCTTCCTAATGAGGGAGATAAGAAGTCTTCTATCATACTTAAAGGAGAAAAGTTAGTTATTGCAGATTTTGCTAAACAAATTGAATATTTGACTTCTACTATGTGTACAAACCCTCCACTTGAACAGGCAAGACCAGGGACTGTCAAATTTTTTTACAGTGATAAAGGCAGGACTTTGATAATGGGAGTTGAAACACAAGAAAAATCATGCGTACAGTTGGATGTATTGCAAGACAAAGATGGTGACACTGATGACTTGATAGCGAATGGAGTTAGTAAATCTCGCAATGATAAATTGGGTATGGGAACAACAAAAGAAGGTAAAATTATTACATTAGTCAAAGGAGATATCACTGAAATACCAGTTGATGTTATAGTCAATGCATCAAATGCTGATTTGAAGCATATTGGTGGTGTTGCATTAGCTATTGCTAATAAAGGAGGACCGATCATTCAAGAAGAATCCGATCGTCACACACGTAGAGAAGGAAAACTGAGTGATGGGGATGTCATTATGATGAATAAAGTAGGAGAACTACCGTGTAAACGTCTGATACATGCTGTTGGCCCTAGATGGAACGGTGGGCGATCAAAAGAAGAAGCATTTTTGAAGAGAGCTTGCTCAGAAGCCCTGAAGCTGGCTAGAAGCTTTAATACCATTTCATTTCCTGCAATAAGTTCAGGAGTATTTGGTTTTCCTATCAACAAATGTGCTACTTGCATGATAAGGGCATTCATGGAGTATAGTAAGACTGATGCATTGTCTTCTTTACATGAAATCACTATTGTGGTGCGTGATCAACTTACCATTGATGCTTTTGTTGGTGAGATGAGTAAACACCTCGATAATTTTCATAGTACTACTGCTATCAAGTTTAATCCAGCAGATTCTGGAGTAACAAATTCGCGTGGTCTTAAGCCTGCTCATAGCAAACGTAAAAAACAGAATGTAAAAATGATTTCCAGAGAAGATCAAAGTATTTTTGCTCAATTCATTAAACTATACAGAGGGGAATTATTAAAGCAAACTGTAAGTGCAGGATACACTAAGTAACTTGTGTTTATAAATTTCATTTATGTAGGCTGATGTCTACGTTAACACAGCTGGTGACAACCTTAACTTACGCCAGGGAGCAGTTGTAATGTCATTCCTAAAAGCTGGTGGTCAGGATTTGCAGGATGAATGCACTGATTATGTTATCCAAAATGGGAGAGTGCCTTGTGGTGATGTGGCAGTTACCAGACCAGGTGCAATTCATTGTACTAGAATTATCCATACAGTAGGACCAGTGTATAATGGAAAGGCTTCTGAAAAAGTAACTATACATTACCGCTGTTATTATAGTAATTTAATCTTGTTTACATTCATAGATTTTGCAAGGTCTTGTGCAGAAATGCTTGGAAACTTGTGACAAACTGAGAGCATCAATTATTGCATTTCCTGCTTTGGGTGCTGGTAATCTGAATTATCCACAGAGTGTTGTAGCTGACATTATGGTCAACACAGTTACAGCTTACTTAAAGGTTAATCGTTCAACAACTTGCATTAAAACAGTAAAATTTGTAATTTTTATGGATAATACATATGCAGAATTTGATAAGCTATTATCCAGTAAACCCAATGTTGTAGGGTCACAAAAGGCTCCAGTTGATTCAGAAGATCTTTTTTCTGCTGAAACATTTAGCAGAACTGGAGCTGCTAAGCCTTTCCCTAGGAGTTCAATAACACATTCTAGTGCTGCTGAGGTTTTTTCGGCAGGTACTGTAAAAGTGGAAATAAGGCAAGGTGATATTACTGAGGATGACAGTGATGCTATAGTTAATACAACAAATGAAAAGATGCAGCTTGTGGGTTCAGGGGTGGCTGCTGCTATTTTACAAAAAGGAGGCCCTGAAATGCAAAAACATTGTGATGATGTTGTATCACAAGGAATCCAGTTGCAGGAAGGAAAGGTGTGTGACACACCTTCTGCTGGTAACTTGAAATGTTTTAAGGTTTTTCATGTTGTTGTACCTCAAAATCACAAACAAATGCTTGGGAAAACAGTTGTTGCATGCCTAAAACGAGCTGAAAAGCTTAGATTAAATTCCATTGCCTTTCCAGCAATTGGCACTGGTATTTTAGGTTATAGTTTAGAAGAAGCTGCTCATGAAATATGCAGTGCCATAATCGCATTTGGTCAGAAGACTAACCCAGTATATGTTAAGCGAGTGCGTATTATCATTTTCCAGAAAGAAATGTACCGGTCATTTAGGGATAAGTTCACTGAAGTAACAAATAAGCCTGGGATTTTAAAGCGAATGGGTGCTGCTGTAATGTCATGGTTTTATAGTGATGACTCCTCAGATGCTATTGAGGAATCACGAAGTAGCAGTGATCCCTTTACTGAACCTGTTGTGGTGCCACACAGCCCAAATTCTGTTTCCAAAATCACTGAAAAGTCTGTTCTTCTTATACAAATCTATGCAGAAGATAAACAGAAAGTAGATAAAACTGAAGCTCGGTTGTTACGCATTATTGATGGTCAGTTTACAAATGAGAAGGTATGTGATGAATTGATATCCAAATTATCACTAAAGCAAAGAGATGACCTTACGAGAAAAGCTAAACTGAAGCATGTAGAAATAATTATTGAAACTGGAGCAGATCTCAATTACATTCAGCTAAAGGGAGACTGCACTGATGTTGCCGATCTAAAGTCTGACATTCAAGAAATTTTACGTCAGATTACATCTTATGAATCAACGAAGAGAGAAGCTAAGCTGTTGCAAGCTAAAGTAAAATGGCAATGGTTAAATGACACTAATGATTATGAAGATTATGATGAGTTACCCAATTACTACATTGAGGCAGCTTACCAACATGATAAAACTAAGCAATTTACCTACACAACAGAAGATGGTACATCTGAAAAGTTTAATTTTTTAAAGATGGAAGCTGATGATGCTCAGGCAATATTCAAAATAAAAAGAGTAGATATTGAAGATCTATTAAAAGAAGGTAACTATGTACGTAGCTATAGAACAATTTTTGTTGATTTAGCTACATAGCTGTTATCATTTTAAACCAGGAGTGCACTGGCTTGCAGCTGGCATCCACCTGGTTTCTTGAAATTGCTTTTGTCCATAAAGTATGTGTGTCCATGAATATTAGAAAGCATATAGCTATGGGATAGGAAAAACTTACAGCTTGCTGTACTTTAACCAAGACTAAGAAGAAGCGCAGCAACGCGACCACTGAGTGAGTTATTTACATGGAGCACCGCCCTCAAACTTGCAAACGCTCTAGCTAAGCCGCCATTATAGCTATCACTTAGTTATTACCGACTCACAACGTTCTTACTATATAGAATCAACAAACCGAGAATGAAGGAAATACGTAGGTGCCACCATTCCTAAGTACCAGCCATTGCAAGTTTTATGGTGCCCATTGTGCGACTACGCACGACGAACCATTCTCTCCCGCCCGATTCGCCTATTTACTAGAGAATTAGTACCTCCATTGTTTGAAGAATCAATATCCCGAAGTTGATAGAAATCGGTTCAGCCATTCTTCTGATACAGCCTTATAAATGCCTTCCTGTCACCGTATAGTACAATTGTGAGGCAGGTGAAAATATTGGCGAATTTGGTGAATCAATTGCCATTCGTCAATATTTTACCTACCAGTATTCTCTTACCAACTTAGTATATATCTTTACTCTTAAATCCAAATTTGCCAAATATTTCCCCACCAATCTCTGGAGATAAGCCTATTCACATATTTTCCCCCACTGTATAATTGCGCTATACGGTATCAAAAATCTTTTTTATTGCTTGAATGGCTATGATTGGCTTTGTCACTTGGCCACCTTTTTTGCATTATTATAAAGGTGGCCATGTGACAAAGCCGATCATAGCCATTCAAGTAATTAAAAAGATTTTTGATAAGTAGCTAACTTCTTGGCCTCAGCTGATATCAAAGGTTTTGGTCGCACATACCTATTTACAATCCTGTTTCTGATTGGTCTCGCACTTTTTTTACGCCTAAGGTGTTTTTGTTTAGCATACTACTTACGTACGTATAACTTTAAAATACTCTTTGAGAGCATATTACTACGTATTTAATCTGTTGATCTTTAATCTATAAATATGTTGAATGGAATCATTATAATAATGTTTTATGCATTCAGCATGTGACTATAAGAACTAAATATTTCTTTCTCTTCCTTATATGGTTTTATCATTAGTCTTATGTTAGCTAAGTAGTTTATAAATGACTGTCTACTGTAAAATATTTATATTTGGCTCTACGTCATTGTAGTGGAAAGTCCTGGAAAATGGGATACTATGCCCAAAGGAGTCGTGTGCCATATAGTTGCCTTGGACCCCAAGTCTACTGAGTATAGAGAAGTGAAGAGCAAATTTGAGACATCTATGGGTCCATTAAAGATGCAGCGAAATCCACCATCATCACATAATATGGTTGCTAACTTTGGCATTACACAATATACTGGGCAATGGAGCCATATCATTAAAATTGAGCAAATTCAAAACCCTTTCCTTCATGCTCAATATATTGCAAAGAAGAAAACAATGGATCAACATAATCCATCAAACTTAGTGAATGAGAGAGAATTATTTCATGGTTGTCCAGGGGATGTTGCAGAAAAGATTAGTCACCATGGATTCAATAGGAGTTTTGCTGGAAAGAATGGTACATATGTAGCTATGTATGTAACTAATAGTTATTCAGTCAAGACTCACGATAGTGAGTCGCGAGGTCAAGAAGAAGTGTATCAACGCGACCACTGAGTGAGTTATTTACATGTAGCACCACATTCAAATTCGTAAACGCTCTAGCTAAGCTGCCATGAAAACTATTGCTTAGTTATTACAGACCCACAACGTTCTTACTATATAGAACCAATAACTGAGAATGGAGGAAATCGGTGCCACCATTCCTAAGTACCAGCCATTGTGAGTTTTAGGGTGCTGGCCGTGTGCCCAAGCCTGACGAATCATCGTTTTCAGCCTGATTCACCCGTTACTTGAGAATTACATAGTACCTTCATTGTTTGTAGAATCAATAACCTGAAGTTCATCGAAATCGGTTCAGTCAGTCTTCTGATACGGCCTTATAAAGTCCTTCCTTTCACGAAAAATTTTTACACGGCAGTGGTTTTTTCTTCGTCTTGTTCTTTAATTTTCATTGCACACTTTTCATGGGCTTGTGGGAGCTTGCATGAACCCCGGAAGTTTTATTTTCTAACTCTCATTTTGTACATTCACTTGTTTGTCTAATAATCAAGAGCTGTGAATACAAATCCTACAAGATATAATTCCTACTTCGGCTTGATATATCGCTTTGTATTATTCTGCCAAAGTAGGGGTTAATTATTGTAGGATTTGTATTCACAGCTCTTGCATGTTTCCTTACTTTTTGTTGTGGAGGTCGATCTCTACTCCCTTTTTAAATTAAATAGCTAGCTAACATATTCGTCATTATGTCTTATAGCAACTGTGTATGGAAAAGGTGTGTACTTTGCTCATGATGCCAGCTATTCAGCAAGAGATCAGTATTCTCCAAGAGATGTTAACAATAACAACAAGCACATATTTTTGGCTAAAGTATTAACTGGAGAATTTGCTGTTGGTAGTTCTAATTCTGTGACACCACCTGCTAAAGGTGGGAACAGTTTGACTTTGTACGACTCTGTTGTGGACAACATCACTACTCCAGCCATTTTTGTGATATTTGGAGATGCTCAAGCATACCCAGATTACCTTATTACTTTTACCTAAAGTGATATTTTGCTGAAGCACATGCATATATGTAGCAACTTTTTTATTTTAGGACAGCTAGCTCGCTTGATATTAATTTGTAAGGGTGTACAAGTGTACGGTTTATACTTATATGGTAGCTGCCTGCATAATTTGTATTTTGTCAATTAATACTGTATATGCATAAAATGTACGTAATATCACTATAGCTAGCAGCCTACATGCATGTATCTGTTATAATTATGTAGCTAATTATGAGGCAGCTATAGTTATATGTTATCGCTTTTAGCTAGTAGCTACAGCTATATAGCTATATATAGTGCAGAGCACTGATGTAATTATAACAAGTCGATGTATTAGCTACCATGTAAAATCCAGGTGCTATATATAAAGTTAGACTACAGTCAATCTATAGCTACTGTCATATTGTTAAGACATACTATGATGTCATGAGTCCTTTTAAAATAGATTTTGCACATGCACGTGTATACAATTCCAATTTCGCTTTCCATATATAGCTATAGCTATAGTTAAATTTCATGTGCATACAGCTAGCTATCAATCATTTTCATGAACATGTTTATAGCTACATAGCTAGCTAGCTATGTATATAAATTATTTAAACATTTGAAGATCAGTGCACCTAATATAGTGAAGGATTATTTCTAACTATATGTAGCTACAAATGCATATGTAATAGCTGAGATATCTAGCTAGCTTACATACTTAAATGTCAGTTTGGAGAATTTATCAAACAGATCATATATGCATGTAATCTATCAAACAACCCGATTTCTCACTTCATCATTACTACCAAAAGGAGGGTGGTTAAAAAGATTTCTCTGAGTTACAACAACAATAGAACGGTCTGAGTCATCTTTCCCAGGAATTATTGACTTTAGACATTGCAAATTAAGCTCCAAAAAGATACAACCTAGTTAGGCTGAGGCATAGATTTCTCCTCAAATACATTCACAATTTAGTTTTTAGTTGAAGTTATTACAGTATAAGTGAAATGCACACAAGTTTTTTATATAGGAAGTATAAAGGAAGCTAAATACACTAACCATGTTATAGCTATGTATTATGGAATCCACAGCTATACACAATAATTAGCTATGGGATTTATATTTTTTTGCCTATCTGGTTTAGTAATGGTTAGGCACAGGTGATTAGTAGCCAAAAGTACCAAGCATAATAGTTAGGTATTTAGACACTATCAACTCAATCATTGCTAGAAACCAACAGCCTATCATGCATCAAGCTATATTTTCAGTTGATTTGAAACATCACATTTCCTTCACCTATACAGCTAGCTACTGCAACACATAAATTTTGAAATGTCATTCACGTTTCACTCTAGATAAAACTTCATATTTCACACTTCTATATCACAACATTTCATGCCAGTTTTACAAATTCCATTGTGTTTGAAATATCATGTTTTTTCATCTGTTCTGTACTTCATGAAACATCACTGATGTAATTACTATAATTATACAATGTAGCTAGCTATTAATTAAATTTAGGCTTCATCATTTTCTTGCTCTATTAATATATCTGTTTGAGCAACATAAACGTGCATACTTATTAAAGGTTGATTGATTGATTGATTGATTGATTGATTGATTGATCAATCGATCATTCTCAAGGCCGTTCGTTCTTCCTTGCCAGAGGAATATAAATACATGTACATACGTGTGTAGCTACTAGTCTCGTGAACCAGACCCTGCAGTTTCTCCGCAGGGCGCTTATCGATTGGAGATTATAAGCGCTTATAATCTCCAATCGATAAGTGCCCTGCAGAGAAACAGGGTCTGGTTCATGAGACTATGTAGCTACAGCTATAAATTTACAATACAATACACAAATACAGTTCTACATATAAAACATTAAGTATACACAACACAGACCGATAGGAGTTACGGCTTTTTAATATTATATATGTATAGCTAGCTGCATGGCTACTAGATTTTAAAAATTGAAATTCAAAAGAAAGTGGGGATTGCAATAAAAAGGTAAGGAATCAAGTATAGTCCGCACCTTCTGATGTAACTATGTTTTGGGTCGGATGGTACCCGTACGTAAAAGCTGCCTATATCAATAGTGATACATAAGTCACAATCCCTTAGTTACAAAGGGCCCAAAATTGACCCCTGAGGCACACTATATAGCTAGCACGAACTGGACCACAATTCTATAATTAGAAGATCCCTGAAGGCACACTAACTAACTAATATAACTAGCAAACCGTACAAGAGAGTTATCCGTCACATCATACATGACAATATAACAGATTAGCACAGTCAAAAGCTTTAAATTTGTATAATTATGTCCAAAAGAGTGGCAACATAAATAATATTTACTCTCATCAGTGGCGTTGCACCAGCAATCAGATTGTTTGCAGACAATAGATCAAACTTCAGCAAATAAGAAACCATGGCCAATTGATCATGAACAGATCTAGAACTTTGAAAGCGCTGGTTAGGCCTGAGTTAATTATGAGCCCAAAATGCTATTAGCTATATGCTCTTCACATCTCCTATTATGCTCAACATTGCTCTATGCTCTAGATCAAGCATTTAAACAGTTTATTAGAGTGTATCCACATAACCCATTATATATAACCCTGACTGTTCTATTAGAGATATTTGACAGGCCTAGTACTGGTAAAACTAAAATTGGACAAAAATTTGTGAGCTATGTTATCTTTGGACTTTTGAATATGAGTGCTAGTGACTACAAAATATTAGGGAAATATTCCTGAAGTGATACTATGGATTACCAGCCTGGTAACAAGTCTTCCAATAGAGTCTAGATGACTATATTAATAAATCTAGCTACGTAGCAGGAATATCATCAATGAGATGCACAACAGAGTTCTCAGAAAAACGAGTAGCTAAACTGAAATGTTAGCACTTCTACAGAAGTAGTATATAATATAAATGACAGTGGGGAAACAAATGTCAGAGGAATTCCTTGTAGCTACAATCAAAAAGTGTTGATTTAATCAAGAGTAAAATCTAAGTTCCCTAGGCATCTGAGCCCTACGATGTGAGCATTAAAATATAATGGAAATAAGACCTAAACTTGGCAGCTGATAATCCGATGCATACTGACAAACCGCATACTTATACATACTTACCTTGCACTCCTTAACAATTTGTTTACTCTATTGCACGGAGAACAACATTGGTGCCAAATTGATAGCTAAAGCTTGATGATGAAGCATATCCCTCAGCAGCAGCAACATCAATGTCAGCAGCCCAAGGACTGACATTTTGCTTAATATGAATCATACACATAGGTACCACAGAAGGTCTAACAAACCCTGCAGCACAGCAGTGTTATTAACATTATCAAAAGAAAATACCGTAGCATCCCAAGTAAAAAATCACACAACAAGGTAGAGTCAAGCTCATAAACAACTTTGTGAATACATGCATGGCAGATGTTTCCTTCAAGCAAGGTAAAATCCTATGCATAGCAATATACGTATAATTATGATGATCACTAAATCTAACAGGTTTGGCAGACACATCAGCAAAAGAGAATGAACTATTTGTCAGAATGAATTAGAATAGTAACACCACCACTGTGATGGTTTCTATCTCAGTGGTGAAGTAAAAAATCATGCCCAGCAGAGAGAATTTTGCCATCAGGCATCATGCATGGTATCATCAAGCCATGTTTCAGAAAGTCAATACATCAGGCCATACGAAATAAATCTTATGTTTCACGGATGCAGCGGGTCCTTTTTCACTTTCCAAATAAAAATATAAAACACGTGATCAAAGTTATGTGACGTAAACAGGACAGGATTAAAGAGACTAGTGTGCTAGACTATTATATGCATGCTCATGAGTGCATTGATAAGTGTTGAGGTGCAATTGTTTTATAATAGTAGCTAATATAGTAACTGACATTTTATATGACTAATTAACCATGTGTAATCATGTAAGTTGCATGTGACTTCTTATGCTATGATTTTGATAATTAATATTATTGTTATTTTTCCCCAGCCTGCAAGGTCACACTGAGAAGGTAAATAGCTAATCTGTGAATCATAAGATTTATTTGGTATAGCCTCAAGGTGAAAATTATACAAGTCAAATATATCCTTCTTCTGTGCCAGAAAACTCCAAATGAGTTATAGCTATGCAATGCACGAGCAACCGGCATAACATGATTATCTCTATCAATATAGCTATAGAGGTCACCATAGCCGGAGTGCTCTTCAAGGGCATAAAACTCACCACGCAGTGTAGATAATTATAATACCATGAAAAACACTTCATTTCTGAGTCTACACTTTATCAACACTACTCAAGTACTGAGAAGACTTCAATGTGTCCACCGCTCACAAACTGAAGTACTGTTTGATTCCGCCGCACTGGATGGTAACAAATGCTACATGGATACGTGTACCAGGGCAAGGATTTTGTTCAACATCGACACACAATAACAGAACTCGAAAGGGCACACAAAACAGCAGAGCCTCAAACCCCAAGACAGCCTAGTCTGACGTAGCCTGACCCTTGGATTTGATCGCGCGCTCGCTTTGCGCGCTGATCAGGGTCGGCTACGCCAGACTAAAGACAGCCATCCTAATCACGTGATTTATATAAAGGATGTGCATATATTGGAACGATTAATACTGACATGCAGTTGCTAACCATTCATACTATAAATTGTGCCCCACCCTTACCTTACGACGCAATGTGTCCAAACACGCATGCGTTAATTCTACGAAAACATAATAATTACATATTATAAAAATTAATACAAATGGCATTATTACTATTAATTAAGTTGAATTTACGGCTGTATTGTTACTTGTTTTGTCTGTTTATCTTCGTTTGTTATATCTACAAAACAACAAGACCATCAGTAGCAGAAACAAAAAATCAAGAATCGATCATCGAGGTACCGCCCAATGGACACTTGCAGGCAAACCACGCCGGAGCCGCTCCAGTGATTAGAAGTCGCCGGGTGGAATCATTTTCGAATTCGGATGATTACAGTGTACATAATTTCAGTACAACTACCGTAATACGTCCTTATGTAGGAAGTTATGAATTATTTAACAATACAGTAGCAAGTTTACAATGGATTGGAAGTCCGCCATATCATGTAAGCCACATTCCTCTACAACTAAACATTGCACCATTAATTTTTCTACTATTATTGTATACCTTTTACAGCGTTTGATCATTCTCTATACTACAACAAACGGAAGTCACGTGACTAAAAGCAATCTTTTCAGGTACTGTCAAGTTCATATTGAATTGTGATTGTGAAGGTATCCACTACAGTTATATATTTATATAGGTAAAGTAATGAGTTTGTTCCTTTGAAAGGGGATGGTACTTTACAGTACACGACCTTTGACTGCTACACTTTTCCCTTGAACGCTGACTGTAATACGATCAAATTTGTGCACATGATCCTTCTCTGTAAACTAAACTGTAAAAATCCGTGCGCTACGCAAGTATCGATTGTAGCCTGTTGACTCTTGATTTAAAGAACCTTTATCATTACTGCTTGTTCTTTGACTTGCCGGATTTTTTATGTTTCACTCTTGATTTTAATTTTGACTTTGGTTGGAGCTCGGAGTACAGAATCTATTGTAGTGCCCATGCCATTGCCTACTGAGACTGAGAGAGTCAGACTTAAGGTCAAAGATCAAACAGTAAATAATGAAAGTAGCCGTATTATTACAGAGTAATAATGAGGGGCTGGCACTACCATAGAGTTTGTACTCCGAGCTGCGACCGTGACTTGATCCTTGACTTTCACTAAAAACAATGCTCCTATTACGCTGCATATGGACATTACAAAAACATTGCTGGCATTATAGGCAAGTTGTTAATTTTATTAAACCAAGCACATTTTCTTGAATCACTTGTGTGGAAGTGTGTGTGTGTGTGTCCCTGCCTCCAGGCTATTAATAACCATTCACGTGAAATTAATTGAAGCCTGCACAACCAATCAAGAAAGTCCTACTGCCTTTTGATTTCTTTATATAACACTTGCTATCAATATTACCAAGAGTTAATAATAGAAAGAGGAGAGTATCCAACGCCATATAGTTGTGTAAAAAATGATTGCCTAAGGTTAAGGGGCTTCCACTCCGGGTAACTTAGTAGTTTTCCGTGTTTTGACCACCTGTTAAATGAATTCAATTGACACATTTTTAACAGGTATGCGGGCAGACGTCAAAACACTAGTCACGTTGCCGATTGGAAGTATATGGCTTGTAGCTCTGTTAGAACAGTTCCTCAATCCGAGCCAGGAACAAGGAATTGTGTAAATAATAGTCGTCGCATGTGTATCGCTATCCTTTGTTTGAAAGAGGAACAAAAAACAGGTTTGTGAACCATCGCTGTATATAGAACAGATGTAGAACTAATAGTTTACTAGAAAGAGCAGCAGTAAAATCGAATTTGACTACTACGATAATATATGTACTGCTGGCTAAGTTGACTTGATAATTGATGTATTATAGCCTGTGGGGAACGATAGTAGGTGCGAGATACGATAATTCATTTCACACAAAATATTTAAGGTGATTATTACATTATAAATTTGTTTTGTGGGAAGATGATGTCAGTACATTATTATGCATTGGATGTATGGAAGCCATTGTGCGGTCTTTTTCTGCTGGTTAACTGGTGGCTTATGCCATATGTTAGTCCATAAACAAGTCCTGACAAGAAACCTTATATAAAGTGTGCAGAGTAATTAAATTTTTAAAGTGTCAACAAACAAACTTGAATATTATTGGGGGGAGCAAGTTAATACTTTGGGCTTTCCCTTGTATATCCACAAGTAATATAATTATATCCATCAACCATCATGAGTCATGTATATAGTATACGTATATGGCTTATATATGTACATGATGAACAAGAACTTTATGCTAATTTTACCACAGTAGGTATAATAATTGTTTTATATGGTGCATACTAATTATAAATATTGTACTTATGTAAGTAACTTCTGCAGGAGCAAGAAGATGATTTGATAATGCATGCATGAGCCTGCGTCCAACAGCAGATGTATTGATGCTTTATAGCTATCGTACCTGCTTTATAACCTTGTTTTTTGTGTAACATACGTAGCTACTTTGTCGTGATGTATGAATTGTTGTGCCTTCAACACTGTGGATGACATGCGTTTGCTTAATTTTAGTTAATGTGGTGTGTCTATTAAATAAAACATTGTGATGTGATGATCAGTATTTGCACACATTCCATGCATTTTCAGGTAGTTGTAGATTGTGCTATTGTTAAATTTATTTTTTCAATTGGATTTGCACACCACGTAGCTATTAGATACTGGGAATGAAATAAAATTACGTTATGTACGAAACTGAAAAAGTCTGGTAATTAATTAGCTATCCTACGTACTTACCCATTCCTGGTGCACTTGCTTTTTGACCAACAGTCATGCATATGAATTGGGCAAATGTTAGAATTAAGTGTATTAAACTTTGTAAAACTTACTTGTCCTTATAGTGTACTGCTCAAACTATTATAGGAAGAATATCTAGAACAGTAATTAGTTACGGTACAGTTCAATTAAACTTGACATTCGCATGTGTGTCCTAGTACAGTCGCTCGAGAAATTTGTAAGGGAACTTGCGAGTTTCTCACGAGCGCATGATCTATAGCATGGATTCGATCCTCGTGATGAGCTGTACGCACGTGAAGTACGCTCGAGTGTAGTTTACTTTACTTGCGAGCAATTATGTTACGTGTAAAAGAGCACGCGTGTACGAGGCTCCTCTTGTGCCTCGACGGTTCTATTACCAGCCAGTGCGTGAAGTATGTACTTTGAATGGGTAAAACACGAAGCTAAACATAACATAGGTGTTTATTATAAGTGGCACGCCTTTCATTGCTCAATGTGCTTATTCTAAAACTGCCACGCCCACTAGATGCTCATTTACTGGGATTTATGATTCCTTCATGGACTACTGCATGTAATAGCTTTTTCTAAAAAGATGAGTTGATGTGTAATTCTACATTAAATTGTTATTATTGTTAAGAAAAGTTTTAGTAAGTGAAAGAGTGCTTTAAGGTGATTGTTAGCTGGTTTCTTGAGCCATGGCACTCGTGTCATTGTGCGACAATCCACTTGTGTTAATGTGAATGTGTGCCAGTGATACTGTTTCTTTAAAAGGTGGATAAAAATAAGGTTTGTTATTTATTAAGTGCTCTGTATAGAATAGAAGCAGGAAGATTGTTGTTGAAGTTCTTCTTTATACTCGTGACGAGGCTCTAGTTTATACTTGTGACGAGACTCGTATGTGATGGGAGGTACTAAATTTGCTTGCGAATAAGTTTGGGAGCAGGTGTATTATTCTTGTACGTTCTCGTGTAGATATATTAACATGCGAACACTCGTAAGTTTCAAGAAGCTACTCAAAAAAATCTATAGAACGCACACCAGTTTGGTACACGTGAGTGTCAAGTTTAAATCGAGCTGTACCATATACATTATAGTTAGTTTATTAAATTTCACTAGAAATTTTTAAAAGTAATAGTTTGTCAAATTATTATGTGTATAGGTCACAAGAAAATGGCAATATGATTAATGAAACTGATAGGTTTCCACAAAATGCAGTGATTGATTCATTTTTCATTTCAAAAAATCCTAACAAGGTAACAGCAAACATTAAAATAGTATGTCATGCATGCAAGTCTTATTTATTATGTATTTTTTAATAGTTAATTTTTAGAGACTTGGTCAATCGTCATCTTTATGTAACCACTGATGCAGGGGAAAGTTACAACACAACTCAGCTGTTACAGTTCATTCCAAGTGTTATCCAATTTTCTTACATCAATGAAAATTTCTTGTTTGTCATTGATACAAGCAGTAATGTACGTACATATACTTAACTATGTATACATGTTCATGTTATGGCTACACACGTAATTAAATGAGCTACAGAAAGGAAACAAGGAACACTATTCTCACACGAAAGTTATAGATATTCTCAGACATTACTTAATCATATTACTTATTTACAAGATGAGCCAAAAGTAGAGATTTAACTTTTATACATCATATCAGCTTTCTTGTTTACTTATTTTTGTAGCAAAGATCCATCCCTAAGTTTGATTACTTCCTGAAATCTGTATGTATGTGTATTAATGGTGGGGGACTGATAATTGTAGCTACGTATGTGTGCATTAACTATGCAAGTGGCTGTTTTTATGTGATGCTGTGACAATGCATTGACACCTTTTACTGTACATGAGTTTTCAACCTGAAGAAAAAAGTAACTAGACTTTTAAATAAATTTTGAATTTAAAAAGGGGAGTAGGGATCATAATAAAAAGTAAGGAAACAAGTAGTTAATCACTCACCACCCAGCATATTGCATGTGTTTACTCAAGTATACAATTGCAGCTGGGTAGGTGTTCATACATGCACAAATGAAACACATTCTCTAGCATAGGCGTAGGAACCGGGGGGGCCAAGGGGGCCATGGCCCCCCAGATTATATAACTTCTCCATAGGAATTAGATTTTTGTCATACAAATCAATCCTGTTAAGTCTCTGTGGCCCCCCCAGACTTGAGTGCTTTCCTACGCCTATGTTCTCTAGCACTTCTACAAGATTTAATCCCTACTTTGGCAGCCAGCATTCAAAGCAAAACATCATGCTGCCAAAGTAGGGATTAAATCTTGTAGAAGTGCTAGAGAATGTGTTTCATTTGTGCATGTATGAACACCTACCCAGCTGCAATTGTATACTTGAGTAAACACATGCAATATGCTGGGTGGTGAGTGATCAACAACTTGTTTCCTTACTTTTTATTATGATCCCTACTCCCCTTTTTAAATTCAAAATTTTTTAAAAGTCTAGTTTGTTTACTTTTTATAGCTAGCTGTTACAGGCATTCAAGACTGGAATTATTTCTTAGCAATTGATATCTACATAGTTTACAATGGCTTGCTACGTATGTGCCAGGCCCACCTTTACAAAGACTCGTTTCATCACGATACCAAGTGTCTATTTGGTAAAACGACTTGTACTGTGAAGGAAGGACTATATTCTACTCGTAGCCAGACCATTTTAAATTTAATATGCAGATACTAACTAGGTCATTAATAGGTGTCCGATTATAAGCGCTTAATGTTATAATTAACATCCGGCGCTTACAATCAAAAGATCGATAAGCAGCTGTGTATAAATAAATTGGTCAGGCTATGGAAGACGCAATAGAAAACTATAGGGAAAGACTGAATTCTTCCATTACGCGTTACGGATTGCATCAGTAAGCATGTGCCTATCAGTATCCAAGGTGTTTATTGTTGCATTTTAACACCTTACGTGGAATGTTGACACTTTTGTAATATTTTGTCATCCTTCGGTTGAGGAAGATCAATCGATGAAGAAGATAGAACAAAGCTTAAGGACAAGCTATGGCGCAGTGGACAAACCTTAATCAAAATAACATTTTTGTAAATCCGACGTGATTAGCTTTGTTGTGTGAAAAATCTGGAGCCATACACCTAGCGGAACTGGGTCTTATGGCTGGCTGGCTGGCTGGCTGGCTGGCTGACGGGTGGGTGGGCAGGTGGGTAAGTACTACCATACTTAATGATAAGTACTACCGTACTGATTAATAAATAGAAACTCCATGGTGTAGTGGACAGATAAACATTTTTATAACAACAAATTCCTTCATTGTTAAAACCATACACTTAGTGCTAGTGCAGGTAGTCTGTTAGATTAAAATATGGTTCTCTGCAGATCTCGTGTTTCACTATAATTACAGTATATTATTGAGTAGATTTTTGAGTTAGGCTTATTATACGCATGTTATGGATTGGAGATGCACATTGTTTGAAAGCAATAGTTCTCTTCATATATAATCCCCACTATTAACTATAATAGTACTTAGTGATTGATATAAAGAGGTATAAAGATTCTAATTAGATTGTCAATCAGTTGCTATATATTTTGTATGTTGCTGATGTTTTCATCATAGCTGTATGTAAGTGATCAACTTGGTGACTCTTTGAAGAAAATTAGTACAGCAGTAAAAGCTGCCTACTGGTACATATATACACTTGTTATATAGACAAATATGTAATATGGATAATAATTAGGACACAACTTAAGGATGGGCAGGAATTTGATGATTCTTCTACTATATACTTTGCTGTGTCAAATAAGCAGTCAGGTACTCTATGGATTATGTTTTTCTCAAAGTACTGTATAGAGGGAAAATTTTGGAGGGAAAAATTGAATAATTCCAAATATCTAGCAGTGTCTGAAATTTATTGCTGAAATTGGTCACCTCGAAATGTTGGTCAACAAGGAACTTCTAGTTGACCTTGTGGTATGGGCAAGGTCCTCCAGTGTGAGAAGAAAGCAGGTAACTCTACGTACGTGCGGTTGTGATGAAAAGGCAGTGCGCAATGGTTGGCCACATGCCATGAACCATCTCTTTGCCACCTGTTCTTGTCCAGAGGGGGAACCATTACTTACACGGTCACTTGGTGTGGGATAACATTGATGATTTATGTACTGTGAAGCCAAGCTTCTTTGTAGGTGTCTAATAACATTTTCAGCAGTAAACTCCATTCTCATTAGCTTCCATACTGTGTATCCAGGCACATTTTGGCTAATATTTTACACTTCCAAAATTAAATTTATTATCAAAATTCATTATTCTATTAATTTATATTTCCATCCAAAATTTTCCTCTATACAGTAAATTACATACCATGCTCATGGCGTACATGACTCATGGCTGATTTTCCCAGACCCAGTCATATTTACTGTAGTTATACAAAGAAATAACTCACCAAACAATTGTCTACTCATGTGAAAAGCAAAGAAGCTCTGTGCATGCTTAATTATTATGAGCATTACATATCATTATGTAGGGATGTGAACAGCTGGTTCACTTGGTTTTGTGCATACGTGCTATCTACCATGTGTATGAGATCTGGGGAGCAGTTTGAACAACTCTATTTTGTACCATTTCAACTAAGCATTCAAGTTAATTCACTTCATGGTTTGCTACAGTGATAGCATGCAATGGAATTGAACTGGAAAGGATTTTACAGGGAGTTATACTCTTTCTGTTGAAACAGCTGGTCTTTATTACAACATCAAAAATATACTGTGAACACTCGCATGATCAATATATAATTCTGCTAAAATGAATAACCAAATATCTTGCCATAAATTCCCTCCATATGTATGGTATGTATGTATGACAGTACATGCATGTTTGAATTATGTAAGCTATGTACTTTGTTTTATAGGTTCTTATAGAATCAAAAAAGCAGTGTTTCCATATCAAAACTCCACTATACATGAATTTCACCACGATATTGGAGAAGTTACTAATTTTAAACTTGCATATGAATATATTTTTGTTACTGTAAGCCTTTTCTATCTTATTATGTTGCATTTAAGTAACTAAATTTTTTATAGAAAAATGTTTCTAATGGATCTACATTGTTTGTTTCATGCAAGAGGCAACGATTTGTTGAAGCTAAATTTATACCAGCAATGGATGGAAATGAGGTATATATGCATATGTGATTGTTTACATATGTACATATATCTATAAGTTATGATGTCACAATGCATGCTTCTTTTGAATTATTGTTTGCTGATATTGACTCTGGAAACTTTATTTAGTAATACCGTAGATTGGGTTAATTTCGTGTTAAAAAAGTGTCGTAAGATAAAAATTCGAGGTGTTTTAATTTCGTAAAAGTAGGAAGTTTACAAAATTATTTTAACCTGGAAATTTTTGAACACGGAAGCATGTTGCACGAATGAAATGACAGTGCCGGATGAAAGCAAGTGCTGTGTAACCTGTGTTAATGTAATCATGTTTACAATGAAATATCTTTGTGTTTTGGTCAGCCAGCCATTAAATATCACACGTTGTCACTGGCCTCAACTGGTATTATTAGTCTGCGTGCTAGCTCTGGAGTCTTTCTTTATCGATTAAATACCTAGGCTTTAGCCCAGGTAATTCATTATTGCAAAGCTTGAGATATCTACTCAATTTTCCCCACCAATTTTCGTGTTTGCCCAAATTCTAGTTATTGTTAAAAAAAATTGTGCGCTTTAATTTCGTAAACAAAGGCTTATACGAAGTTTTTTAATGATGAACTCTTACCGATCTACGGGACTGATTTGGGCTTTAAGAAGTATTTGTAATTTATACAAGTGAGTTAATGTTTTAAAACCAGAGGCTTGATTGAATTACTGTATACTAGGTACTGTCATTGTTACAACATGAGGTACGTACTTACGTATTACTAAGACCATGCTTTTCAACGATTCAGCGTATCTAAAAGTGGTGTACATATGTATATGACTAAGCAGTGAAAAATTTAATAGCGAAACAGTGAAATAGTGTGACTAGATTTGACAAAAACCAGCTTGGACTCACACAGTGACCAGCTACACTTTTTACCACTATTGAATGGTTATGTCAGTTAACTAACAGTTCATGTATGTATTAGTACCAAAAGTTTTTCAGTCTTCTTTTCCTTTGAGTGGGCCCTGTCAGATCTTCATGAGTGATTGGGTGGTGTTTAAATGACTAGTGATATACTGATGATCGGTTCAACTATTGGAAATTGGTTGTAAATTATTTGCCTTTAATTAATGGTTTTTCTTCAGTAGATGTTTCAGATTTATTGAAAGTGAATGGTATAGTTACATGTGCGTATTTTAGTGATAAAATATTCATGAAAGGAGTAATGAAACAATGTGACTGGATTTGACAAAAGCCAGCTTGGACACACACAGTGACACTTTTTACCACTACAGAACGTAACTGAATAGTTATAAAAAAGAGATAGAATTAGTGCTGAGCAATATACCACCTATGTATGTAGTCATACCGCAGTATTGTTTTCCTATACCGTCTATTTTTTAAAATACATACCGCAATACTGTGAAGTACAATATTCTCCCTTAAGACTGTTTTTAAACTGTTCTCAACAAATATGGGATTTGTGTACTTGAAGTGGCATGGTCACTGCTGTAACTAAAGGGACAACTCTCCCTTAGCATCATCTTTTTCAAGTATTTTTACATTCAAAATGTTACATCTTAGGACCATTTGCATATACCGCAATGATTTAGCTCTAGATAGAACCATTAAGCATGGTACGTATGCTGAATGATATGTAATTTCATAGCATAATAATGCCTTTTGTTAGCAGATTTATAAGTTAGGTCACATAAAATTAATTGTTAGTTTCTCATCCCCGCCCACACTGGTTTTTGGTAGCCGCATCAGTGTTTTATTATCTTGCACGTGATCACAAAACTGCAAATTACACGTTCTTATTATGGCGTTCGTAGTAGTATACAAATTATGGCGTTTGTATATAGTAGTACAAAGGAACGAATCAGCTGTCTCTAAGAGTAAGAGTAAATCAGTGGTTACAACTGTATCCATGAAAGCAGCACAAAATTGAGTTTTAACAGCAGTTACAGGTGTTTGTACTGCGTATATGTATGTTTATTTATGCTGTTTCTATATACTAAAAAAGTATAGCCATTAGTTAAAGAATAAAATTTAAAAATATAATCTGCCCGCCCGCATCAAAATTTTGAAGATAGGTGGATGAGAAACTAATAATTAATTTTATGTGGTATCGTATCAGCTACGTATGTATATCAGTATCGGCTATGTAATATCATCAGTTAATCAAAATATCAGCAAAATTTTCTATCAGTGCATCAATCACTATAAATGACTCTGAGGGACCTGGAACCAACTGAAAATTGTCACACCATGCACTCACTAGCGATGTTAATCATTGACTTAGCAATATTTTTTGTGATATTTGCAGCTCCTTCTGGCCTCCATTTGGTAATGATGCATTGATGTTGATACTAGTATTGGTATTGGCCCTAATTTTATGGTATTGTTTAGTAATTGAGTTTTGCCAATACTTGATGACAGACACCCTCCGATTATGCCAGCATAATTTTAAGCATAATACGTAGGTAGCTAAAAAGCACCAAAACATACATAATATATACCAGCATGATTGGAAGTGTTCAGTGTTTGGCTAAGTATTTATACATATCAAAAAGTGATCAATATACTCTAATAGAACAGTCACTGTACCCAACATTAAATTTTACCAAGTGTATATTTAGCCAGTCACTGAGGTCATATGGATAAATGAATGAATGTTAATAAGAGTGGAAGGTTGCACTCCTAGGCCAGGGTCGGTGTCCAGGCTGGCTTTGCCTCGGTTAGCTGCCAGTCAGGTCGGTTGGGTTAGTGGCCAGGGTCGGTGCCAAGCTGTGAGTCAGTTAGCATTAGGGCAGTTAGCTCATAGTTAAAATTTACACTTTTTAGGCCTTGCTGGAACTAATACTACCACAGAGCTACTGTGATCCAGTGTAGTGCAGATGCATAGTAAGACTATATAATAGTTAGACGCCAAGACCAAGGAAACTAAGCGATTTAGTAACCTGAAGGCCTGAGGCTGTGGCGCCCGAGCATAGCGAGGGCACTACTAAGGGCCTGAGGGTTACTAAATTGCTTAGTTCCCGTAGGTCGCGGCGTCTAACTTATTTAGACTACACTGAACAAGAATCACATGATAATACCTTCAAACGCCATTATAAGCGTGGAAGAGCTAGTTATCAATTTCCTGAGTGAAGAGCTTTTGAAGTTTCCACCGTACCCACTTGGCAACTAGCGCTAGTGTATTTTTGATGATGTAATTGATGCGCTTAATGTCTTCACGAGCAAAATAAGCCGAAGGAGACTACAAACAGCAGAATGAAGTTTGTCGCACTACTCTTTATCTAGTAAGAATGGAAAGTTATTTTGTACATGAAAGTATAGTCAAAATTTATTTGACGGTCAGTCGTTGCCTGAGGGCAGGGCACTAAGTAAACATGTGTAGGTGACTAAGTGAACATGCAGGTGACTAAGTGATTTAGTAACCCTGCAAATTCGCTATATTGTAGTCTAAGGACTGTTACCTTTGGAAAGTGGCTTGAAATTCTAATTTTTTGTCTTCTTAGATTGAAGACAAAATCTTTGCTGCATTCATAATTCTAAGTTATATGTTTCCATATAAAATGCATACACAGGACACAGGTAGTGGTTCTGGAAATCAAGGATGACTGATTAAATATAAAGCTGGTGCCCGCCTAAATACGTACCTGTACACAGCCAATTGTAGACAAGTGAAAATACTCTAATCAAGCAGTCTGACTTTTAAAGATTTGTCAGTTAACAGTAGTAAATTTATTCCTAAGCACAAGTCTTATACATGAACATAAATGTAATAGGTAAAATTTATGAGCACTGCAGCATAGCATATTACGCAGGTAAAAATAAAAGCATAATAGGTCAATCCCTATACTTGATGATGTCATAAAAGATTTGTTTCAACATGGTGGTGGTGAGTGAAAGTGAAAGTGATATGTAAATACATTCTTAGTAAAGATTTATCTTCTGTGCAAGTATTCTTAGTCCCTGAAATGACAAAAGAGTATTTAATTATCGGTATCAGCCATGTTAATTAATCATGATGAAATTTTTAAGAAGTAAAACAGTACTAGTAGTGATGCACTGATACACTGATACACAATTTGAATCCAATGCAAATATCGATATTTAAATTCGAATATTATTTGAATTTAAATATCGATATTTGCATTGGATTCGAATTGTGTGTATCAGTGCATCACTACTGTTTGACTTCTTAAAAATTCATCATGATTTTGTCTGCCATTTTGTGGCTCCTCATCACCTATACTTGTGTATATAAGCACGTGTGGTATTGGCAAGGCCTGCAAGAAAAACTATTATTTAACTACGTCGTACATAGATGCATAGATGTCCATTGAAAGAATGACTCTAGAATCATTGTGAATTGCATGCAAACAGCATCTTGTTTCTAGAGCTACAATAGTTAAAACAATTAATTGTATGTGGAAGCGGGGTACATACGCCTTGTTCAAAACATTTTACTGAAGAAGGGACCATGACACAATGGATCTCAATGTATGCATGCATACATTAATCAGAAATTTTAATTATGGCAGCTACTTAGCTACGTATATTTTCTATAACTAACAGCATTATTCAGTTGTGGATGCAAGTCAAGGACAAGTGTTATTAGCAGTGTTCACAGATGGCACAACTGCAGACTTGTACATATCAGATGAGTGGGGCACTAATTACAGTCTATCATTACGGAATATCATCACTAATGATTTACAATGGAATTCCAGCATCGAATCACTTGATTTTTATATAGTAAGGATTATGAATGTACATCAATACAAATATAAATGTGTATATAATTCGTGTGTATGCATGTAAGTATGCATTTATTAACACAGCTACAATACGTACATAATAAACAATTGGTATATATATACATGTGTATGTAAAAGCTTAATGTATGTATGTATATGGAATAGCTTATAATTTACTGTTGCATACCATATTGCACTTTATCAGGTTAAGGGAACAAGAGGGACTTATATTGCTAATGTTGCTGTGATTGAGACACAGCAGTCCTATGAGATCACCATGATTAGTTTTAACAAGGGTGTAAATTGGTCACCTGTGACTACTCCAACACTTGACTATATTATGTTACCTCTTGAATGTTACTACGTAAGTGTAAGTGTAATATGTTACTATGTAAGTGTAACAGGACTATTCACATGGTGCAAGTACACCAAAATGCTTTAGTATAAGATAAATTAAGCATTTAAAGTTTACTGTAATAAAATATTAGAAATTACAGTACCGTTAAACTATAACTTCATTTTCACACGCGTGGTACCACGAAATTATTACACTGCATCTCTGTTACGTGCTTGCGTGGACTACGCTTACTCATAGCGTGTATTATGCACGTCTCGTGTAATTTACACACATGGAAGTACACACGTGAGTACACGCGTGGAAGTACACGCGTGCACTTACATGTACAGGTACGTTAATATGCTTTACACACGGATTGTCAAGCACTACCACAGCTGTATTGAAGTAACACGTGTAGTCCTTTGGTAAATACTGTACAATATCATGTAAAGTAAACAATGCTTTAGTAGCGCACATATCAAATCTTAACGAATATTTTTAGTGGTGCTTATTGTTGCACACCATAGGTGAAAAGTACATCAACTATAGAGGGCACGTATGAGTACATACAGCTAGGGCTAAAACGAGAATATTCATATTCAAATATTCTATACACTCACGTAGCTGAAAACAATTAGTCCTGCGTGGGCGACCGATTGTAATATTGCTCAGCTCATATGCTTTCTTATCCGCTGTAGTGTGATATAATAATTCTAACAGATCAAAAAATCACACTAATAATCCGTTTGTTGCTTGGCTTTTGCAAAAATAGAATTTTACCTTTCAAATCCTGGGATTTTGATATTTCATATTTTCATTTATTTACAGAGGAATTCTTGATCGAATTTGAACAGTCAGTATCCCTATGTACAGCACAGATATAAGTAGATTATAGCCTGTTGTTTACTTTAATTCTTCAGCACTTTTCATGTACTATTAATCACGTTGTATGTGTTTATGAAAGTCATTGCGTCACGTGATGAGGTCAGCCATTTTTATTGTCTGGTGCATGCGCACAAGGTGAATCAGGAGAAGAGATGTGGAGAGGCCGCTCCTTGTTTGACACTCAATATGGCTGACAACCAAATACACATGTGAGTCAGTCGTATAATAAGCGCTGTCAAAATAATTCGATGAATAACCTGTGCAACTGCATTGTCGTGTGGTTTGTGCAATGATTCTTGTGGATTTCTTTGTACATACGTGGCCACAAGCCCAAGACCACACGTCGCCATGTAAATGACATGTGTTGTGGCACTTCACGTCTTGCATAAATTTACATGCACCCGTGTCGTGGCACTTTACGTCTCGTGTGAATTTACACGTACCTGTCTCATGTAAATGATGATTTCCATGAGAAATTTTTGCATTTCACATGCGAATAGCTGCGTGGTACGTATCACGCATGGATTGTCACACTCGTGTGAAGTTATAGTTGAACTGTACTGTAGATACGTAGCTACGTATGTACGTAGCTTTCCTCCCCAAACAACACTTTTTATAGGTATGGTACACATGTATTAGCTACCGTACGTGAGAAAATTTTGGCAGGGTAAAACATTGGTGAATGCGCTGATCTGAATCAATTGGAGGGTAAAATATTGGCGAATGATCCGCATGTATAGCTAAAACTGATCCTAAAAAGAAACATTGGCGGATAAAAAATCGGTGAATGGCCTTCTATTCACCAAATTTGCCAATTTTTTCCCACTCCAAAATTTTCCCACGTACGGTATTACATAGTTTTATATGTATATGTTGCCTTACATTATTACGGATCTCTCCCTTACTAGCTATGTAATTTATTGCCATATGTATATATATACCGTATGTACTGTAGCCTAATTGTTCACTTCATCTTGACATGCACAATTCTGGAATTGTATCAAAAGAATCAGCTATGGGTATGATTGTGGCTAGAGGTATGTATTTAGTACCAATAAATTTTGTTTCTTTAATACATACGTATAATGTTTTAGATATTGTAAGAGACTTTGATAGTCAGCTATATACATTATGCTATGTATATTTTGTTTATTAATTACGTAGGTTCTCTTGGTAGAAGTTCTGGTCAAAGTGTTGGATTATATCTATCATATGATGGAGGCTTTTCATGGCGAGAGGTACTGTATATAATACATACATACATAGGTATGTGCTATTATTTTTAACTTCTTGGTACAACTGGATATCAAACTTTTGGTTTCACGTAACCACTTATGTAGACTGCTGTTTCTGATTAGTCTTATACCTTTTTATAACCAAGATTTTAAATTAGCTACATAATTACAATATTTACCAGTCATACATATGTAGCTGTATGCTAGGGATTATTATGATCAGCAAAGCCACTCAGAGGTATAAAACTGATAATGTTACAATCCAGTCAAGAGATATCACATGACTGACTCTTAATGTTTCATATGAGTCATTGTTAAGTATATTCACAGGGCTGTTGTTTGCCTGTTGTTCCTTTGTATGTACGTAAAATATGCTATAGATTTATAGTACAGCTTAATTTAAACTTGACTGTACACGAGTGTTCAACTACATGACTCTAATATTGCACACGTACGTGCATACGTCTACACAAAAGATCGATGACGTTTTACATTAAGAATAGTATGTACGTACAGTACAGCTCTAAGGTAACATCGCACCCGCTCGCAACTTACACGCTCGCCACTCAAATGCTTGATACACTAAACTCGATCACTCTTGAGCAACTGTCGAGGGATAAAACATTCAAGGGTTTACTAACTCAAAGATACTCCCATTCACACGAAGCTTGAATCACTAGGGATGTTCGCTCGAGATTTATTATTAGAACCATATGCTATGCTTTAAATAGAATAATACTTGGGCATGCGCAAAAACAGTGGCACGTTTTACAATGGAGTCTTTGTACTGTTCTCTGTGCATCAATTTCGCTTGTTCTTCAATTTGCTAGTGATTAAAATAGGATTAGTTTCATCATTTTATTATTTGTGACTGGCAAAGAAGGCAACACAACAAAAGAACAATGCACATAAGTGTATCTTAATAATTTCGAGCAATATAAAATTATTATCTATGCAGCAATAGAGTCGATAGATTAATATTTTATGCATGTTAGGCTTTTACTGTACGTTACATAGTATATCTAAAGGAGCTGAAGTTGACTTGTGAAGTTACTGTTCACACTTGAGTACTCGTTGTCTACTTGCATTTTGTCACTATAAGGTCTGTCACGTACATGCAGTACTTACGTACGTAGCTACATATATGCTAAATCATGCACTCGAGTTTACTTCAAGTACTTGTTATTTCACAGCTTTGAGTGTCTTGCGAGTGCTTCAGTACACAAAACTCGATCGAGCAATGCTGTTTACTCGACGAAAATTTGCAAGCGAGTGTGATGTTATCTTAGAGCTGTACCATATGCACTAGACATGTTCTCTATTGCTATGTGCATTATGCTTTGCACGAGCACGCTTGTATGGCAATACATAGAGTTCGCGTGTTCTATTGGCGAGCTTCTATGTATGCGCCTTGGCATGTATAATAAGAGATGACGGGTCATATATAAACAAGCATTTATAATGGCTATGGCTACTTTCAATAGAAGCAGCATATATTTTCAAAAAACAAACATACCAGCATACAAACAGTAAAGCAGTACAAACACATGTTACTAAGCTCTATTAAAGGTTTACAAAACTCCACTTGATTTTGTGCTGCTTTCTTGATGCAGTTGTAGTCTCTTCCTCGGCTTAGGGATGGCTGATTTGTTCCTTTGTACTACATACTATATACGAACTATACTACTATGAATGCCATAATAAAACAATAGAAGCATATGTATTTTGCGGTGTTGTGATCACGTGCAAGTTAAAAAAACACATTGATGCAATTACAAAAAACCGGTGCGGGCGGGGATTAGAAACTATGTATATACGTAGTAATTTGCAACCAAAATTCCTAAAGTCTATAGCCTTCTTCGATGCCATGTATATTCTGCGTAGCTACGCTGGTAAGTCGAGGCCTGAGTGCTAGGTGCACGCCCACTTATGAGTGCCCGACTTCTTACTATTGTTTAGCAGGTGAAACGGCTCCTCCAAATTCAAACATGCCATTTTCATCAGATGGCATATTGTTAATATATGGAAAATGAGAAACAAACGTGATGAATCTGTTGCCGGGATTGATCCAGCTCAATGTACACGCGAGTCACTCGTGAAGTGCATGTACGTGCACGCATGTAGTGCATGTTAAGTACAAACTGTGTGATTATGATATGCATATTCGTATAGTGCGCCTCTGGTGTGCATGAGCACTCGTGCACATGCTAAAGCTGTATGCAAGATAAAGTATACATGCTAAATTCTGAATGTTTATATGTGTTTAATGTGTGGCTACATGCGTGTACCCACACACGTGTATAAAGTTTAAATTGAGCTGTATCATATGTACTTCTTGTTAAAGCTATACAACTGTCATGTAGGATGGTTTTATTTTTATCATTTATATATATAGCTGCTTAAAACTAATGAAACAAATAGTACTACTTACCTTTTTGATATATTGGACAGTGGATCCGCAATTCTTGTGTTAAATGGATTTAATTATACCACAGAGTTCATGTAAGTAGATATTTATTTATGTATGTACATAATTTATTATGTTTATGTACTTTCAGTCACACCCTCTGAGCCTGACTTGGTAGTAAAATAGTAAATTTCTACCTCAATGTCTATTGTGTAAGACTGTACATTCTTTAAAGGGCAGTTATTAAAACAAGGATTGGACTACTGAAAATGGAATGAGAGTTTTTTTTGCTTTTTATACCCATGCAAATAAACAAGGTTGCTACAAGATTTTTTACAAGGTTGTTTTCAACCTTGTTACAACATAGTGACAGAATGCTTTCTATATAGCTATAGCTCTTGCAAACTCTGTGTTAGCTTTAAGTTAGCATTCAGTGTAGTATACAAACACAGTCTAACCATATTCTGACTGGTATTTTTAATATGTCTGGTGTGAAATAAAAATTGAAGCATACTGGTAATGAAACAAACACTTGCTGTAATGGTTTTTCTATGTTTTGCATATCAAATGCTTATGCTATAACATTGCTTATGCTACTAATTTAACTTTTAGAGTATTCAAATTCTAACACAAAAAATTCAGTCTATTTCCTTGTTTTTTAGTAACCATGAATTCATTGTATAGCGTGCTACATACGTAGTTATGCCCATTAAAATACTTTACCAGATTTTCCAAGCTAGGTACATACGTACATAATGTCAAAGATACAGTTTTCACAATCATTCAGTAGCTTCAACATTTCACCAGCACGTGTATACTGGTGCCAACTTTTTATCAATCTCCTTATACTTACGTATAAGGTTGCTTGTGAGATTATTTACATACGGCCTTTAAAATGGTACATAAATCTGTTACATTGTCATCATACGTATGTCAGAATGTACGCACATGCTAAATAGTGATAAGGACAAAGATTCAGAATAAGAATTGTCCTAGCTAATTAGCTGCGTATATTAATTTATATTGCATAGGATTAGTTGTGATACAGGATTCACATGGCGACGTTTTGGTATATATTCAAATAAATGGACTAATAGAACTTATGCACCTGAGCTTTACACAGAAATGAGTGACACTGCTTCACTTACTACGTACGTTAGTTTGTGTTTTTAACAACTTAAAATTTCTAAAATGTTTTACTTTTAGGATACATGGACATATAAGATTTCCATTTGTAAAATACATGGTAATTAATCTTAACATATCACAGCTGAATATTAATGAATGCAATGCTACAGACTATATCACTTGGATGCCATCAGATGGGGTCAGTATCTATATGTATTAATCACATCATAATAATTATATATATTGTTTATATAATATTTACGTACGTCGTGTGTAGGTGTGCTGTTTTAAGTGACGTATAACATGTATGTATTAGTTATATCATAGTACGAGTAGAATATCTTGTTATTACATGAAGCTGAGGACAAGTGTTAGTAACAAATATCGAGTGTACTGTGATATAATTGGTTTCTATTCCGCTATTACCCTTGAGATCCTTTGTTGCAATATGGTACTGCTTGAAGAAAACTTGAAACCTGCACCCAAAAGACCCGCAATATACACGTCGGGAACCCACGGCCATTAGTGCGGGTAATAGACCAAATATCCATAATGCAATATCAGTTATCACCATGGGCTCCCAGAACAAAGCCTGAAGCGGGTAAGCTCGTGGGCTCGCCCAAGGTTTAACCACAAAGAATCTAGTAATGGTAATCTATTCGCACGTCTAATTTTAAACAAAATAATGAAAATTATAAACAAAACACCACAAGAAACATGAAAAGCCCATTATTACCTTATAGCCAACAAACCCAAGCTTTAATAGACACTTCGCCTCTGCCATCTGCACGAAAAAATAGAAACAATAATTAGGCATTGTTTAGAATAGGCAGAATAATGGCTTTCGACTTGTTAGAATATTGAACAAGCTTTCGACAGTACTTGGAGCAGTAGCCCGCTGGTTTCAAAATACACGTAAGACTACCTATATAGAATGTGTCTATTTATATACATGTGGGGATGACGATAGTTTATAGTGACATGGCCATGCGTGTTCTGGCCATTGTACGTCGATGCCCAACCATTGTCAAGTTAATATTGCATGACCCGCAGGAATGGTAAGTCAAACCTGAGCCGCCTGAGATAGCCCGTATGGGTGAATCGTGCACAGGCACCCACTTACTTTTTAGCGGGTACTGTAAGGTATACATGCAAAATTTTCACCCGTTACCTGCAGGTTTTCATCAAGTTTTCTTTGAGCAGTACCGTAATTTACAACCATGTGTTTAGTAGCTAGTACAAAAGGTGCAACTATAATTATTATATAACTGGCTTCTATTAGCTACACTCTTTTCACACTTCTATTGAAATTGAACCACACTAGGCTCTGAAATTTTCTCCTGGATGATAACTATCTCAGCTGGATGATAACTGCCAGGAAGTAGTTATCATCCAGTGTTATTGTAGTTATTATTCAGTACCTTTGATGTATGGCTTCACTGGAATAGAAAAGCTATAATTACATGTATGTATTGTTTTATAAGCAAAGTGTATTCTCCATATGCAGAGAATAGAGGATAGGTGTGTACTAGGTGAAAAGGTCACATACCGTAAACGAAAACCTGGACATTGTTGTCGAAACAAGCCGATGTCATCAAATCCTGTGAAGTGTAATTGTACCATTGAAGATTTTGTATGGTAAGGGATACATGGGAGACTATAAAACGTGGAATACGGAATAATGGAATAGCAGAATAACGGAATAAGTGAATTTTGATTTTTATCCGTTTTTCATTACAGAAAGCCATTCTTCTTTGAATTTCGTTGTGTTACTGTTTGCAAACGTTATATCCGTGCATTAAAATACTGGCAAGCTTACTTATAGTGTAAGCTGCAAATCAAAAATACCTTTAAAACAATCCATCTTAGCCAGCTAACCATTAAAATATAGCCTTGAACAAAGAAATGCTAGCAATACCTTCATCATTGGGCGTAGTCAAACTGATGCTTCATCTGCGATATTAAGCGCTCGATAAAAGTACATGTGCTTATACTAATGATAAAAGCAAGATCTGACTACACCCGCTGACGAAGGTATCGCTAGCATTTCTTTGTTCAAGGCTATAATTATTTTAATGGTTAACTAGCTACGTAACTCATCAAAGATGGATTATTTTTAAAGTATTTTTGGTTTTATTTAATGCACACTATAAGTAAGCTTGCCAGCATTTTAATGCACGGATATAACGTTTGCAAACAGTAACACAATGAAATTAGAAGAATGGCTTTCTGTAATGAAAAAAGCATAAAATCGAAATTCACTTATTCCATTATTCCGCTATTCCGTTATTCCGTATTCCACGTTTTATAGTCTCCCGGGATACATACGTATTTGACAATGTGTGGTACATAGCTTGCGAATTATATTCCAGTAACTCATCTACATACGTATAACTACCTTTTCTTTGTAGATAAAGTTCCATAGCAACTTTTAATTAATATTTAGCAACTACAATAACTCTGTTAACATACTATAATACCTAAATTCAAACTCGCAATCGATATTGAAATGGTATGTCTATTGTAAAGAGCGATGGTTTCACATTTGGTATCAAAGGGAAAAAATTATTTATGAAATGTCCTAATAAATTGTCAATACACTTGGCAGTGCGACAGTTTGGTTGTCGCACTGGTCAGTTACTCATTACTGCATTCCACAAGAGTCCATCCTACATATGTATATACAAGTTCCTTGGTTAGCTATGTATGTGATGCAGTACCGTGCCTTTTTGATTAATAATACCTTTCCCAATATTTTATACAGTGATGTTGGTTTTGAACGTAATGACTATAACTCATCATGCACACCAGTGGATGGCTATTATCCTTACACTCCTACTGACTGCACTGTGAGTAACTATTACAATTCATCAAATGGGTATGTTTACTTATACTAACTACTTACATGCAAATGTTATGTGTTTACATGGTTGCTAAGCTGGTGCTTAGATATCTGAGAAAGCACACAGTAGTCTGCTTCTTTAGCAGATACTTTTGTCCCTAATGGCTGGTTAGGTCCCTCAAGTTATGTATATGCGTAATTCATAGTCAGTATGAGTGCAATAATTTCCGTAAACCGGAGATTTCACAATACCCAAGGTGTAAACAGAGTTGTGGTCAGAAAAAGGCTTGGATGAAATGTTCAGTTATGGGTGGTCAAGGCCACTGTAGTGTTACTGCTGATGTAAATATGTATAATAATCACAATTTAGGTCGCAAAACATTAAATTGTGACCTAAATTGTGATTATTAAAATTTATTTCCGTCAGCAGTAACACTGCAGTGGCCTTGGTCACCCATTTTGTTTTTTTGATTTCACAACTTTATCATCCAAGCCTTTATACATACACCTTGGGTGTTATGGTGAGATTTCAGATATCGTCCTAACCACAGGGTGATATCAGATTTATCACCCTACTTCACTGGGAAATATCACCATAATGATATTGATATACATATTGCCACATGTGTGCACATGATTGTTTTATATTTAAATGAAATAATGGTCAATTTGTTATATTCATGAGGTTTGGTAGAGTAATTACTGTCATTTTGTAGTGGGGATTATAGTCAAGGCCGTAGCAGACGGTTTGGTTGGTCAGGTTTTGGCCAGACCAATTTTCTCAAGCTTAAAATGATTTTTTTCAACATAGCTTCTGCATGAGCTAATGGCTGTTAATATATGATTTCTATATAGACATATTAAGTTTACCTTGTGACACTGCTTTGGCTAGAATGTATACAAAAGCATATGCAAAATTACTGGCTGCCCACGCAATCCAGTAAGCCTACAGCTCATAAGGTGTGAAGACTACTTGCTTCGCCTGTTAGTGCTATAAATTCAATTGTAATAATAAGAAAACTGACAGAAATACTGCTCTTGAAGGAAACTGACATTAGCGAACTTGTATTCTAATAGTTTCAAGCACTTGTTTTCTATGTGGAGTACAAAAGATGGAAAAGAAGCTGGACCAGTCTGAATGGCTTTGCTACGGCCCTGATTATAGTAGCCACTACACTGGTGATGAGTTATTATTCGTGTGTACAATAATTGTGAAGTAAATATATAAACTATTTTATATCGCACTTCACTAATCATGAAAGATTAAAATTTGGACAGAATATGAAAAATCAGAAAAGTTTTCTACCTTGAATATGGTATCTTTTCCTTCTTCTAAAGCATCCTCTGCCTTCTTACAAATCAACCATCACATGATTGAAGTTGCTATGTACATCCAGTAAACATAGTACGAGTAGTAAAACTTTGGGTATGCTAAGGTATACGTAGGTCAACAACAAAGCATGCAACCTATTGCCAAGTTTCGTCCATAAATCATTAGCATGCAGTTTATTGATGAAATATGGAATTACATCGCATGTACGTAAGGGATTGTATGAGTTGTATGTAGGGTGATCATGAAATGTAGACCTCTATAATTACATTAACAGCACAACATCAGTCAAAGGTATACTGATTGCATGCACATAATTATTGTGGCCACAAGATGAACACCCACAAAGATTATGACCCACAAATTTGCTACTCATTAAAACACAATAATTAACCCATGTCATTAGAAACATATGTACGGTATTGCGTATGTTAATAAGCCATAACAGCAGTTTAGTTGTAATTATTTATGTGTACGTAGTTATGTTGTTACACCTGTTCAGGGTTGAAACCGGGTCACAGGCACTGACCCGGATGATCCACTGACCCATTAGCTTAGACCTGGTGACCCCAGATCAAACTATTAAAACTTCAGAACAACACAACGTTAGCAACTTTAGCATTAATTTTAGCAACAATAAATTGATATTCTTTAATAGAACATTCGCTATATAGTATTATTTGTGACTACTATTATTAGAGAGTATAACAAACCCTGGTCAGTTTGTTGTGTTTAAGCTTGACCTGGTGACCAGCATGACATGGATATACAGATTGACTTGACCCAGTTACAATTCTGCTCTTACTTGCATTTTATATACATATTCTGATCTAAAGAGTCTATACATTGCTGTAATGCTCTGTTAGTTTTTACTTTTAGGTATATTAATTATGTCTGTACATTATGATTGGTGTATATTGTATTTGCAGATATCGTCGAATTCCTGGTGATATGTGTGTTACTACAGGAAACAATTTTTTTAACAATGAACTAGTGCAGTCTTGTCCCAACAGAAGTAAGTAATTAAGTTAGTAAAATGCATGCTACTCTAATAACATTGTGCCTCCAGCAAGAAGTCATACTTATAGTGCCTGCCTGCTATAAACCCACTACTGCCACTAGCACCACAGTTTTATTATTTCCTAGTATTTATTTTATAGTCAAAAAGAGTTTTTATTAAGCACCTTCAGGTTTTAACAAATTGGTATACTCACATTATGATTGAATGTGTACAAACAGAATAACTCTGTATCTGTTTATCATATGAAGACTATATTGTGGTTTAGTCCGATAGCATCAAACTTTGAGCTTCACTTTAAAAGTTTGATAAACAAAATTTCAACTTGCAGATACAATCTTTTGAAACTATTCTACATTATAAATTCACAAGTTGATTTAGTGATTCCACATATTCATATACATATTTAGAAAGCTTATAGAAACTTTCAAAGCTTAGCTGATGCATCAGAGGAGGTTGGACGAATTCACATGAGCCATAGGTTTTGTATACAAAGTTGCCATACAATAAAAATATTCAAATGGCTTATCTCATTTTAAAACCAGTGGTGTAACGAACCCTAGCAAACCCCCATTTGACACAAGCAATGAAAGAATATTTAGTCACACGAGCTTACATTGTGTGTGAAATGGGGAGAACACTAAAAGCAGGATTACAACGTTGAGTCAGACAGGGAAGAAGCTCTTCAACACTTATAACTAAACATCGATGCCAGAGGAGAGTGCCACTACCACTGTATTTTCACTTTTTGTAGAATTGCATTTAATTACAGAAAAAGTAGGCAACATAATAGCTCCATATATTTTATAGTTATATTGTCTATTGCTTGAGCAAACTTGTTACCTTCACATGTCATCCGCTATTTTAATACAAAGTATGCAATTAAAGTGCAATGGGGGATATTCATAATTGCAAAGCCATTCAAGTGTTCCGTGTCCTACGTTTCATGTACGTAAACTAGGGGCTCGTGCATACTGTAAATTCAATGCGGCCAAAAGTTTTGTACACAAGTTGATTAACGCGCTGTCATAAAAGGTAAGATAAAACCATTATGAATAATGGTAATGGTTTATTGCTTAAGTATAGTAAGGAATGAAGCCAGCTACCAGTCTTTTGAAGGAAGTCTTTATGGTTTATAACAAATGTGCATTATTTAAGATACATAGCACTAGAAGTGAGTAGTGATGGTATAATCTTTCCCACAATCTTCACCACGCCAAAAATCTATTTTATTCCTAATAGAGTACAACATATTTCAGCTACAAATCAGTAGCAATATTCATACCCAAGATAGCTTACCTCTTCCATAGGTTTGCTGTACATTTTATACCACCAAAGGTTCGGCCACTTTCTGTAAAATCAGAATTTATGATTTGTGCGAGCCCCAGGCTTATGTACACGAGTCATAGATAACACAGAGAACTTAAATGGCTTCGTAGTTATGAATATCCCTCATTATTGTGAATTCTTTTAACTAGCACTTATATTGCGTCCAATGATGCATGTACATAGTGTTTGTATACGTAACTTGTAGCTAGATATCTTACAAGTCAAATTGAGTTTTTAAATATGAAAATGATCACAGACGTGGTCTATGATAGACTAGAAAGGTACGTAGGTAGGTTTCAGCAAAACTTATTCCTAATTTTCAATTCTTTGAAAGCAATAACCCATAAATTTAGTCTAACTATTGATTTACAATACGTATTTTTTTGGATTAAAAGAATTACAGTACTATTATGAACCATGCACTAGTGTGATTTTATGATCAAATGTTTAAATTGTGTTAATAGACCTTAAATATACTTTAAATGCATTTGATTTATTCTTTAGTGTTTGATTTGCATGTAAACACTACTCCATCATCTGCTGTGGTTGATCAGCCAATCACTTTTACTGTTACTGTGGTATGATAACTGTATTAGTTCATAATTATTATCATTGTTAGTTATAATAGTACCAAAGTACTTATAGCTGCACTGTATGTATTTGCAATGTACATACATATGTTGCAAATACAGGCCCACTGTTTTCTTGTGAAAGAGTACATACGTATATTAATTTATATTATCCCACCATTTCTAAGCACTGGGATACACTACAGTGGTGACTCTGTCTCAATGTTTACGTACATAACTGTTTTCTGCATGTGTTTAATATACGTACGTACATAGCTACTTACAAGGAATATCTGTAGAATTATACATTACATTGTATTTTGTTCTACTCTGGGGGCTTTACAGAATTATTTGC
Source organism: Spongia lamella (assembly GCA_963930835.1). NCBI lineage: Eukaryota > Metazoa > Porifera > Demospongiae > Dictyoceratida > Spongiidae > Spongia > Spongia lamella. Next base: position 6,247,460 of record OZ005752.1, on the reverse strand, counting down.
ATCTGAAGGTATGTACGTACTGTGTATCGGGCTTCTTTCACACTTTGGAAACTTTTGCATTTTTATCAAATCGCTATGCAATCCTTGCACTAATAATTTGATTAAATAAATTTGAATGTTGTGATGGTGCAGAAAAACATATGTACAAACACAAATTGTAGTAGCTAGCTGTAAACTATTCAGTAAAGCAGCTGCTCGTGTTTTTCTTTGCTGCCTACTATTGTGTGGCCAGGTCCTATACTATGCAAAGGCATCACTGCTTGCTTATGTACATATAATTATATGCTATAAGCAATAATGCCCCTGCAAGGTCAATGCATTTCGGGTAACAGTTTTAATTACATATTTTTTTGCAAAACAAATAAATGACTGTCTTACAGTATGGGTACCCATATTATTGTAATATTATAAAGCGATTAACTTACAGTGGCGATTAATTTAGGCAGACACAACAGTAGTAATGTGTAAGGATATTGATTATGTGATCTTATAAGCATTTGTTCATGCACACTAGCTAATAGGAGAGCCAGTTATATATTATTCAAACTGTGTTGGTCTGTTTCTTTAGAATGGTAGAGATCAATTTGAAGCTACATATTATTTTTCATTTGGTGATGGTTCACATGTTATCCAGAACACTTCAAATACAGCCAACCACTCATACAATGTTTCTGGATATTATTCTGTCAAAGTAATTGTATCAACTGCTGCTGGAAGTAGTAGTGCTACAGTTAGAGTATTTGTTGAAGGTAAGTGTATATAGCTATGTAAGTGTTTTAATAAGCAACTGAATTATTGTGATATTGCAGTGTGATAGATAGCTACATAACTATGAATAAGGATACGTACTTTCAAGCTATTAACTGTTACAATTAACTATCTTTATTTTTTTAGATATGATAGTTGGTGCATCTGTCTTAATATTGGGCTCTTATGTACCTTTTACTTATCTTTTTGTTGTTACTGTTCAATACAAGACTGAACAAGTTGTTCATCATAGTTCAATCTCATATAATTGGAAATTTACCAGATTTTTACATCTTAGAAATGTGACTATTAATACTACATCTCCGCTGCTAAATCACACATTTGAATATGCTGATAACTATCACTACAGACTTTGTGTTTCCAGTGCTATTAGCACTGTCTGTACAGAAGGAGGATTCATAGGTTATTATTTTGTTACCTTAGGCCAGATATTACGTATTAGCATCAATAAATTTTAGTTGCTAAGCCTTTACATACATTTGCAAGATGATTTTAGCATTTCTAAATTTGTTTTTGCAATTAAAGGAAGCTTAGCTACTAAATTTGTTATTACCTGGCATATAAGGTGTATCGTGTTTTAATATTATCTAATTATTGAATGTTTTATTAGATGTTGATTTTCAAAGTAGTTACTAACTATGTATGTACGTGTGTTATGTGTATTATGTGTATATACACGTAAGTTTGTTTTGTAAGTAACTACATGTACGTAGCTATAGCCATTATAGTCATGTAGCTAGCTAACTGATTCCCTACATGTCCTAACTATGTATAACCAGTTGTTTTAATGTAATGCTGTTGGATTAATAGCTAGTTATGTGCGGTAGCTTACTTACTTAATAACCTTGTTTTCTATAACTTACGTAGATGAGGATGTGTATAACAACTATATGTATGTACATATAATTATAATTTTTATAGTGGGTTGGCATATAGTCTCACTCGCCAGACTCTATGAATAAAGGTCTGGTATCACCCAATACAATGCCAAGTCCAGGCTTCCAAAGTGGAAGTCACCAATCAGATTCGAGGTTCACATGTCCACCATTGAGGAAGCCATTTAAGATCATCAATTTGAGCCTATGGTCTCATGACTCTGTATGGCTTCCATGGACTTGGCATTGTATTGAGTGATACTAGACCCTTATTTTATGGGTCTGATGAGTGAGACTACCATGTAATGGCTATTCAATAACTTCTGATGTAAATGTCATGCAAAAATTTGTATCACATGAAGCCCATCAAGTGCCGGAGATGGTGCAAGAAAAGTGCTTCAATTGGAGCTACTAGCTACCGACGAGATACAGGGTTTTAATATATTTTCTATGGAGAGGCCCTTTAAATTTAACCCCTTTGAAGTTAATGAATTACATACGGTATAACAAGTTTGTGTTTGTAATTGAAGTAGTATGTAGACGCTCCAAGGTTTCATCAGTAATAATAAGTGCCATACAATAAATCTATTCCAACTATAGCGCCACTGTACATAGAAAGCAACCTACATAATTAGTTTATTTATCTTCCCATTAATGTTACTTATATGATTATCATAGCCAACCCATTAGTAGTGTAATCATAGATAATATACTCCCCTTATGGATATGAAGCTGATAAGCGCCACCGGAACTAACCTGGTTTTGTGTCCTCCTTCCAGTCTGTGTATAGCCGGCCAGACAAAATGGCAATTAATGATTCGAGAATCCCCACAAAGACTCGAAAGAACTTTAGTTACTTTACTGCAAGAAATATTTCAAGAAACAGTAAACTTATGGACTATTATGCGAGGTTTTTTGAACAAATGAGGAAACAAATGATGCTAACGGCATGCAATGTTGTCGCTCATTTCGAGCGTTATGCCATTCTCTTCAAAGGATACTGTATTTTATAATACATATATAGCATTGCACACAGTATAGTGTAAATAGTAAAAAAAACCTGTTATTTTGAATAGCGTAACCTGTACGCTCTTCGAGAATATGTGCCCAAAAGACTTCAGGGTCAATTTACATTTAAACATAAAAAACTTAAGATTTTCTACCAACAAGGACTCAGTTGCTTGCTCAATGCAATATACACTTTACGACCACGTATAAGAACCACAACATATCCTGTATCAGCTATTGGTAGAGCTGTATATGTGTACAAACCTTATTTCACCACGGAACTGAAGAACATGGCTACTCACACGAAAAAAATGAAATTTCGGGGTAAAACAATTAATTTTACAAAACATTGAAGGTGGCAACAAACAAAAAGAGAAGGGATATTACACGCTCGGTAGCTTATCGACAACTATTTTTATGGAGGCGCGAAACCTGCATGTTACCAAGACCTTCAACAGAAAATGTATGGCGCGCCGCAGTTTCATATCCACAAGGGGAGTATCATTAAGTACGGTAGTACTTAATAGTAGGGATTGGTAAGAAATTGTATGGTTTCCTGATTTTTCGCACTTCATAAAACAACCTTCCAATAGGCTTTACCCGAAAAAACCGACTGGAGTGCATTGGTAAGGCTGTAATGATGCTGTACCTTGGTTAAACGAAGCGACAAGTCGAATATTTCGACCTACAGCCAACTTTGAAAATTTCGAAATTCACCTGTATTTTGTCTGCCTGCCAGCCAGCCAGCCAACCTGCCAGCCTGCCGTAAGACCCGGTTGCGCTAGGTGTAGGGCTCCAGAAATTTCACACGATAAAGGTAATGGCGGCGGATTTACGAAAATGTTGTTCCGAAGATGATTTACCCACTGCGCCATGGCGATTCCTTTTATCCTTCATTCCCTTCCTTGTTCTTCTATATTCCTTTAGCAAGGTGTGAATCTCACCTAAGGTGACGATAGCCTGTTACGGCTTCTGCTTATTATGTCACGCAAAAACCTGGCTTGCACGTGATATAATTAGTTACAGTGGCACCATGGCACGATGTTTTCGCGTGTACTTTATTACATCGTGAACTTCGAGATTATAGCCTTGGACAAATAGCTTTTGCTGTTTGTCGAGCGTTATTTGCTATCACACAGCTGCTTTTCCATGTAAGCCCGTTGTTAACAAGCGCCTGTAAACAAGCATAATTATTACGTAAGCGCCTGCTGAAAGATTATTATGAATGCTTAGCATGTATAAAAAGCAAACAAACTAGATTGATAAAAAAATTAAAAATTCAAAAGGTAAGTAGGGATTGAATTCAATAGTGCTACAAAAAGTAAGGAAACAAGGAATAAGATTTTGGGACGAGAGAACATTCTGGCATGAGATAATTTATAAAAGTTTAATCCCTACTTTTGGCTCACTTCAGTAGGTTTGCGAAAAGTAGGGATTAAACTTTTATAAATTATCTCATGTCAGAATGTTCTCTCGTCCCAAAATCTTATTCCTTGTTTCCTTACTTTTTGTAGCACTATTGAATTCAATCCCTACTTACCTTTTGAATTTTTAATTTTTTTATCAATCTAGTATTATCTATGGTGTAATGTATTTAACAATAGTACCAGTGTATGTAGCTATCTAGCTAGCTGGCCTATAGTTATTCTGAGGGATGATCATAAACAAGCTTTTGACTCCTCAGTGCTTACATACATATGTGCTCAGCTGTAAGTATTGTTTTTGTGTATATTTTATTTGCGCATATTTTATTACAGTTTCAAATGAAACAACAGCACATGCTAGTATTTCAGGACCAGCTTTTGCTTCAGTTAACAACACTGTCAATTTTCATGTGAATGTTGATTTTTTGGTAAATACGTATGTGTAACTTGTGCATTTGTGTAATTTGCTCTATGTGCTTTTATTTTTGACAGTAGCTGCGTATACGTACGTATACATCACTTGCTTGGTTGTATGGTTAAATTACATAGCTAAAAGTTTTTATAGACTTCTAAAATTTATTATTAGTACTGTAACTTTGTTTATAATATTATTTTCTTAATAGATACCACCTACTGATACCATCTACAAGTGGATAGTTATTAGTGATAATGAATCAGATGAAATTGTTCTTAGAACTTATGCTAGCAGTGGAACAACTTATTGTATGGAATTTAATAGAACTGGTATTTATCGTATTATAGTACAAGGATGGAATTCACAAAATATTATGATATTTAATGGGAATACAACAATTACAATTGCAGGTTAGTAATATGTTAAAGAGGCTAGGTGCATAGTAATAATGTTTGTAGTACATACGTAGGTGTCATATACATAATTCTTTATTTTTACTCATTCTCTAAAAATATTTGGTAAAGTAGCTATATGCATATATACGTATGTGAATTGTAAGGAAAGAAGTACTGTAGCTAACTATGAACATAGCAGCTACTGTAGTTGTCACCAGCCAGTAGAAAGTCGCTTTACAAATTGTCAACTTAGTGTTAGCGTATACAAGAAGAAAATGGTTTGATGATGCTGTCAGATGTATGGAATAAATATTGATAATACGCACTCTTGTTCCCTACCTTTGAAGGACTAAGCGTTCAAGATTATCTGATTAATACTTTTGTAAACATAACCATTAGGTATATGTACGTATACGTATGTGAATAAAGCACAAGTCACGGCAGAGGTGCTAATAAAGCATGATCATCAGGGCAGCACACTGAGTGCTTTATTTTACGTATAGCAAGGCAATGCTTTAACAGTATTAAATGATTTTATCACTAACTGCTCATCAGTGTTGGGGTCGTTACTTTTAAAAAGTAACTCGCTACATATTACTCTTTACTTTGAAGAAAGTTTATGTATTACAGTTACATATTACTTAGAGATAAAAGTAACTAGTAATATATTAAATTAGATATTACTTTTACACAATCATGCATACGTACATCAGGTAAATTGCAAAAATGAAACAAGTATGAAACACACACGAACAAAACTGAACTGTCAACAAAACGTGTACGAAACGTGACAAAACGTGGCACTATATAACCCACGTGATCTTAACGATGCACATCATTTGGAATGTTGGACGTGTGAGCTGACCTTAGCGATGCACAGTATTGCCATAATGAACTTGGTAACACGTTACTTTCGGCTCACATTACTGCATGGTGAATATGTAGCGCGTTATATCACTTTGTTATTTCAGAAAGTAATATTACTACGTAACACGTTACTCGGTGTTAAGTAGTAGCTAAATAAATGCGATGTTACTTCATTACGTAACGCGTTACTTCTCACTGTGAAGTAACGCGAGTTTTATTACTACTAATACATATGTAGCGCGTTATATTACTGCGTTACTTCAAAAAGTAATATTATTATGTAACGTGTTATATTAGTAACGCGTTACCCCCAACTCTGCTGCTCATGCATCCCCAGTGCTAAATTGTACACTTTTATCCTGTGATCTTCCACTTGCAAAATCCTTTATATTATATCAGGAGCTCATTGAATCCAAGGGACAAAGGAGCATGTAACTCTGTAAATGGCAAAATTCAAACATGGTGCCATAAGTAACATATTATTTTTTGTTTTTATGGGATCACATCAGATTAGTACTGAAACAAATAGCAATTTTTACTATTCGAATAGTTGGTTACCAATTCGAACGAATACCGATTAATTCATTGTACAAAACCATATATATAAATGACCGAATACCTCTGATAAAACAACTTATTATCAGGTTAGTATCAAAATAAATGTAAAAATATCTTCAAAATCAAATAATACTTTTAGTCAAATATCCATTATGCAATAAAAAACAAGCAAATAATTGCTATACTGGATAAATGTAAGGCTTTAAATAGAAAAATGAATATTCTATTGGTTTCAAACTACTCGAATATCATTATTACTAACGAATAGTCCGAATAGTCCGAATATCCCATTATTCCTTTCAGCACTACATCAGATCAATAAGAGAATTATATTGTCTCAAAAATGGACTTAAGAGTAATTAAGATCATTAGGATATTATGAATGCACATGCTTCAGTGTATTTTTAACGTGCTATACAGGTGCTATACAGTCTACGTACTATAGATAGGCTTGTGTGATGTGAGAAACAGGTAAACAAAACGAAATACATCCTTCAAGTTTGTGTCTTGTAAGTATCAGTATTATAATGGCGCATGCAAGCATATGAATTAATGCGATTATGCAGCCAATTTATGTAACATAGCAATGATGATGCAACATGTGACGCTTTACAGAATTACCCTTTATAAAGAAAATAGTATAAATACGTACATTAGGCTGTCATGTTTGAATTTCGCCATTTGTATTGTGGAGTTACATGTTCCTTTGTCCTTCAGACTCAGTGAGCTCCTGATTATATTTAAATATCTACTCGGGACTAGTCTCATGCTGTAGCTACCTAATAATATATTATTTACATGTATTATTGTGTTCTTAGGTTTGTATACACTTTACATTATTCCAACATCAGAGTATATTGAGGCTGGGAAAACAGTGGATTACACTTTGTTACAATTACCAGTGAGCATATACGTAGTTAAATGACAACAATTAAAGATACTATGTTATGCAGGAGGGAACACCTGACACTGTGTATACATGGTCTTGGGGTGATAATCCTTCTGACAATGTCAATGCTAGCAATAAGAGTCTAAGTCATACATACAATTTTCCTGGTCCATATACTATTTCAGTCACTGCTACTGAATATGGCAAAACCTTTAGTGTACAAAGATCCATAATTGTCTTAGGTAGGCCATTTACATATGAAAACTTTAGTAATGTTCATATGCCATGTTGTTATTTCAGATAGAATTTCTAGAGTCATAATATCCAGCTTTTCAAATTTAGTAGTAGGAATTGCAGTAACCTTCACTGCTCGGTTGGAATTAGAATATGGTACAAACTATTTCCCTCTGGTAACATACAATTGGAGCTATAGTGATGGTAAAGATTCAGGACCTATTCATGTATTTAATGGAGCAGGCAAATACCAAGTCAATTGTACAGCCATAAGTTATGCTGAATCTTTCACTGATTCAACTACCGTAACTGTTGAAGATGGTATGCATAGAGTAAATATGTATATACATAGCTAATATTTTTTGCTTTTTTGAAACTGTCAGCTGTGTATGGTTTACGATTGATGGCCACTCCTTCAGTTGTTGCTGTAAATCATTCAGTCACTTTATTTGTGACTAAGGTACCTATGTACATATTGTTTGCTGCATTTCTGATATGAATATTGCTGCAGGGCTCAAATATGGAAAATTATACTTACCATTTTTCATTTGGTGATAAAACTCAGATGCAAAATTCCAATGGCAGTGTAGTTCATTTATACTCCATGCCTGGGAGTTATCAAGCTTCTGTTACGATACAAGGTTCCAGTTTAAATGTTTATTTTGAAATTGTGGTCATAGTTCAAGGTACGTAGGTATAATATACATACTTCTATATGTTCACCATGTGTACATGTAACATTAAGAATAACTATCATTAAATCTCCTTCTTTTCTAGATAAAATTAGCGAAATATGTGTGAACACCTATATCCAATCATTAAGTGTAACTTTTATTGCTATTATTGATTGTGGAGCTTCTTCAGACAACTCGTATGGAGATATTCAATATATATGGAACTTGGGCAATGGCAAGAATGTTACAACATCTATAAACGTAGTCAATGTCATATATCAGTCCACGGGAACCTATAATTTCTCTGTACTTGCATCTAATAATGTTAGTCACAGCAGTTATACTGGACAAATTCATATTAAAACAGGTATTGTCATTACTCTTGATACTTGACTTGTTTTTTTATTGTGCAATCACCCCATTATCTCCTTATAGGGAATAATATTACCTATGTTCAGACTAGCATTTCAGGACCAAGATTTGCACTTGTCAATACCAGTGTTGTGTTTTCTGTCAGCAGTAATGTTTCGGTAACAATTATATATTTATGTAGCTAAGTAAAAATTTACTGAATGTAGCTACGTATGTATTGTTTTGCCAGATTATATTTGCCATGTGAATATGAAATAATACTATGTTATTCCCTATAGGTTGTTTATGATCTTACTCATATTTGGAAAGTTATAGATCAAGAGACCAATCAAGTTTATGCTAGTACAACAGGCAATAAGCTTGTCATCAATTTTACTAAGCCTGGTACATATGAAGTATTAGTATCAGTAAACTACAATGGAAATGTATTCAATTCATCTCATACTATAAGCATAGAACGTAAGTAGAGTTTATCCCATTGTATATGTAGCCATAGGATATAGCTAAATATTGTCATTCCATGTAGTTGGTATACATAATACATAATGTGCTGTGTGTGTTTGTAGTTAGCTAGATGCTGCAAGTTTTATTCTATGAAACAAACACATTTTGTTCTATAATACGTACATAAGTAATTCCCAAAAGCATGTTCTTTCAGATTAAATAAATTATTCCCCGGCTAGCTAACTACAAAGCTATGAAATTTATAAAGGGAAGGGATAAACTTTAGTGAATCCATTACAAAAACATATTTGATGGCTCTAGTGTTTTAGAATTTAAGATGTCTAAATCCGTATTTGTAATTGTAATCATGATAGTACGTACATACATATGTAATATGTGCATGCTATGTATACTTTGTGTTCAAGTATGTACTTCAGTCAACAACAGCTTCATAAGCTCACAGGCTTTCCCTGTTTTGTTGGCTAATTTCGTAGTTTACCAAAGCCATTTACAAGTCATATCCTTTGTCAGTTGAACCCTTTTAACAAGTCACATCCTAATACCATCTTATTTGGTAGCTAACAATGTTATCCTTATGTTATCTTTGTTCATGTGACTTCCTCATGACATCATACTAAAGCAATACAACTCATATGGTGCCTGGTTTTTAGAGGTTATAAGGAAACTTGTACTAAGAAAGTCTTGATAATTTCTGTCTTCATTATTCATTATGAGCCAAAGTGATTAAATTGATTGCTTAACCATGATTTTATGCTATATAGTTAAATTTGTATGCCAAACCCAAGTCCCTTAATTTGTTGACAGAAAGTTGCAATTGTATAGTATAGCTACTTGATTCATGTTTTACTTTTGCAGGTAAAATTTGTTACATTAAAGTAGACTTCCCTCCAGTTATCGAAGTCACTCGACAAACAACTGTATACATACGTTTGTATGATATACATAATGATTCATATGAGGGAATTGTGAATATAAGTGTTACATCAGATACACAGTCTAACATGCCACAATATGTCAAGTCACCTATCACTATCATGACATACCTATCATACAGTGTAAGCAATGTCTATGAAGTTAACATGACTGCAAACAATCATGTATCAGAAATTTCTACAAGTTTCACTGTTGAAGTTGTGCGTAAGTCTATTCATAAATGCAATTGTAGGGTACAATACTGCTTTTATCTATTCATAGGCACCAATACAACTATGTCATTAGAATTCAGTGTTGTTACATTGTCACAAGCCAATGTTAACTATGAAAACACATCATGGAGAAAACTATTTTCAAATGTGATTGATACATCACTTACTAATGTATGTTAGTAACTGTATATAATATACATTTCAATTCACTTACATGTTAGGAGAGTGATCTTCCTAATTGGCAATTGATTGGTACAGCTGGTAATGCCGGATATGATTTTCTTGAAATGTTTGTTGATGTACTTCCCATGTCATCATCTTCTACTGCACTTGCTAATGCTACGATGGTCTGTTATGTAAAGCAGGGTTGAAACTGGGTTCTATAGATCAATTTGTGTATCCAGTCATTTTTTGTCCGGGTCATTTAAGTCACTGGTCTAATTTAAATAATTCAGGTTTGGAATACTCTCTAATACAGCAATATACTAGTGACTGTTCTATTAGAGAATACTGATTGATTTATTTTAGAATTAGAATTACGGTACTTCATAATTATGTTGTTTTGTAGATTTCAAAATTTAAAAATAAAACATATTCACCAGATCATGACCCAGTTTCAACCCTGATGTAAATCATGTATGTATGTTTATTTATTTTTGTTATTCCAGATAGCAAAGCAGTTGATTGATGTTATAGATGCAAATTATACTTTTCCATTGCCAAACACTAATTCATCGATATCTGTGTCAAGTGCAACAATAATAGGACTATCACATGAACCAAGTGGTAATGCAACTTGCTAGTTATCTTGATATTGTTAATATACGTACATTTAAAATACTACAGGTAGTCCTATTGAAGGACATGCTGATAACAATCCCTTAGAACTAGGAGTAGAAATTGGAGTACCTTTACTGGTTGCTATTGTTGTTTTCACTCTCATAGGAGTTATTTACTATAGAAGGTAACTATTTTATCCTATGTAGCTATAATGTATGCAAATGTTGTGTTATTATTTTGTTAGGAAATCTTATCGTCTAAGAAAGCAGTATAGAAAATTGGGATATTCAAATCAAGCATCGTTTTTTGTTAATGATGAGGCAGACACTGGCTTAGACAGAACAAATGATATTCCAATGCATGAACCTGTGACTGATTGTGAAGCTGTAACTGAGAATCTGTAGCTAGGTGTTATGATATGTACTTCTAGCTATGTATGTATATTTTTGAATTGCATACTACGAAGAGGATATAATGTATAGTTAAATAATTGTAACATGGGCATGGGTGGTTGACTGATATGTATGCACTCGCCTTCAGGCCTGTAGCTTACGTGCACAACAGTGAAATTATAGTCGCTCATGTTAAAATGATTACATAAACTGGTACAATACTGTGTGCTAGCTATGGTAAGGTACAGTATATGATTATTATACGTATAGCCATAGTTGTGTATGTCAACATAATATTATTATAAATAATATTAAAGTTAATGCATGCAAATTAATTTTAACTTGTTGAATTTCACATTACCACCCAGCATAATTTCAATTGCTCAGCAAAATTTTGAGTATTAATTATACGTATAATAAATTATGTAGGCTTGAGTTTGGAGCTGCTGCTTCAACAACATGATAGCTAGGCAGATTTTAGCTTAGTAGTAGTATAATATTATGGCCAGACATGTTTGTGGATAAGGACCAGCTGATTATGCCAGCATAATTTTGAGCATAATAGGTAGCTAAAGCATCAAGCATAATGCCAGCATATATAATAGGAAGTGTTTGGCTAAAATATTATTAATGATAGATATACTCTAATAGAACACTCAACATTATTATTTGTACTACTGTAGTGTGTAGAACTTTAGATATACTCTAACAGAACAGTCACCATGTTAAATATTATTTTTATGATACAAGTGAACATGCGTCTAATAGAACGGTTTCTACATGAGCATAATATTGAGCATAATAGGTCAAATTTTGAGCACTGCAGCATAGCATAATAGGTAAAAAATAAGCATAATTAATAGGCCGGTCCCTATTTGTGGACCATCAGTGCATTGTAGCTATATACGTAGCTAAAACTTGTATAATGTCGTAATAATGCTATAATAATAATAATGCTAAACAAAAACACTCTGGGTATAAAAAAGTGTGAGGCCAATCAGAAGCAGCATTGCAAATAGGTATGTGAAACCAAAAACTTTGATATCAGTTGAGGCTAAGAAGTTACTTACCAAAAAACTTTTTAACTACTTGAATGACATACAATAGTTTATAGCATATTTTCACAACTATGATTGGCTTTGTCACTTGGCCACCTTTATTAATAATGATGGTGTGAGTATGTCAATCAAGTAGTTAAAAAGATTTTTGATAAGTAACTTCTTGGCCTCAACTGATATCAAAGACATACCTATTTGCAATACTGCTTCTGATTGGCCTCGCATTTATATACCCAGCTGCAGGGTATTTTTGTTTAGCACATCATTACTTTCTTGGAAGTATAAACAGATGTTATTACTAGCAAGCAGCACTGCATGGGCATAATTTGTACTTGCCTAGAACACAATATTGCAAATTAAACTATTTTGAAAACCTCAGGCCCAAGATTTTTTTAAGCTTTCACTACAGAGTGATAGCTACATCAATATACTGTAGATTGTGTATCTGAAAGTTTATGCAAATCATTTGAAGGGGTCCAAGTTATGACATCTATCAACCTGCAGTGTAATAGCCCTTCTCAAATACATTCAAGTGTTTACTTCAGACTGATAATAGTATGACAGGTGCTGATACGAATTTGGCTGAAATCCTTGAAGAAATGAGTGAGTTATTAGACAAACAAGTGAATGTATAAAAGAGAGTTTGAAAAAACTTCCGGGGTTCACGAAAGCTCCTGCAAGCCCACGAAAAAGTGTGTGATAAAAATAAAAGGAAGAAAAAAACGACTGCCGTGTAAACATTTTGTGGTGTCAGGAAGGCATTTATAAGGCTGTATCAGAAGAATGGCTAAATCGATGTCTATCAACTTCGGGATACTGATTCTTCAAACAATGATGGCACTAATTCTCTAGTAAACGGGCGAATCGAGCGGGAAAGGATGGTTTGTTGTGCGCAGTTGCACAACGGGCACCATAAAACTCGCAATGGCTGGTACTTAGGAATGGTGGCACCTATTTCCTCCACGGTTTGTTGATTCTGTATAGTAAGAACGTTGTGGGTCGGTAATAACTAAGCGATAGCTTTAATGGTGGCTTAGTTAGAGCGTTTGCAAGTTTGAGGGCGGTGCTACGTGTAAATAACTCACTCAGTGGTCACGTTGCTGCCCTTCTTCTTCTTGGCCTCGTGACTCACTATCGTGAGTCTTGATATATACTGTATATTTCTAATAGAACAGTCAGAGTATACCGTATAGCGGGTATATAGTAATTATTATGAGTTCAAATATTTGCGAACCCAGAAAATAAGCTTCAGAAGAAATGTTTGCTATTTAAATATTTGCGAATAGTCTACCTGAAATGTATGAAGATTATTAAACAAAAAATATAACAATTTAGTGCGAATGGCATGCTAATTTGCAAATTTTGCAAAAATTTGGACTTCACACATAAAACCCACTATACAGTACCGGTATTGAACGAAGTACTCAAATACACTCTAATAAAACAGTCAAGGTTTGATTTGTTTAAATACTCTGTCAGGTAGAGCATAGAGCACAATAGATTTTAATTTGGCATATAGCTAGCTATGTATATATATTTTGAGCATAATTGCATGGCTATTGGCTCAAACCCACTGTGTACGTAGTACATGCATCCAATTGCAACCTTGAAACTTGTCATTAAAAATTTGTCATAAAGAAATTCGAAAAATCATCAATCCACCATGATTATGATCAGCTGCAGTATGCTGGCTCCCTGCCACCTCAAAACGGTACGTAGCTATATACTCCATGACTAAGTATTCTAAAGGCAGCCCACCACATCCCTGCTACTATTTTGGTTAGATCCTCACAAAACTGCTATAATTATAGATTCTAGTAAGCTACATTCCTGTAATGTGTTGCCAGAATTGTAAATCTGGCATTTCTGTAGCTGCTGTATGCACTGACTTTATCGGCATTATTTTCATCAACAATTGAAATTATTTAACAGAAATACTGCATCACTGAGCAAATTATGCTGGTATTCAGCAGTATCCTGGTACGAAGTGCGGTCAACGATCTATGCCTGTACACATACAACCATACAATTACTAATTCTACATAGCTACATGACATACAACATATAGCTGAATACATGAAACAGACCTGTTTGAAAATTATGAAATTCCCTCTTGACTATACTGTGTATGCCTTAGCCCCCTCCATCCTGCACTGGTGATATGATGGATCTCGGGATTGGAATAACATGTATAGAAAAACCTCTAGATCTGTTACGTATATAATCAAGAGTTAATTGGTATCAAGAGTTGGTATAATTATATGGTACTTTATAGAGGCTGGAGAAGACTGCTAATTGATGTGGTTATCTCGGTAGTTATCATTAATCTATATTTACGGTCAATCACGATGTATGGCATCAATTGAAATTATGAGGATTCACCATAATAAATTATAATTAATTATCACGTGAGGAAGACACGGAAAGTTAATGGCTAAACAATTTCGTATCGTGCTTCTTCTAATACTGACTTGCCTTTTGCTGATCGAAGGACGGATTTCAGTTCCCAAGGTTGAAGGAGTAGAAGTACGGGCTATAGAAATTCCACCCGGAGGACTGCCGCTTTCTTTAGTGAGGAACAAGAGACAAGACTTTAGTAACGCATCCCACATTGGAGTAACTGCTAGACTGGATAATGACAGCCATAATGTAGCAGTGGTGCATTGGAGTGGGTATCCATCCGAAGTAAGTAGATTTCTCCTTTTTAATATTACCTGGTTTTTCGTCATGGTAGGTGATATTCGTTCTTACAAAAAGAACCGTAGGTGGACTGTATGGTCGTACCACAGAAAGCTTCTTATGGAGGTATGTTGCTTGATGTGCAGGCATGTGCCAAAACACCTTGTACAGTATGAATTAATTTGTGTGCAGTGTCTATATATGGCACTTGTTGGATGTAACCTGAGATGTAAATTTGATACGTATACAAAGCTTTAAATGCTTGTATGCAAATACCAATGCATGGTATATGCATGGAGGGTAGGATCATCAAATAAAGATCATTCACTGTTGTAGTAGCTTTATGTGGTCTTAACCTTTGACAGGCAAACCACTCCCTCATAGTGGAACTCATTGTGAGCCTTAAGTTTGCAATCTGGTACATGCTTTAGTAAAGCTAAAAGACCTAGCACACAGTCCATATAATTGCTTTTCAAAACTGCATATATTCCTTTTGACACACAAAAAACTGTTTAATTCGCATTTTTCTCACATAACATGGAGAAACTTAAATGCACGCATGCACATACATACACATGCACACATACACACACAATTACTTTTACATTAAATAGGTCGACTGATTATGGAAGAACATTTGTTAATGAAACATACAAGTTTCCATCTGATGCAGTAGCACACTGGTATTACATTTCAAAGGATAGTAACAAGGTATGTAATAGACAAAATAAGATATGTAACTTTGATAAGGATAGTTTCCATGTACTGTATGTACTGATGTGAGTGTATATTTAACACTATAATGACTTTTGTGGATAATCTATTTTCTATATAATATGTACATTCCTAGTAAGTTTAGTGAATAACCTTCTAATTGCCAAATACGCCATGTGATAAAAAAATTTTACCATAGTGTGACATTTTAAATAGTGAAAGAGAAATTGTAAAATCCATGAGAATTTGTATCCATGTAAAATGTCATCTTGTGGTATTTTATTATGCCTTAAGAGTTATAATATTAGCTTGTGTCAACAACAATAACCTAACATATTAGGCTTATGTGTAACTTTACTTATCTTTCTATGGCTTCAAATGTTGTTCATCAGAAATATGTAGTACACAAAAAGGTATACTGTATGGTACGTATACTGCGTATGTAGTATACAAAAAAGGTATAGTTTCCATGCATGTACTGATGTGAGTTATAATGACTTTTGTGGATAATCTATGTTCTATATACACTCCTAGTAAGTTTAGCGAGTAACCTTCTAATTGTCAAATATACCACATGATAAATCTTTTACCATGGTGTGACATTTTAAGTTTGTGGAGGAGAATTGTGTGTAAAATCCATGAGAATTTGTATCCATGTAAAATGTTGCCTTGTGGTATCTTATTATGCCTGGGAATTTTAAAGAATTATAATATTGGCTTTGTATCAACAACAATAACCTCATACTTACATATTAGGCTTTATGTATAAATTTACTTTCTTTCTATGGCTTCATGAATTTCATTAAATTGAATTATTGCTTCAAAAAGTATGATGTTGAGTTGTTGTTCATCAAATTATGCACAGATACTAGCAAGAAATGCTGCCACTGGTACTTGCGCAATTGTACTTGATCACAGTAATGTGGAACACCGAATACTGTTTTGAATATTGATACTGGCATATCTCCGGTTAATTAAGATGTCGCTCAGGTTTTGTGACACACGTTTCTTTAACCACACCTTAGGTCACACATGGTCCATATACGTAACTACATGATTGTGAGTAAAGTATGACATATAATTAAAGACTTAGGGCTGTACATGGTCTGTATATAACATTCATTTGTTTTGTATTTATTAATACTGATAAACTTACGTACCTTAAATTCTGTTATGGATGCATGCATGCTGTCATGTACTCATATAGATCATAATTGTAATTACAAATATACTTACGTAGCTACAAGTATATGTTTGTATTTATCCAATTCATTGTATGTTGTCTAGATAATATTCCGAGATATTGTTCACGATCGTTTATATGTTACTACTAATGAAGGATACAATTATACAACATACCAGTTGGATTTTAAGCCAGATAGTATTCGCTTCAGCCATTCTCATGCAAGTCATCCTGATTATGTGTACACCATGGACATTACTGATACATTGTCAACTAGAAAGGTATGTTTGTACATATGCTTTATTTTAGTATATATTCTTAATCCTTAATATACCTGTATTTCTGTGTGCCTTATTTCTGGAGATTGTTTATGAATTTATTTTTGTGTTAGTGTCTAAACTCTATAGCCAATAATAAACTATAAAGTATTTTGCGTGGGTGGATCAAAGGGCAAAAGTGTACTTTATATTCCATAAAGTAGCAAGTGTGCTGTATGGAAAATAAAGTACAGTTATGCGTGAATACAGTACAGTTATGTAAATAATTGTTGTTGTTATAGGTGTGAAATTCCAGATGTTGATAGCAGTAACCAACTGATTTCAAATGAAATCCATTGCTTATCTGTTAAAAACGCATAAAATCGAGTTCTTTTTGTTATCTACCACCTTAGTCTTGCTTGTCGAAATCACTAATCGCAGGAACTGATTCATTCGAGTTAATGGTATTGTCGATTTGCTTGTCGACACTATGCCACGCCGCCTCAGCAGCTAGCTACGTAAGCTACATCGATAATTCATGCCTAGTTCAGTTGGTTGGTAGCGTAAACAGAGGCTCGACCTTCTAAGAACTTGAACCATCGCGCTCCACGATCTGCTTCAGGCCGTCTGCACCTTATAGACGACTGAATCTGGCAAGAAATACTATATAACAGTTAAAGCACTGCCTTAGCTCGTCATGTACGAAAAATACAGCACTTGGGGGGTGTCTCGAGGTAAACACAGCACTCGGCTACGCCTCGTGCTGTATTTACCTCTCGACACATCCCCTCGTGCTGTATTTCCCGTACATACTCGCGGCAGTGCTTTAACACACATGTACAATTATTATCCAAATTAAATTACATCATCAATAGTATACTGTGCTGGCTTAATTGCCTGGTTTATGTTTTAGGGCGGTTATCTTAGAATATTATACTGCACACTTAATACTTAAAATAAAACCCACAGTGTATTTAAGGATATTATGCATATACATGGAGAGAAGCTTTTGTTAAACACGTGGAACATTTGTCCATAACAATCACATATTCTTGTAGTATAATCATAAAAATGACATTTGTGTATTACAGTACGTACGTATGTATGTATATATGCCACAGTGCCTACGTAACTAACTTAACTACACAATATGTACATAAGTATTAATGTTACATTTCTAATACCACATATGCAAATATGTTATATCTCACATGTAGTTGTATGTTAGCACTAATCTGGGTATGAATTGGACTCATATTGGTTCAGGAGTAGGAACGGCTTATTGGTATGCATTATACATATGTATGTATGTAATATAATAGTGTTTGTGTGTGTGTGTGTGTGTGTGTGTATGTGTGTGTGTGTGCTATGTAACAAACATTGTATATTATGAGTAGAGTATCCCATCTTAAATATGCATATGCCGATATTTCATAAATCCTATATGGCAGATTATTTCAAGGGGAAAATTTTCATGAACGCTCAGTGGTGCCATTACATATGCATATACATTGTAGCCAGCCTTTGTTAGTTACCTACTTTGATTATAGAACATTGTAATGTACCAAGAACAGTATTGTACAGGACGCATGCAGTGCTTATCACCAGTGCTACACTTCAAGTATCATTGGGAAAGTTTTCCAAAATTCTTCCCTATCATTGTATGGTACACTAGTGTATAAACTATTATGTTACATTTAGATTGACAAGTTTCTGTCACATTTCAGATTTGCCATTTATTTTATTTGTTATGGTCTTGTTGGCCCTTGTTGGCATACATGTTTTCTATTCTAAAATACAGCTACATAATTGGAGATGTTTTGGTTCAGATAATATATTAATGGTGTTGTGCACATTTACAAATGTCATCATGTACATATACATGATATCATGTGTAATGTATAGGACTTACCTTAAAGATGGGCAGAACAGTAGTTTTGATGATCCTTCTACTATATACTTTACCACACTTAACACAAGCACAGGTGATTAGTGTTTGTTTATATTATGTTTGTTGGTAAATAACACAACTACATAATAATGTATATTATAATTTATGTAAGTTGGCAACATAACACCAAAAGATTAAACTTAACAGGCACTATTACTGTATATTGCAAATTGTTAGAGGTGCAAAAGTTTCACAGATTTTGTTGGTGATCGTGAAACTTTTCCAGCTAAACATTTTCGTTCTAGTTTTAAATTGGAATGTCATGGTCGAACACTACTGGAAGAAAATAGGACTGTCAGTGCGATACACAGCTGTTTATTTTGAACTCCTCTGCCATTAATAAAATTCACGTGTAATTTTCACGCATGCCGTTGAACATGCCGTGCATTGGCATTGCGGAAACTATAGCTACATTGTGTGATTTCCAGCTTGATACAATCTTACAGCCACACTGCCTATATCTGCCAAGCTCAGAAAGTGACATGTTAAACAATATATACGTTTATATAATTATTCGGAATTTATTCCAGTAAGCAGATGCGTTTGATTAATTAAAATCGCATACGCACGTGAGCATATTTTGACTGGGGTGAATGAACCGCGAAAGTTTTCCAGCAAATTTGAAGTACGTACCTTGTCCATTCACGAAACTTTTCCACCTCAAACAATTTGCAATAAAATATTATATGGTATTTACTATGTATTGTTATAAATGATTATTTTTAATAGGGGGACACAGACTAATGAAAGCTCTGTATCCCTACCAGACTAAATATATTCAGGAATTTGACAGTATTCTTGGAGATATTGTACATTTTGCAGCATATTATGAGTATCTGTTTGCTGTTGTAAGTTTCATTGTGTAATGCATTAAATTATTGTGGTTTATAAATTTGAAAATGTCTAACGGAATTACCAACACTTTTCTTTACTGAGCCCCTGAGCCTCTTACTTATATCCAGTTGACCTACAAAATGGTTAGAAAATACGTATATTAACTCAGGAGGGGTAAATCGAGATTTTCAAAAATATAGAGGGGCAGGACACTGACTGTTGAGTGGAGCTGCTGACTAAGTACAACTTACTGGTTTTCTCCAAATTTAGAACAACATTCCTTTTAAATAAATACAGTGAAACCTGTTAGTGTGGACACTTGAAAATGAGGATGCCTGCATAATCTGCACAATTAGTTAAGGTCCCAAAGTAGCCCTTTAGTACATAAGCTGACATGGAAAATCAGGACACCTTGATAATCAGGACACTTTTGGATGGTTCCAAGGTGTCCATACTACACAGGTCCCACTGTACTCAATTTATGTGTAAAGACATACCTGCATGTGTATGTATAAATGTTATAAAAGTTTTATTGTTTAATATATTGGTACAGCTCAACTACAAGGTAACGATGTGTGCTGAGGGCTTGCGTGTCACACGTGTGGCTGTGTAACACAGAATTAGCTGCCCGAGCGAGTATAACAGGAATAGGCTCCTCAAGACTCGAGTAGAATTGACGATGCCATGCTGGCTATCAATTCCAATCGAAAGCCCTATTTCTGTCAGGGACAACTACATAATCTCTTAAGCTATTAACTTTTGTAGCTATGTACATCACGAGGTGCATAGTGTGGAATTAAGCGAGTCGAGTGAGTATTGACGATGCTATGCACTTTTCATAATTTTATGTGTTAACCTATCAGCTTTTACTCCATCCTACAGTCTGCAGTAATGTAAGCCATCATACATTCAATGTATTATTACCTCAATCAGTGGTGGTGGAAGGTGTGAGCTAAAGGGGCTAGACCCCCCACTTTGAAAATGCTGAGGCAGAGCCCCTCCAAAAATGAGCCAGTATTTGATAGAAATACTCTAATATAACATTCACTACATCCCTAATAGAGCAGTCATTATAGCACAACTTTTTAAATTTTAATAACCAAGCAGCCCCTCCAACTTTTATTTGCTCCTGCTGCCTCTGTTGATTACTGCATAAAAATGCTCATGTGAGCTAAACAATACAATCTGGAATTCCACATTTTACCAATGGCCTACGTAAAACAGGGCTGCAAGGAGATGGCACTGCCTGAGCTCCCAAGATTTGTCAGGGTGCTGCTCCTTTTAGTATGTGTTCAAAACTATCACGATTGCCAAGTATTATGCTCCATGAAGGAGGATCAATAGCTTGGGCTTTCATAAAGCGATGATGACATCATAGCTAGGGAGGACCGCCTACTCACCAATCCAAATGCAAGGGATCACACACTTGCAAGTCACTTGTGAGGTGAGCGCAAGGTTCGTGCAAATTTCTCAGAAGTAAAATGTGTGCACTCATTGTCTTCGGCTGAGCTGTACTGTACAGTAAATCATAGTGTGTATTTTGATGCCTTACATTCATTATCTACCTTTATATTTCTAGAAAAGTGATGTGTCTGGGTCTCCACTGTTCGTTTCTTATAACCGACAGTCATTTATGAAAGCACGCTTTCCTCTAGGCTTAGAACAAAAGGTACATAATATATATATATACGTATGTGTGTGTGTCTCTGTGTGTGTGTGTGTGTGTGTGTGTGTGTGTGTGTGTGTGTGTGTGTGTGTGTGTGTGTGTGTGTGTATATTAGTGTATACATATGTACATACATCTGGTATGGTACACTATATATATACGTATATATATATATACTATGAATGTTAATATGGAAACAAACTAATCTAACGAACTGACCGTCACGTGCAATGTCCATATGAGTGTCAGACTGAGGATCACCAATTGGAATGGTAGATAGTTATTTCCGAGGCGTGTTTGAAGACATGTCCATTCTTTGGTGCACCTTATTCTGAATAATAGTTACCCACCCTCATAGTGGTCTCGAGTGAGGAAGGAAAGGAATGGCACTATTTAAAAGTAGTATAAAGTTGCCAAAATTCTTACTGTAACATTATAAGCCAGTCTTCTTTTATAAGCTCCGTAACCCGCATGGCATGCCCACTTTTAAAACTGAAGCGCTCTGTCTTGTTAGTAATGTGCAGCTGGTTAAACGGCTTTTACTGTGAAATTAATAGCAAATACAGCATTATATTGCTCTACTTTGGTAGTAACTAATGACGTGCTTTGTTACTAAGGCCACGCCCATCAGTTATATCAATGGCAAGTGTGGTTTCTAGAGATTACTTCCCAAAAAGCGTTTGTTAGTGCGTGTGTGTGTGTGTTTGTGCTCCCCCGAGGGCATGTGGTGTGATATGTACCCTGCGTGATTGGTCAAACCAGTCCTACTGTTTTATATGGGGTGCGCCAGCCTTTGGCACACTTGGTTTAAAAATGGGAGTATAGGGATAATCCTTGTAAGGAAACAAGGAAAAGATTTTGGCACAAGAGAACACTAAAGCCGAATTCTGGCATGAGATAATTGATAAAAGTTTAATCCCTACTTGTGGCTCATGATTTCAGTAGGTTAGTAACTATGATCAAGCCAAAAGTAGGGATTAAACTGTTATCAATTATCTCATGCCAGAATTTGGCTTTAGTGTTTTCTTGTGCCAAAATCTTTTCCTTATGTCAAAAGGTTATGCCTTAACTGCTGCTGCTGAGATGTATAGACCTTAGTGGTAAGAGTTAATGGGACAACCTATTGTTTGGTGTGTGTCTTTAAAGCAATTGTTTCAATAAACAAATTAAATTGATAATTTATAGTATGTACATACTGTATGTAGCTACATACGTATGTACATATGTACATACAAAGCTGTATAGCCTAAATGAAACTTTTTGTGGATTGGCTGTTTCATAGATAAAATTTTGTGGGTTGCAGAAGTACAGTATTGATTTGTATTGCAGGACCAACTTTCATTTTCATGGTTGGTAATACCTGTCATTTAGAGAAAGACATGAAACATCTCTGGCTTTTCATCTTGTGCTCATATTACATATTTTGTGCTCATACTGATAACCATGTGTGTTGTTCTTTAGCATTATGCTGTTGTGGATGCTAGTGAAGGAGAAGTGTTCATTGCTGTATATCATAATGAAAACTTTACAAATTTGTATATATCAGATGAAACAGGAATTTCTTACAGTTTGACACTGGAGGATGTGATCTCTAATAATGAAGTGAATTGGGAAGCAGGCAATGGAGTGTTTGATGTTCATGTGGTACGTATGAATTGATATAGTAAAAGTATACGTATGTATAGTAAAAAGTTATAAGTACAAGTTCACCTTACAAACTCTAATTATCCTATTGTTAGTGTTGAGACTTCTAATAACAGGAGTAAAATATGTGTAAATAGCTACTGTTTGCAAGTGATACCATAAAGGAAACCATGTTGAGAAAAATTGTTGTGTTTATGACGCTGTCAGTGAAACAAATTTACGTAGAGGTAGTTGCTTGCCTATAAACACTTACATGCATATATACATACCTTGAGTTATAAAATTGGCTTTCCCACTTCACAGAAGCTTCCACCGTCTATACTCATATGATCTTCCTTCAGTTAATTTTATAGCTAATGTACTTTTATATTGATAATGAAATTATATTATACTACGGTACCGATTTAATGTAATGTCACACTCGCGTGCGAGTTCGAGTGCATACACTCACAAGTTTGAGCATGACATTCTGCTTGAGTGTAGTCATGATTGAAAAGGCGTGGTACGCTTATTTTCTACGTATATTATGGTATCTTGAATGTTACGTAAATGTTTATACCCAAGTTTTTTGGCTGTATAATTTTATTTGGTACGTTTGTAAATACGTATTTGGTAAACTTATTGGGACAGTTCAGAACAATGCGATGGTTGATTGCAAAGATGGGAATGTCCACACAGTATTTATACAAAGCTAAATGCTATCTAAAGGCAAAACTGATGCTATCCATGCATTAATTTAAGCATTTTAAGGCTTGTATTACAGTAGCAAGCATGTGGGAGTGGCAACCGAGGATCAAGATATATAACAAAACATAAGCTGGAGAATACAGAAAATTTTCTTGTCTATCTATAATGTTTGTACTATTATATTACGTACATAGCTTTGATAATTTCCTGTGATCTAGATGTGCTCGCGCTCGATACTTTTGCATGTGTACCACTGGCGAATGCAACATTGTTTTAAATCGGTAACATACGTAAGTACCTGATTTAAGTAATTTTCATTGTATGCATATGTTATATGTAACTTATGTTGTAATATTTGCTGTAGGTTGAAGGTATTAAAGGTACATACATTGCTAATGTTGAAGTGGAGGATGGATCATATGGAGCTAGTGTGATTAGCTTTGATAAAGGAGCAGAATGGGTGCCCCTGACAGCTCCTACACTTGATTATAAAGGAGTGCCTTTGAACTGTTTTCCAGTAAGTAATCATGTATATAGTGAAATAGTAATTAAAAGGAGAATAGGGATCTGTAATAAAAACTAGCTAGACTTTATTATGTGCATTAAAAATTCCCTGCTACATACGCATACAACTATAATGCAACACATTCTTTAAGATTTCCATTAGAATTGTCTGTATATGTATGTAATTCTTGGTAGTGGTGGTGTTATTGTGGCGAGCACGAGTGAGCCCCACCATACGATTTGGCGATTAGAGATGGTTCCATGGTCCATGCCCGAAACTAATACGAGAACTTCAAGTCGAGAAGACACAGAATCAATATCATCGCATATGCTGCCCTCTATTATGTGTGTACAATGGTTACATGGTTCATAAACAAACACAAAGAGAAACGGTAACGATCATCATGTGCCCATCCCCCTACTGTTTTGCTGGACAATAATTCCATGGTTCATGATTCAAACAAACATGGCAGAAATAAAGTGATTGTGCTGGCAACCCTCTATTTTGCCTAGAGAATTGTTCCATGGGTTCACTAATCAAACCAAACAAATATGAACAGGAAATGACAGCAACGTTGCGAAAGACGAAGAAATGATATGAAACTCGAATGAATATATACATTGCAACAGCATACCTAAAAGTTAGAGCGATGAATTAGTGCAACTGAGAGCAGTTAGAGAGAACACTGATCATGATGAGAAAGAATTCTAACGAGAAGAGGAGAACGAACGAGAATTGGTGAGGGAATGCAAAAGTTGTTGCAGTGCTAACCATATTATTTGTTTGGTTTACACCATGCATAACTTACACGTAAGCCACAACAAAGGCAATCACCGCGGATTTACGAGACTGTTGTTCCAATTATGGTTTGGCTACTGTGCCATGGTGATTCCTTTTATCCTTCCTTGTACGTACTTCTATATTCCTTGAAAAACTCACGAAAGAAAAACTGTCACAGCTTCTGCTTATTATGTCACACAAAACCCTGACATTTTGTGTACGTGATATAATTAGTAATGCTGACACGATGATTGCATTATGAAGTGAACTTCAAGATACATGTGATTATAGCCTTGGACAAATAGATTTCGCTGTTTTTCAAATGTAATTAGCTATAACACATGTACAGCAGCTTTACCATGTAAGGGCTTTGTAGTGGGTGCCTGTACAAATTTTGGCGCCTGCTAGGGATCTGAAAATTTATTATGTTTGTATGCAAGCATGCTATATAAAAATATAAAAGCAAACAAACTAAAGGGGCTATGTGCCTGTGCTTTTCTGTTATGAAGCCGTTTAAGTCATTATAAATAAATGACATGTACAAACTGATTATTACGTAATTTCAAGCAAGATGGTGACTGGTACAATGGAAGCACACGTGAACCCGAGAGTGATTCCTTGCAATAATCTTTGTCTGGAACAGATAGCGAAGAGGTGAACATAACGTTGTAGCAACGTTCCATCAACTTTCTGAACAATCGGTCGAATTGCAGACTTGCCCTTGCAAATTTTTTCCTCCTTTTCACTTTGTGTAGGCAACTTGACTTGCTTGATGGCCTGTTCCCATCCATATTGATGCTTTCTTGGCCTACCGGGTAGCCTGTGAACTGGTTGCGCCATGTTTATTCAATTACGTGCGTAAACAGAAATATACGCAATGTTTATGATTTCACTGGCAGTAAAATGTTAAACAGCTTCGTCAAGTGCATAGCTCCTTTAAAAATTCCAAATTTAAATAGTGAGTAGGGATCGACTTTAGTACTCCAAAAAGTAAGGAAACAAGGAATATAAGATTTTGGCATGAGAGAACACTAAAGATTATGGCATGAGATCAGTATATGATAGTTATCAACAATTTACTGATGGACAGGGTCTTAATAAAGATAATGCTGCTCTTTTTATGGTAATACATGTAGATGTTTTTACCAACTCTTTAATTATATAAAGTTGGGCATGGCATGTCAGTGCAAAGCATAAGACCAATTACACTGTAGGAACTTTGGTTTTTAAAAGACTAAGACACTAGAGAATGGAGCCATTTTTTGTATCTTAAAATTGAAATTTAAAAAGTGAGTTGGGATGAATTTCTTAGTGCTACAAAAAGTAAAGAAACGAAGAATAATGAGATAATACAAGGAATGATTCTACGATTTATAGAAGTTAATTCCTACTTTTGGCAATTATAATTATACTAACAGACTGGAATGAGCCGTAAGAATTAGACTTTATAGATTATCTCACTCTGTAATCTTTAGCATTCCTTTCATTATGTCATGCCAGAATTTTATTCCTTGTTTCATCTTTGTAGCGTTAAGAGATCAATCCCTAACTACATTTTACGTACATATATATTCTATGTATTTTGGTTCTGTTATAGTACGTATGCTTGTGTAATATGTATTAGTAAAAGCATTGCCGCAAGTGCCATGTGTATATGAAATAAAATAAATCCATGATCACCTTTGCTGTGTGAAAAATATGGAAGCATCCTCCTGTTACTGGGTCTTGTAGCAAGCATGCCAACGGTCAGACAAATACTGGTATGTAGATTGGAAAGCTCTTCACAGATCACATTTTTACTATTTTCACTAATAACAATGATACAGTGTTATCATTAAGTACGGTAGTACTTATCATTAAGTACGGTAGTACTTAATAGTAGGGATTGGTAAGAAATTGTATGGTTTCCTGATTTTTCGCACTTCATAAAACAACCTTCCAATAGGCTTTACCCGAAAAACCGACTGGAATGCATTAGTAAGGCTATAATGATGCTGTACCTTGGTTAAACGAAGCGACAAGTCGAATATTTCGACCTACAGCCAACTTTGAAAATTTCGAAATTCACCTGTATTTCGTCTGCCTGCCAGCCTGCCGTAAGACCCGGTTGCGCTAGGTGTAGGGCTCCAGAAATTTCACACAATAAAGGTAATGGTGACGGATTTACGAAAATGTTGTTCCGAAGACGATTTACCCACTGTGCCATGGCGATTCCTTTTATCCTTCATTCTCTTCCTTGTTCTTCTATATTCCTTTAGCAAGGTGTGAATCTCACCTAAGGTGACGATAGCCTGTTACGGCTTCTGCTTATTACGTCACACAAAAACCTGGCTTGCACATGATATAATTAGTTACAGTGGCACCATGGCACGATGTTTTCTGTTTTTGGTGTGTACTGTATTACATGGTGAACTTCGAGATTATAGCCTTGGACAAATAGCTTTTGCTGTTTTTCGAGCACTATTTGCTATCACACAGCTGCTTTGCCATGTAAGCGCATTGTTAACAAGCGCCTGTAAACAAGCATAATTATTACGTAAGCGCCTGTAACATTTGTAACATTTGTGCGCCTGCTGAAAGATTATTATGAATGCTTAGCATGTATAAAAAGCAAACAAACTAGATTGATAAAAAATAAAAAATTCAAAAGGTAAGTAGGGATTGAATTCAATAGTGCTACAAAAAGTAAGGAAACAAGGAATAAGATTTTGGGACGAGAGAACATTCTGGCATGAGATAATTTATAAAAGTTTAATCCCTACTTTTGGCTCACTTCAGTAGGTTTGCCAAAAGTAAGGATTAAACTTTTATAAATTATCTCATGCCAGAATGTTCTCTCGTCCCAAAATCTTATTCCTTGTTTCCTTACTTTTTGTAGCACTATTGAATTCAATCCCTACTTACCTTTTAAATTTTTAATTTTTTTATCAATCTAGTTATATAAAAAAGTGCCTGGTTTCTAGATTTCTAGATGGAAAATATCATTATTGTTTGTCTTAATGGTTAGTATCATATCAATGTATTTTGTATAGCCGGAATGTTCACTTCACCTTCACATGGACA
Organism: Spongia lamella; assembly: GCA_963930835.1. NCBI lineage: Eukaryota > Metazoa > Porifera > Demospongiae > Dictyoceratida > Spongiidae > Spongia > Spongia lamella. Next base: position 6,219,178 of record OZ005752.1, on the reverse strand, counting down.
GTTCAGCAGTTTATGGGTTCAGTGATATTTTATCTAAAGAAACAGCCGTGGGACTAATTATGGCTCAAGGTAATATTAGCTATCCTTAATGTTGTACGTTATACATGAAATAGGTGCTTATAGTATGGTGGTGTATATTGTAGGGAATACTGGTAGCTCTTTACATCTTTCATCATATTCTGACACTAAACTGTACTTTTCCCATGATGGAGGTTTTTCATGGCAAGAGGTAATGAACTTGTGTTGTGCTAAAACTAAAATTGTTTGCATACCGTATAGTGGGTTTTTGTTGCGAGGACTTTAATGTCGCGTCTCACGGAATCCGCAACATTAAAATCCGTGACATTTTTTATCTCGTGACTTTTTTATTACGTGAGATTTTGTGACTGCCTCATGGCTACGTCTATACTTCAGTATTTTGCAAGAAAGCAAGTGGGGTCTCTTCCAAACCCTGAAGGAACATTATCTAATGTAATTCCTTCTGCTGCTATCAAGTCAGCGAATTCTGAGGTAAATAAAGTTATAGGCATTTAATAGAAACAAATATGCGCGAGAACTTAATTGTCGCGAAAGATACCATACGTGAGAATTAATGTCGTTTCATTTTATTTTTGTGGCTAATTTTATCCGCGACAAAAACCCGCTATACGGTATATGGTACATTCTTTTAGCCTTTTCAGATTTGCTTGATTTGATTATGAATTCTTTATTTTGTAGGTGTTTCGATACAACCATGTATTTCAATTCCTCGATCATGGTTCAATAGTGGTTGCAGTACGCTTATATGCTAACACTAGAGATATTGTGTAAGTTGTATACATGCAGTTATAATTTGCTATTGTATCTGTGTCAAATGCCAAATGTTTATGAAATCAGTTTCATCAGTACATATGTATGCATGCGTATCTACGTAGCTACGTATATACGTACGTATTTACTACTTCTCATGTTTATTTAAAAAGAGCTTCTTTGTTTTATTCCCATCACGAGATTAAAGTTGAATACTGCATTTATGTACATATCTCAACTCAAGAGTAATAATAATCTTTACTTTTCAAAAATATGTGTATATTATTTTATAGTGGTGTATTTGAAAGGGTAAAATTGTTGTAGTTACAATTGTAGAGAGCTTGTGTGAGTGCCTCCTTAAGCAGATTTTTCTTATATGGTTTCATGTTTTATTGGATACTCTAGTTTTTCTGCAACGTGATTAGTGGCACTCATGCAATTCCTCTATTTTACTTACCCTGTAGAATTTTAGTTTTAGTTTCAATAAGTTATGTAAGGGACAAGTAATGTGCAAATTACCTATGGTACAGCTCAATTTAAACTTTACACATGTGTGCAGGCAGCTTGCACGTTTAACGTGTGTAAAACTTCCAAAAACTGGCGTGTGCACGTACTGTTGCACACAATTTTGGCGTGCGAGTGCACGCGTGCAAAATGAAAAACGTGTCGTGTCGAGTACATGCCACACACGTGCCTTGTCAAGTTTAAATTGAGCTGTACCGTACATGCTCCATCATGCAGTGAATTATAAACTAATGTTCCATTTAACATTCGAGGGTTAGAAAACTGCAAAGGTTTGTTTGAATCCAGTACATTTGTTTTTGCACTACTAGTACGTATATGTATGTATAGGTAAAAATTAACTGTAGGAAGTATAAAATATAGATATTATGTAATTATAACATTATATCCAACTTCACATAATAAATTCTTTATCAACATATGGCTACCTTAGGCTGAGTTATTTTGGTGTTACATAGGTTAGTTTAGCGATTTTCAATTTTGTGTTTTTAATTTTGGCGATTTTGTCAATAGTTGTAGTGTTAAATTTTTGAAAAACACCTAGCTAGCTATATGTACATGTTTAATCCTTCAAAATTTAGAAATGAGCAAGAAGGTATACGGACATACTTACCTGGTAGCTTTTCTATATGTACATATGTATACATAGCTACCCTCATCAATAATCAAGACTCACGATAGTGAGTTGCGAGGCCAAGAAGAAGCAGCATACACGACCACTGAGTGAGTTATTTATATGTAGCACCGCCCTCAAACTCGCAAACGCTCTAGCTAAGCCGCCATGAAAGCTATCGCTTAGTTATCACAGACCCACAACGTTCTTACTATATAGAATCAATAAACCGAGAATGGAGGAAGTCGGCGCCACCATTCCTAAGTACCAGCCATTGCGAGTTTTATGGTGCCATTCGTGCGTCCACGTACGACGAACCATCCCTTCCCGCCCGATTTGCTCGTTACTCGAGAATTAGTACCTTCATTGTTTGAAGAATCAATAACCTGAAGTTCGTCGAAATCGGTTCAGCCAGTCTTCAGATACGGCCTTATAAAATCCTTCCTTCCACAAAAATTTTTTTGACGCGGCCATCGTTTTTTTTCTTTTAATACTTTCTTTCTTCATTTTCATCGCACACTTTTTTCGTGGGCTTGCGGGAGCTTGCGTGAATCCCGGAAGTTTTTTTCAAACTCTCTTTTTGTACATTCACTTGTTTGTCTAATAACTCACTCATTTCTTCATGGATTTCAGCCAAATTTGTATCAGCACTTTTCCTATGTATGCTCTACCTGTCTTACTACTTTCAGCCTGAAGTAAACACTTGAATGTATTTGAGAAAAGCTATTACACTGCAGGTTGATAGTTGCCATAACTTGGACCCCCTTGAAATGATTTGCATAAACTTTCAGATACACAATCTATATTGATGTATCACTCTGTAGTGAAAGTTAAAAAAAAATTGTAGGCTTGAGTTTTTCAAAATTCAGCTTCAAAGTTAAATTTACAATATTGTATGCTAAGCAAGTACAAGTTATGCCCACGCAGCAGGGGCGTAGCCAGCCATTTCTTGATGGTTGGGCAACGGTTCAAGCATGCAACTAAGTATATTGTTATATATTAATGCATACATATGCCCACTTTCATGTGAGCATTTACTTCTTTTGAAAAGTGTATGCACACTATCCTAGCTATGATGTAATGTATAACAAATGCTGCTGCATGAAGCTATAAGTACTCGATCAAAAGATCCAGGAAACTATCCAGTGATGATCATGACTATACGAGCTCACGTGCCTCTGGATTACTTGAATGGGCATCTACTAGACATTGAAAATATATATTAGTTATTATAATAATAATTTTTGCAACCACACAAAGATCGCATGTATACACAAGGCCAACAGTAAGGAGGCACCCTGTTTTTCACACAAGTGCTTAATTTTATAACCTGGCACACGTTTATACATGCATTGCTTAACCTTGATATCCAGCTGTCTCAAAGCTCCAGTCTGCATGCATGTTGAAGGCTGGAGGCTTCATCAGTAATTCTTCTATATGACCCTTGTAAATGATATTACTTTTGTCACGCGACTTGTCACCAGCGTAACAACACTGCTGATACCACTCCTCTCAGTGTATTTTAACAGAAGTATCTAATGCTGTATCAGTGACGGTCGGGCAAATGCCCCACCATGCCTACCCCTAGCTACGCCTCTGCCATGCAGTACTTCTCTGCTGCTTGCTAGTAATACGTAGCTAACATCTGTTTCCAAAAAAGTAGTGATATGCTAAACAAAAACACCTTGGGTGTAAAAAAAGTGCGAGGCCAATCAGAAGCAGCATTGCAAACAGGTGTGACCAAAAACTTTGATATCAGTTGAGGCCAAGAAGTTACTTATCAAAATCTTTTTCACTACTTGAATGACATACAATAGTTTATAGCATATTTTCACAACTATGATTGGCTTTGTCACTTGGCCACCTTTTTCACACCATCATTATTAATAAAGGTGGCCAAGTGACAAAGCCAATCATAGTTGTGAAAATATGCTATAAACTATTGTATGTCATTCAAGTAGTGAAAAAGATTTTGATAAGTAATTTCTTGGCCTCAACTGATATCAAAGTTTTTGGTCGCACCTGTTTGCAATGCTGCTTCTGATTGGCCTTGCACTTTTTTTACACCCAAGGTGTTTTTGTTTAGCATTGGAGAATCACGTAAAAGTTGTTTACCCAAGAAGACAAATGTTGCTAGAAAGGAAAGCGGTACACTTCTTCCATCGAAGCAATGTATAATAACGAGGCTACATATAAGGGCATTACAAGCAATGTATGTTGGAGCTGAATATTGCCATAAACCAAACTTTGTACTTGTAATGATTTGAGGTTAGTCAGGAAATCATGGGTACTAGTGCTTACCGACTAACAGCTGCACCAATAAATGTGAAGCTGTGCATAGCAAGCTTAATTATTTAATACTGGAATCAACTGGAACTAGCTACATTTCATATTATTGGCAGATAGAAATTTTGGCAAATTTGTCACTAGTCGCTAACTCTCCAAAATTAAGTTGCATTTAAATACTCGGCCTAATGTATGTACGTATGTAGCTATTTTATGATAATCTGAATAAATAATTCTTCAGTTATTGGAATACCAACAAGTAAGTAATAGTTACGTATAACACATCCATGAGGTTAGTATCTTGTTTAGTATTATCAAGTACCAATAGCTACCGAGTTTTGCTGCGCTATAATATCTGCTCATAGGTTATAGGCCCAGACACACAGCAGGAATAATATTACAATTTGCACAGCACGCCCACTTTTAAAACTGATGCGCTCCATCTTGTTAGTATTGTACAGCTGAAATAAATGGCAAATATAGCATTACCTTGATCTTCTATGACAGTAACCAATGACGCGCTTCGTTACTAAGGCCACGCATGTTCATCTACCAGAAATTTTTATCAGGCACTTGTCTATTATTAACAATGGACCGTTTTTAAGCATTTGTAAAACAGAGCAATATTACCCATATGATCCATAAAACAAGTACAGTAGGTATAATTTTTCTGCAAGAATTTTTATTAAATAGGTGCTTACGTATATCTGCAAAGCATTAGTCCACCTGTTATTTCTAGAAAAGTGAAATCTCATCCAAAAATCAGAGCTAAAAATAAATTTTGAACTTGCAATACAGCTCAGCTACATACAAGGTATCACATGTGCATTGAGAGCTCACATTTTACATGCAAGTTTGAGTTTTGTAGCTGAGTGGGTTGTTACTCATACCTATCAATAAGCCCTTTTGCCATTAATTGTAACAGTGATATGGCACAGCTTGAGATAGCATCAATATTTGGCAGCTGGGTCAACCTCCAGCATGTATTCAAAACTACCACAATCTCTAAAGTATCAAGCTCCATGAAGGGGATTGATACTTTGTGCTTCCACAAAGTGACAGTGGCATTGTGGCTAAGCGGAACAGTCTACTTGACAATTCCAAGGCGAGGGAGCACATATGTACTTGCACTGAGGAGTACTATTAGTGCTTGTGAGTGATACTCACAAGATGAGTGCAAGGTTCATGCAAGCTCTCGTGAGTAAAACGTGTGCACTAATTACCTTGCAGCTGAACTGTACCATAACAGTAGGGATCACCATAAAAAGTTAACAGTTAGCAAAATATAAGTTAACTACAGTACTTGACTTTTTAAATTTACTTACATATGTACACAATAAATTTTGTGTTTTATATTCATACTGTAGGTTTAGTTGTGATGAAGGAGTAACATGGAACAAGTATAAAATATTTGGGGATGATAGCCCTGATGAACCTGATCAATTATATGTTGTAGGAATGTTCACTGAATTAGGAGAAAAAGTTGTGCATGCTACGTAAGTGTAAATACAGAGTATAAATAAATATAAATGACATACGTATTCCTACTGTATGCTTCTAATGTGTACTTAGCTGTAGGGTATGTACGTACTCTGTATGTTTGACCGTTCAGACTTTATGCTACATGTGCGGTACAGATTTAATGCAACACTGCGCTCGCGAGTGAAGGACTCCTGTATATCAATACTAATTCTCATGAAAGGTAATACACAGATTAACTGAGGTTAATAAGACGACAAAGAGGGCAAGGGTGGGTGGGCTAACAAGTTACGTATCACGTGATGGTGCATGTGCACTTTTTGAGCAGAATTTTACCATGTGGCAGCAGGACGTGAAAAAACCTGTACTGTGAGATAATGAGTGGCGATAACGAGTCACCTCCTAGCAACAGAGACGACGAGAGGTAGTCCAAGTTACAGAGAAGGATCAAGGCAACTGTGTAACGGGCCTTAGCGAAAGCCCTTAATCCAGTGGTGACCACAGTATAGGAGGCTTCGAAGGCAGCAGCAAGGGGAAGTGGTAAGCTGAACTCTCCCGAAAGGGATGATGAGCTGCTTTGGGGCTCTCACTTATACAAGGAGCTAGGGTTAAGTGCTGCATGAGTAGGAACATGAACTGGGGCCGGGTAGAAGCGGAGGAAAATGGGGAGTGGGACTCTGAAGGGCTGTAGGCAAAAGTGGATTGCCAAGCTGGACCTGTTGGGTGGGAGGAAAGGAATGTGGAAAGGAGAAATCTTGGTAAGGCAGGAGGGTGGAATGTGGCTAGGCGGCGGTTGGCAAATGTGCCCTTGATGGGTGGAAAGAGAGGCAACAGGGGATGGTGGATAAGGGCGGTGGCAGAAAGGTGGGGGGGGTATTAATTTAAGGGTTAGCTTAGTAAGGAAGCATTACTATATACTACAGTGTGTTATTAGGTCTGGATGGGGATAACCTTCAAGGCCAGGACCTATCCAACATTGTAGTGGTGGAGACAGGGACTGGGGAAGGGGATGGAGGGAGACAACTAGCAAGCCTGAGCTTAGGAGACACAGCAAAGATAGTGGCAAACCTCCTTGGCCAGTCGCTCAGCCTCCAGAGCCAGAAGGGAACTCGTGATTTGGATGGACAGACAGTGTACATTGGGGAGGGACTTCCCCCAGTTCCTCCTAAACTAGTACATAGTACATAGACATGTGTGACCTGATACCAGAATTCTGGGTTACCCCATGCAGCGAGGAGGAGATAGCTTCACAAAGGCTTGCTAGAAGCAAAGGACGGAGACAAACACAAGAGATCCATGTTTGGCTGCAGTGTTTTGCCTTCCATGCGGTAGTGGTAGCTGTAAAGTGTCCATGGAGGGTGCCGGAGATGATGGCATACATGATCCAAATAATATACGTGCCGATCACGAGGGGCTTGCGTGGTTTGAATATGATAGAGCCTACAGGAGGCAGGCAGCAATAACCCAGCATAACGAGTGGTCAAGAATCAACCCATCGATTGGTCTGTTTCACAGTCAGGACCAGGAGAGGACAGAGACGTGAATAGTGTCTTAGTGCTGCACATGGATCAGGGGACTGCGTGAACGGAGTGAGAGAATCAGAGGTGTCGCAGATGCTTAGGACAATAGAGCAGCAGTAGGGCCAGGAGGCGGGTCATTGGCAGGGAGGCCCCCTCCACCAGGCTACAGTGGAACGGACATCTGCAACTGTACAAACAAAGAGGTTCCTACTGGGTGTGTAGATTTAGACATGTATGTCTGGCCTGTGGGGGCTACCATCCAGTGGCGGGTAGGACAGAATGTGCAGCGATAGAGGTCTGCGTGAAGGTTTCAGGATAGGCTTCAACTACCAGAGACATCAGTGTAAGTCAAGCAGAGAGAATATGCGGTCAGCAATGGAGCAGCCCAAAGTGGTCAAGGATTATATCAGGAAAGAGTATCTAGCAGGTAGGCTGTTTGGTCCATTTGATCCAAGCTTGTTTCTAGAGGTTCATACAAGTCGGTTTGGAGTCATTCCAAAGTCAGATCCAAGCAGCTGGAGGTTAATAGTAGACTTGTCAGCACCAGAGGGAGCAAGTGTCAACGATGAGATTATGCTCTTTGTCATACATGGCAATCGATGATGCGGCCTGAGTGATTGAGTTAAATGGATGGGGGGCAAAGTTGGCAAAGGTTGATATTAAGAATGCATACCATATCATCCCAGTTCACCCTGAGGACTGGATATAGTGAAATGGAGCACTATATGTGGATGCAGCCCTACCGTTCGGCCTATACTCAGCACCAAAGATCTTCACCAGTGTTGCAGACACACTAGAGTGGATGTTGAGAGAATGAGGGTTAAGACACATCTTCCACTACCTTAATGATTTTCTGATAGTGGCGCCACCTCAGTCAGACGGGGGTCAGGGAAACCTGGGGAAGCTTCTATGGTTGTTTAGTGAACTGGGTGTCCCAGTCGCAGAGGAAAAAGTGGAGGGCCCCTCCACCCAGCTGACATTTTTGGGCATCAAGTTGGATACCATGGAGATGGTTTGTCGCCTACCAGAGAAAAATAAACAGAATTAAGGGAAATAGTAGGAGACTGGTCACACAAAAAATCCTGCCGAGTCAAGGACCTGCAGTCATTTGTTGGAAAGCTCGTGTAAGCCTGTAAGGTGGTTTGCCCCGAGAGGACATTTCTGGGTAGAATGCTTGAGCTGCTCAGGGGGGCAAAGAGAAAACAATTTTTGCACCAAAATTCAGGTTTCAGATCAGATCTGCAATGGTGGCACCAGTTTCTGGAGGGTTGGGGTGACCATGCCTAGCTAACATTCCTAGGTGTGACTCGGATATTGACCTGTATACTGATGCCTCAGGCTCATTTGGCTGTGGGGCATGGTGGCAGGAAGGATGACTACAACTACAGTGGCCAGAGGGATTGGAAGCTTGGTCAATTGCTAGAAAGGAACTTATACCTGTAGTGATGGCTTGCATGGTGGGGCAAGAGGTGGTGGAGAAAGGGGGTCAAGGTACACTGTGATAATGAGGCCATGGTAGAAGTGCTGCAAAAGGGATACACAAGGGACAACCACCTGATACATTTGTTAAGGTGTGTATTTTTCATTATGACATTTTATGAGGTGTCTCTGAAGGCATTCCATATCCCAGGTCCAAGCAACACAGTAGCAAATGCAATCTCTAGAAATAACATGGTTGTTTTCGAATCACAGGTTCCCCATGTGGCTGCGTCAGCTCCAACAGTGGCTCCTCAGACAGCAATAGATCTTCTAATTCAACACTGCCCAGACTGGACATCAGTAGCCTGGTCCCGGTTGTTCAAGAACTCTCTGCATCAGGAACAGCAAACTCAACCAGAGGGGTGTATGTACAGGACAGGAGAGAGTAGATACATCAGGTTCTGTATTCAGGCTAGCCTCTTGGATTATCCAGCCTCAGAGAGAGTCCTAATGATGTTTGTGGCTCATTTACGTATTCACACAGCAGCTGGCTCATGGGTCAATAAAGAGTTACTTAGCAGCAGTACGGCATGCCCAAATCTGCAGGGGTTTGGGAGATCCAGGCATTCCTATGATGCCCCAGCTGGAATATGTGATGAAGGGTATCAAGAGATTATCTCCCCAGAGCATTACGTAGGTCTCGACTCCCAATTACTACCCAGACATGCTAAGGGACCTAAAGCGAGTGTGGCAAAGAGTGGACAACAGGGGGGAAGCAAAGTTACCTGTGTCCTGTGACTGCAGTGTTGAGCTACGCGTGTACATGATCTGGAGAGGAAATTCTCCAGGCCCACTATTTTAGAGAAGTAATGGCCGTCATCTGAAAAGGCAGGCATTTGTGTCTTCCTTATGAACAGCATTGGTGGAAGCGGGGTACCCTACTCAGAGATGTGCAGGACCCAATTTTGTATTGGTGCGGCAACAATGGGAAGCAGATGCGGACTCTAGGATGCCCTGATTAAGACTCTAGGTCGTTGGAGAAGTGCAGCCTACATGAGCTACATATATTCAGACACCCCCAGAAACTCTGTGCATTGGCAAGGGTTCTTGTACGTATGTATGTTAATGGTAACAAATCAATATGACATGGGATGGCAAGTAAGAGGTTTTAGAGGTTAAGTTTGGGGGAGAGGTCGGTCCCTTAGTCAGGACCTCCCCCTTGGATATAATGGGAGGGTCTTCCCACATTCTCCCCAAGCTGGGAGAGATAAAATTAGGGGTCTAAAGGTAAAAGGAACTAGGGGAGGACCCTTAGACAAGGAAGTGGAGCTTCGTATCAGATAGATGCCGCCATACCCCAAGATGCCCCTCCCTGCCAGAAATGCTAACAGCTATGTATATAGGGCAAAGGTGGGGTTGAACAGTTGTACTGATTAAATGAGTGTCAAGTAAGGGTTATTATTTAGAGTGCAGGCAACTTGCCAGTATCGATACACTCGCAAGTAGTATTGGCATTCGGAAATAGTACAGTTGTAATTGCCGAGTAATGCTTAGCAGCTAATGTGGTAAAAATTACTTTGTATGCATGTGTAACATTTACATTTGGTAGTGTCTTGGTGTTGCACAGATGCACCAATTATGACTCCAAATATTATTTGAAATACTAAATATTGAAATACGTGATACTTAGTAAATTGAGCTAAAAACTAAGAAATCAAGGAGAATTGAACCCTCAACAGGCAGATCATGAAGCAAGGTACCTATACAATAGGGTAACAACAACGGTGCTGAGCTGGACTGTTTTCAAGCCTTCCTTATTTTCTTTTCTGTTTTTACCTACTGCTATGCATATTTTACTAAATGTATTTCAAATGTGTATTTAATAATTGGTGTGTGCAACACCAAGACAACACCCACATTGGTACCATAGCAAACGCATAATAAATTTTAGCTGTGAAAGTATCATTGCTTATTAAAGTACGAGTGAACTTGAACTTTTGGTTCTTACTTTTCAGTATATTTACTGTATGCTAAGTGGATTCAATTCACAAGCATGCTTGAAAGATAGTGCCAGCAAGTCACTTTTAAGTGGAATGCTTGCTGATATTTCAAGAGTGCGGGTGTGAGGGCTTTTTGAGTGGAATACTATAAGTCACGTACGAGTGTGATATTGCAACAAACTGCTAAACAGATGTATATACATCTGTTGACACCTATGAAATATGATATCATCATAGTATATGTACATACGTACGTACGTATATATATCACTGCATTTATTGTTATGTGTTATGTGTTTATAGAGTTTTTGGTTTGGAGCGATGGCCATTTGAAGAGTGGTTGTTGGTAGATTTGGATTTTTCACAATTAAACATTTCATTGTGTAATGATAATCAGTACACAACGTGGGTACCAACCGATGAGGTAAGTACGGTATTGCATAAATAATGCATTTTACGTACAGTTACCACGTGTGTAGCATGAAAATCCAACAAGAATTATATTTGCAAAAATAGACTATTTCACAATAAATAAATTAATGTTCCATGTTTTATATTGGTGGCTATGCCATTGCATGCGTGTATTAATTTAGAGAAGTCCAGCAAGACTTCAACCCTTCAACTTGGTTTTCTAACATTTAGGTGTACGTAGCTACGTATATACATTCTTGCATTTCGATTAATACTATATGTGATTACTGATCATGATTTTGTACATATGTATGCTCCTATGTATCATTAAAGCCCTACTACTACATTATTATAAGGGTTCAATGACTAACCCTCTTGTAATTTTGATCAAAAAAGCATCGAAGAACTTGAAAATTCGAAATACACTTTGTGTATTTACCTGTATAATGCATGCTACATGCTTCACATACAAAAAGGAAGTCTTTGTACCTGCGTTCAAGTTGTGCCCTGCCATGTCCAGTGTTTATACACTTGCCCACACAGAATACCATTATGCCACAGTGTTTCATTTCATCCTTCATTAAACCTTTCCTTTCTGTACTTTTCTACATCATTAAGTACGGTAGTACTTAATAGTAGGGATTGGTAAGAAATTGTATGGTTTCCCGATTTTTCGCACTTCATAAAACAACCTTCCAATAGGCTTTACCCGAAAAAACCGACTGGAATGCATTGCTAAGGCTGTAATGATGCTGTACCTTGGTTAAACGGAGCAACAGGTCGAATATTTCGACCTACAGCCAACTTTGAAAATTCAGAAATTCACCTGTATTTCGTCTGCCAGCCTGCCTGCCTGCCAGCCAGCCAGCCTGCCTGCCAGCCAGCCTGCCTGCCTGCCGTAAGACCCGGTTGCGTTAGGTGTAGGGCTCCAGAACTTTCACACAATAAAGGTAATGGCGGCGGATTTACGAAAATGTTGTTCCGAAGACGATTTACCCACTGCGCCATGGTGATTCCTTTTATCCTTCATTCCCTTCCTTGTTCTTCTATATTCCTTTAACAAGGTGTGAATCTCACCTTCGAAGGTGACGATAGCCTGTTACGGCTTCTGCTTATTACGTCACGCAAAAACCTGGCTTACACGTGATATAATTAGTTACAGCATAGATATTATACGGTTAAGGGTATAATGTCTATGGTTACAGTAGCACCATGGCACCATGTTTTCGCGTGTACTTTATTACATCATGAACTTCGAGATTATAGCCTTGGACAAATAGCTTTTGCTGTTTTTCGAGCGTTATTTGCTATCACACAGCTGCTTTGCCATGTAAGCGCGTCGTTAACAAGCGCCTGTAAACAAGCATAATGTAACATTTGTGCGCCTGCTGAAAGATTATTATGAATGCTTAGCATGTATAAAAAGCAAACAAACTAGATTGATAAAAAAATTAAAAATTCAAAAAGGTAAGTAGGGATTGAATTCAATAGTGCTACAAAAAGTAAGGAAACAAGGAATAAGATTTTGGGACGAGAGAACATTCTGGCATGAGATAATTTATAAAAGTTTAATCCCTACTTTTGGCTCACTTATTATTATTATTATTATTGATTTAGTCAGGATGGCTGTATCTACCAGAAGGTAGGTATACAGGTCCTCAATGACAAACAGTATACAACTGATAAACTATAACAACTGAACAAAACTAGCACTTCAGTATAGGTTTGCCAAAAGTAGGGATTAAACTTTTATAAATTATCTCATTCCAGAATGTTCTCTCGTCCCAAAATCTTATTCCTTGTTTCCTTACTTTTTGTAGCACTATTGAATTCAATCCCTACTTACCTTTTTGAATTTTTAATTTTTTTATCAATCTTATATATATATTCCATGTGAAATGTACGAATGAAAGTGTTGATAGATTATTGTCACTTCTTACAATTGTGAGTGCTTTAAAAAGTAGGGAAACAAGGAACAGAGCTTTTGCATGAGTAAACAGAACTAAACACCAAAGATGCTCCCATAAGATAATTTAAAAGTATAATCCCTACCTTTATGCCTATATCATATGCAGCGTTTAGGTCGAAGATGTTTACTTGGTGAAAGAATTGTGTATGAGAAAAGAATTTCAGGAGAGTGTTGTATCAATGGACCAGACTATGAAACTCCCATTGATAGAAGCCCATGTGACTGTGCTATTGAAGACTTTGAATGGTGCGTAAGTTGATTACATGATAAAAAAGTGTTCCCATTTAATAACTTGCTATACATATATACGTATTTTCAATAGAGTAGTCCATGACAGCATTCATTTATTTTCTGCTAGCGATTTCAACTTTGAACGTATCAACATTGATTCACCATGTATACCAGTTAGAGGTTATGATCCTTATGCTGTTCCTAGTGACTGTCCTGAGGGTGCTAACTATACTGTATCTAGTGGGTAAGAATATATACATAACTAAAATATGTTAATTGCAGTATACAATAGCTAATATCTTACAGGTATCGTCGTATTGCTGGAGATAAATGTACTATTGATGAAACTGCTGAAAACAATTACTTTCTACCAGAGAAGATGCCTTGTCCTATTCTAGGTATAGCAATGAGATACATATAATATACTGTGGTAGCCCTAGTTCATGTATATACATAGTTCATGTAGCACAACTTTTGGTATAGCATTGACAATAGCATGCAACACTAGTAAATACACACACTAGCTATGCTAGCTATGTGTTTGCATCTGTTTTCAACTGTCTACCCCCAGGCAACGATTCACAGAGAATCAAAGTCTGTGTGACTGGTTATAAACAAATTTCTGCTTAGTTTGTATGACAGTTGTCATCAATTTGCTAATGGCCATGGCCTTAGTAACAAAGTGTGTCACCAAAGAAGACTACAAGTAGTGCTATATGTATGTATTTATCGCTCATTTTATGAAAAAAGGTATTTTTTAATTATGTACCAGTTCCACATATGTAATAAAAAGACGGAGAGCATAAGTTATGAAGTTGGGCAGGAATGTGAGTGGTGAAGTATGTATTTAAAAGAAGAGACTGGCCTCCAATTTCATAGTGCAACTTTTTATAGTTGTTTCGCGTTCACTGTGCGGTTGAGCCAGCTGAAATGAATGTCATTTAAGATCAAAGTATTTTTGACATATGTTTCCTACTCACGGTTTTAATTATGCGTAATATGCTCACACAAAGGATCACATTAGCAAAAATGGCATCTTTACCAAGACTCGTGCTACACTGTGTTAAAGAAAGAAAAGTGCCTCTGGAGCGGTAATATAAGTATGTTTTAATGATATATATCAAGACTCATGATAGTGAGTCGCAAGGCCAAGAAGAAGCACAGCAATGCGACCACTGAGTGAGTTATTTACACGTAGCACCACCCTCAAACTCGCAAACGCTCTAGCTAAGCCGCCATTAAAGCTATTGCTTAGTTATTACCAACCCACAATATTCCTATTATATAGAATCAACAAACCAAGAATGAAGGAAATAGGCACCACCATTCCTAAGTACCAGTCATTGCAAGTTTTATGGCACCCATTGTGTGACTACGCACAATGAACCATCCTTTCCCATCCAATTCGCCTGTTTACTAGAGAATTAGTACGTACCTTCATTGTTTGAAGAATCAATATCCCGAAGTTGATAAAAATCTGTTCAGCCATTCTTCTGATACAGCCTTATAAATGCCTTCCTGTCACCACAAAATTGTTTACGCAGCAGTTATTTTCTTCTTCTTTCTTTCATTTTCATTGCACACTTTTTTTGTGGGTTTGCGGGAGCTTTCGTGTATCCCAGAAGTTTTTTTCAAACTCTCTTTTTATACATTCACTTGTTTGTCTAATAACTCATTTCTTCATGAATTTCAGCCAAATTTGTATCAGCACTTCTCCTATGTATGCTCTACCTGTCATACTATTATCAGTCTGAAGTAAACACTTGAATGTATTTGAGAAGGACTATTACACTGCAGGTTGATAGTTGTCATAACTTGGACCCCCTTCAAATGATTTGCATAAACTTTCAGATACACAATCTATATTGGTGTATCACTCTGTAGTGAAAGTTAAAAAAATCTCAGGCCTGAGTTTTTCAAAATTAAGCTTCAAAGTTTAATTTGCAATATTGTGTGCTAGGCAAGTACAAGTTATGCCCATGCAGTACTTCTCTGCTGCTTGCTAGTAATAACATGTGTTTATACTTCTAAAAAAGTAGTGATATGCTAAACAAAAATACCCCGTGTGTAAAAAGAGTGCGAGGCCAATCACAAGCAGCATTGCAAATAGGTATGTGTCACCAAAAACTTTGATATCAGTTGATCGAGGCCAAGAAGTTACTTATCAAAAATCTTTGAATGACATACAATAGTTTATAGCAGGGCCGGAGGAAGCAATTTCACATTGGTCAGGCAAAATATAAGCAGCATGTGAGGCATCTCAATGCTAAGGTGGCCCTTGAGCATGCCTCCCAGGAAAATTCAGTGATTCTCTAAGGAAAATTGATGCTATGAGATTAAAAACTGAAGCTCTCAGATTAAATCTGGTGGTATTTTGACTTCTTTTCTTCATATTTAGCACGCTCGATAATTAATTTTAGAGGCGCTTAATTCGGGAAGACATTGTTACTTTAAAACCAGCTGCCAGTAGTTGCTTTTAGTATTGTTATTATAATAGAGCAATGGTTTTACACAAAAAGTAAGTTGTATTGTTGTTGATATAAACTATCAGTGTATATATAAACAAGAGTGAAAAGTTTTGAGTTGTGGGTTTCTGTAACTTTGGTCCGGCAGTTGCCTGGTCTGCCGGACCTGTTCCGCCGGCCCTGTATAGTATATTTTCACAACTATGATTGGTTGTCACTTGGCCACCTTTTTCACACCATCATTATTAGTAAAGGTGGCCAAGTGACAAAGCCAATCATAGTTGTGAAAATATGCTATAAACTATTGTATGTCATTCAAGTAGTTAAAAAGGATTTTTGATAAGTAACTTCTTGGCCTCAACTGCTATCAAAGTTTTTGGTCACATATACCTATTTGCAATGCTGACCTTGCACTTCAGAGGTATCTTCGAGCAAACAATTCACCATTAGCAACGAAAATGTACGGTGCTTATTGTTACTGATGAAATATTGGCACGTATCCTTGTCTACAAATACGTCACGAACATGTGTCAGCTTGGTAACTTCACAGGATTGTACTTAAACGGCTTCTAAATAGGAAATGTATGAGAAAACTTATAAGCTCCGTAACTTCCAAGTGGTAGCTCCAGCTGAAGCACTTCTTGTCTAATTGTCTCCGGCATTTGACGGGCTTCACGATGATATAAAATTTTTTATTCTAGCATCTTTTTACCGGAAGTTATTAAAGAATTAGCGACCGCATAGTGAACGTGAACCAACTATAGTAAGGTTTTATTACAAATAAGGCATTGGAAACATGTACGTATTTACAGAAGTTTAAACTTATATATAGCTACATTGCTAATTTGCTATATGTTCTTTAGTGAGAGTCCTGACTTCCTAATGACATCATTGTACGTATATTTATGTAGTACGATAGCAGTAGATTATTAGTATGTTCTTTAACTTACGTATGTATGCAGTGGATGATAAAACATTCTTTTTGAAATTCTGCTAGTTATCTGCAATAATTTAACTTGTTGTTTGTATGTTTTATAGCACCTGGGCCTCTTTTCATAATTCAAGACACAATCAACTTTGGGGCTGACCATTCAATACAATTTGAATTAGTTCAAGTAGCTGTGAGTCACTAAGTATACTGATTGAATAACAACTGTCTTTATTTTATACTGTATACTTAGGGTACGGCTATAGCTATAATGTGACCGGATTTGCAAAAATTGACCTTATTGTCACAATAACTGAAATCCATTTTTATTGCTTAATATTGTAGCCACACTCAAGTACGTATGTACTATCCAGACACAGTAATGGTATAACTATACATGACCAGGTATGCTTTTACAGATGACTTTTTCTGACCATGTCAAGCCACAACAGTGTCTGAGGAGCCACTGGGGAGCACTAATAGGGTGGCATGGGGTGCCAATCTGCTCCCAATGTCCACCTCTGCTCATGTTATGGTCTTGGCTAACTGTGGCTGTTTCTGTCAGCTACTGAACAAACAGCTTTGTGTTTTCTGGCTGCATGCTTTGTGGCCCACTCTCCCACCACCCCTCCTGCGCTCAACCACCCACTTATACGTGACACTTGTGATATTGTTACAAGAACTTTTCTCAAAAACCAGCAATTTCAACTAGCTGCCAACTAATACTACTGGTGTAGGCTACAATCAAGCATCAGAGAACTACAGTGTCTTGAATATTTTAAATACAAAATGTGATGATGCATGTTCATCCAGTCACAATATCTTTATGATATATACATAGCTACAACCAATTAGAAATATTTACATGAATATCTGTAAATATAGGGAGGAAAACTAACTACTCATTACATGTGGAGTTGGGATGACGATACTCTCAATATCACGGTGATCGGTTATGATTCTAATAATCATCAAAATCATACGTATTCTCATCCTGGTACCTACATTATTACAATTACAGCGACTAATGATGGAGGCACTGCCAGTGTACAGAAGACTATTACCATACTGGGTTAGTTATATTAATAGTGAACAACACTAATTTGGCAGTTGAATTTTTGCTTCCAAATATGTTTGTCTCATTTGTTCAAATTTTAGCTGCTGCAACACCATTATGCCACATATAATATATTCACTTATCATTATTAATAATAAAATTAGCTACATACGTACATTAAATTTTCTTCTAATAACTAGAATTAAATATGAATTTTGAATTTATTAAAAAGAGAGTAGAGATTGCAATAAAAAGTAAGCAAAAAGTACGTATCTGGCAAATGGGTTGAAATAGTTGTACAAATGAAACACATTCTCTCACACATCTACAAATTCCTACTTTGGCTGGATGGTATATTGTGCCTGCCAATTTAGCCAGGGATTAAATCTTGGAAAGTAGGTTTCACTAGTTAGTGCATACGTGCGTATGTAATTACCCACTGTGGGTTGAGCAAATACATGCAATTATTGTTTCCTTGCTTTTTATTGTGATCCCTACTATAAGTTTTATGTTTTATGTTTTAATGTAGTTTGTTTACTTTTTATGGCATGCTGTAGTATACTACGTAGCTACGTAGCTATTTTAATTATATATTTTATAAATCAGCTTTACGCTTTAATATTTTAGCAAGCGCTTGAGAGTATTTCAATTTGAATCTAGAATTTCAATTAGAATTTCAATTGTATTTTAATCATATTGCTACGCATGGCTACTATATTAGAGAGTATTAAATGCGGATCAATCCGGATTTTTGAGCTTGACCCGCATGACCTGGAGAAAGTGACCCATTTGATCTAGATATGTGGATTGACCTGACCTGGTTGCAATGCTGGCAGGGATTGGTCTGTAGCTACTCATTGTTATCATATTTTTGTGATAATTTACATTATTTCATGTAGTACTGAATACTTTTATTATGTGGTCACCTTGAAGTACATAAGAAAGCATTGTGTATGTCTTAACAGTAAAATTAAATAGTGGGCGGATTAATAGTTATATTCACATGTTGTGTAATAAGACAAGCAGAGTCGTAATAATGAAACATTTTTGTAAAATCTGTACCTTCTGTGTATCACTTTAAAAGGAATGAAAAATAATAGGAAAGCCTTAATCGTAAGATCAGTTTCATCTGGTAGTGTGTCTAATATGTGGTTTGGCTATCAAATGAAGATTTCTTTATTATCACATCATTAACATTTTTACTGTAAGGTTACAAGTATTATTAAAGTGTTGTTAAAGCGTTTTAGTCAGGTGGCTAAATGTTGTTTTAAGCATGTTATTGAGGTACATACGTAATACATAGTTGTAACATGGACGCAAGGGATTTGCTTGATATGTATGCCCAAAGCCCAAGGGCTGCTAGGCCTGAGGGGAGTAGAAGAAGAAGGGGATACAAGGCTTATACATCCCTGTGGATTCCTTTGATGTGAGGTGTGAAAATGTTGCATATGAAGTTTGAACACATTTTTGTGTCTAATGTCTATTGCTACTACGTATCTACAATATTATATAATTGACTGTTAGAATTAACTGTTTAAACACTGAGACCTTCAAAAGTTTATTTAAACCCAGTACATTCATTTATGTACTAATCATTGTTTTTTAGATTACATAGAGACTGTAACCTTGAATGGACCTGTAACTGGTGCAGTACATACTGAGCTAAGTTATAGTGTCATAGTGACATCAAAGTTTGGTAGTAACTACACGGGTCCAGTCACTTACTCATGGAACTTTGAAGATGGTACAACTAGTAGTGGGGTCACTGCTAGTCATACATATCAGGATGCAAAACAGTACCACATCTCATATACAGCCAGTAACCCAGTTGGGAGTAAAGCAAACATTACTACTGTGCTTATTGAAGAAGGTATGATGTTTTAACTGCTGCTTGTTATATGTGTGACTATTGGTTTATGTATGTGTACATTAATGATACATATCGTGTATATAATTGTAACAATTGTATGTATGTATTTATGTACATATGTATGTATGTATGTATGTATGTATGTATGTATATAACTAAGACTCTATACTTGTAATGACACTCACATATGTAATTATTTTGCTATAGTTGTTCAAGATGCTGAGTTAATTATCAAGCCTAAAATTTCTGCAGTTAATCACCCAGTTGAATTTTCTGTCAACATGGTAATGTTTAATTGTGTCATTGACTAAAGTTAGTTATATGTTGTCGATGTGTAGAAAGAGAGTGACTTTTATGGCACCATTCATTATGATTATGATTTCGGAGACACTAGTGGTACATATGGAACTTTTGATTTTGTATCTCATGCTTATAATACTCATGGTGACTATGTTGCAATGGTTTCACTACAAAACCTTGCTGGAATTGTAAGTGTAACTAAAGATGTTTACATTCAAGGTAAAGCATTGTTTTTATAAATGTGTGCCATAAATGGACCTATTTTCATTTAGATGAAATATCTAGTGTTACCATCAAATCTTTAGCTGGCAATACCCCACTAGTGGCCACTGTGAAAGGAGAATTAGTATTTACAGCCAATATTACTAGTGTAGCTGGAACTATTTACTATACTCCTGTTACCTATCAATGGGATTATGGTGATGGTAATACTGCAGTATCCACTGAACCATCAGTAACTTTTTCTTATTCTGCTCCTGGATCATGGAATATTACAGTGGTAGCTACTAATAATGTTAGCAGTGCTATATTTACTGGAAGAATTAATGTTTTTAAAGGTTGGTATTTAAATATTTACATCTCAACTAAAAAACACCCTGGCTGTAAATGAAGTAGTGGCCAAGAACTAAAAAGTGGCCAGCATGAAAAAGAAGTGAAATCAAAATGGGTGGCCAAGGCCTGTGTAGGTGTTATTATAATTATAGGTACTGCTGATTGCAAAACTTTAGTTCTTTGCCACTACTTTTTTTACCGCCAGGGTATTTTTGGTTGAAATTTAAAATAACAGGTGGACAAATGCTTTGCGGATATAAGTGCCTATTAAAAATTCTTGTCGAAAATTACACCTAATTGTTTTATGGATCATAAGATGGGTAATATTGCTCTGGTTTACCAACGCTTCAAAAAGTCCGATCATATAAAAATGCAAATGTTGCTTGCTCAAGTACTCTTGTAGAAATGTGAGTAGCGCTCGTGCAAGTGCAACGTTGTATCTGAGCCGTACTGTAGTTATATTTTTATCAAATATTCTTCAAAGCCTTCCAGTTCACGATAGACATTTTGAAATATTTTATCAAACAAATCATGCTTGTGACACTTCAAAAGGTTTATTAATTATTATGTGATAACTTTATGTAGTATATTTGTACAGAGTAATGTAGTACTATGTAGATGCTCTCCCTACTACTTCGGTTAGCTTCTTTTCACAAAACTTCTAGACTGTAGATGTGTTGAATAATGCTGTAAATCTGCATTATGTTACTTTACAAAGCAAAGTATGCTCTAGCTGCACCTGCAGACTCTTGCTACAGAGATTCACAACTGTGCTTAGCATCCTTTCAGGAAACTCTAGACCTGCAGTTCCGCATTGTCATTGTCCGTAGTAGTTAAAGCACAAAGTAAAGCCGAATGCTGTACATACTTGGCACAAGACCTGACCCCAATCTAGTGCTGTATATTTCTGTTTTGTTTTTTGTGTCACTTTATATTTATTACTTGGTATTTCATGTTTGTGATAAAAACCCGCTATATGGTATTTTTCAACACAATGCAATGTTTTAACAAATTTCTATTCAATTAATAATAGAAAAGTAAACCTAGTCATGCATACGTATATAGTGTCATTTTTATGAAAATGCTACATATAATATGTAATGCTAAATGTTTCACTATGTTTTCACGGTCCCGACCATACACTATACATAATTATGCCACTATTTTCATCCCATTTTTAGTTACTAATTTGCAGATAGTCAATAATACCTGTGATTACATTCACTATGCTTTATCATCACGCATGCAGCTGTTAGTCATGTTAGTATCAGTGGACCCAACATCGTCTCAGTTGGCAGCAATGTCACATTTTCAATCAACTTGCTGAGAAGTGATGAGGTATTGTTCTTACTTGTGTATGTACTAATGCAGTAAGTAATGCACATATACAGGTGTTACCTAGTGATACAGTATACACTTGGTCTTTTACCAATCACATTACTGGAACTAGTAATATAACAGGAGCTAACCTGGCACAGTACTCAAGGGTATTTCCTACTGCTGGCACTTATGAAGTAGCCGTATTAGGAGTGTACTCAGGTGGATCATTTACTACATCATTCACTATCATCATTAGAAGTTAGTTTGAACCTTAAGTGTTTTAAGATCATAATTGTATACTATCTAAAAACAAGCTAGGTTCTACATAAGTAGCTAGCCATTGTTCATCTACTGTATTGTTAAGAGTATTCACTGACATCATAAGTACGTAAGTCTTATGAACAAAGACAACATGTACAAATTTTTAAACTGGCTTTATACTCCTGTACTTTAGTGATAAATTTTTAAAGGTACGTGGTATGATGCCGAAATTCTTACCGTTCTGTGTTCTTTTAAAAACTTTGTTATCCACATAGCTTGCATGCATGCCTTTATAGTTGAAGCACTCCATCTTGTCAAGTAAATTGGTAAAATTCCTCTTTCTGTGATTTTAATGCTAAACAAAAGTACCCTGGGTGTAAAAAAGTGTGAGGCCAATCAGAAGCATCATTTTAAATAGGTGGCTATGTACGACCAAAAGATTGACCTTGCACCTTTTTACACACATGGTGATTGTTTAGCATATCACTACTTTTTGGAAGTATATAAACAGATGTTATTGTATTATAGCACACAATATTTTAAATTAAACTTTGAAGTTAAATTTTGAATGAGTCAGTCCCACAAATTTTTTGACATTCGCTGAAGATTGATACATCAATATAGACTGGCCTGTGATACCATTTTTAAGCTTGCAATACAGATATGTAGTAAGATATAGACAATTATTCATGCATACATGTGGTAATCCATATAATAAGCTGTAGCAAGATTCAGTTATGTATTTTAGTGTTAACAAATAGTTTGGTATTCATTCATTAAGATATCCAAATGTCTGGATACTAAATGAAAATTGGTGCTTTACTTAAAAGTACTTGTAATTATTCAGATATTCAAAATAGCATTTAACAAGTCACTAAGCACAATATATAAAAGATTATATATGTTACATGAACAAAGACTCATGAATAAAGCACACATAGCAACACACACGCACAAATTAATTCTTCTTTTAAATTGGCTTTATACTCCTAGATCAGTACTTTAGTGATAAAAAAGTAGCCAGTAGCTAGTAGCTAGCTATGAAAGCTTTGCTACCCACCACTTTTGTAACTGCAGCAGTCATACTGATTGTATAGCTGGTACGTACATACCTTAGTCTCCTTTGGCAGTAACACATAACGCACTTTGTTACTAAGGCCACGCCCACCAACTGTATGGATGGCAAGTGTTGTATAAAGAAACTGAAAAGTAGAACTTGTTTAACTGGTTATATGGAGAATTTTATAAATCAACCTGCAAGTATATATAATGTACAATGATACGTACATAAAAACCTTTTACTATATAGTATATAGCTAGCTAGTATAATAGCTACTAAAAAGTGTTCGTTAAGGATTGCTGTCACTTCTTAATACAGGTAAAATTGGCAGTATTGATATTGACATTGATCCAGTGATTGAAATTAACAAGGAATCAATGTTGTTTGTGCATCTCTATGATACACACAATTCCATGTATACTGGAAGCCTCAATATTACCTTCACATTATCAAATGATAAGTCAGATGTGTCATATTTTGAAAGTGCTCCTCACAGAATTTCTCACCGCTTGCTATACCAGTATGCTGGTACATATAGAGTGCAAGTAAATGCTACAAATGAAGTGTCCGTGATGAGTAAAAGTGTTTCTGTTGATGTAGTGTGTAAGTTGTATTGCCAATTTTCTCATTGTCCTATCGAATTGTTGGTTTTGTAGCCACTAATGTTTCTGTGATTTTATCATTTAATGTTTCGACCCTGAAAAGTGCAAATGTTGATTATGGAGATACAATTTGGATAGACCAATTTGTTGTTCTTGTGGACAACCAAACTACTAATGTAAGTTATCTCATAAATAGCTAAGCACATACGTGCGTAGCTATGTATACAGTGTAATGCTCTTATAGTAAAATGTAAGGTTAAAGTTTTATGTACACCAGCACTGGAGCAATTAGCAGTAATTATGTCCACGTGTAGCACTGTAGCAGCCCAAGTGTTGTATATGTATGAAGCTGCTTGTAAAGTGAGCTTAACAAATACAAGAAAGCCAAGCTAAGGTAATAAAAATTTGGGCTAAATATCTTTCACATTAGCAAGTTTATTGGGGCGAGCCTTAGTGAGCCCCACCATATGGGATCAACAGTGAAATCTGTCTTCTTGCTTGCTTGCTTGCTTGATACATCAAAATCCCTTTATATGGCTGAAAGCCGTTTAAGTGCAAACCAACATTATATCAAACATTACAAGCATTACATAAAACATGTGGAGTGCTAACCATAGCATGCTAACCATAGCACGCAAACCATTAAATGCTAACCATAGGCATGTATATACCATTCAAGTGCTAACCATAATTTATTAACCACAATGTGTGAATACAACTTTCTAATCAAAGCCTAGCGTTTCTATTTGTAAGCAATAGTAAACCTGATCATTTGATGTTAGGATTGCGTATAGCACTGAATGGCTAGATAGATACATTGAAGTATGGTATTAGCTGCCTTGCCGCCAGCAGCTGCCCTATAGCCAGCTACATAATTTTCTACAATATAAAAGATGGATGACTATTAGCTATTAGATGTTGTTTATAAAATATATAAGATCTTCCTTTACACTTTGTCAAAAGCCACGGGGCCTCACTACGTATTTTATAATAGCTGATACCACCCGTGACTTGCTTATTATGCATGCTTGTGATACCTTTTGCGATCAATTGATATTATTACATATGTTATTTCAATTTGCTGTAAATACTTTACTTTACTGTAATTAATATCCGGCTAGTTTTCATGAAATACATACCGGTACAATTTTTTAAGACCATCATGTAGATAGCTACACTGAGACTGAACTGTACATGTTTTGTTCCCTGTGCTTATAATTACTACAATGTCAAATTGCATGTGAAGGTCATCAGTGGTAGCTAAGTGTATACATGCATCTATCAAAGCACCAGGCTCGCCCCTCAATGCCGTGCATTTCCCCTAGTGTTTTTCCATACCTCCAGAAGTAAGCCAGTATATGCTCATGTAACAGTCACTATCCTATAATATAATAGAGTAGTCATTAGTGCACACATAATTTTATAATAGGTTGGCACTCTCTAATAGAACAGTCACTACATTTATTTATGACTGCTATATTAGAGAGTATGATCATTTTTTAGCTTGACCTGGCAACCCACATGACCTGAAGAAAAAGTGACCCATTTGACCCAGTATGCAGACTGACTTAACCCGCTTGCAATGCTGACACACACACACGCACATGCACGCACACACACACACACATGCACACACACATACACACACACACTGCAGACAAAAGCAACCAGGCGCACAATGGCCGAAGGCTGGTTTCATTCATAATATCCACAGTCAACATTAGTTTCATATAATTATACCTTACATTTAAGTCAAAGAATCTTGGTAAGAAATTTAGGATATTTTATGCATATTTGCGGTCTTTCTGTGAATATTACAAAGCTAGTGCAATATCATATTAGCTAGCTACATAGTTTTAATCAATGATATTTTCTTTTGATGTGTGGGTGACTGTCCAATAGTGTTATATTATAGGTGATTGGGTTGATCAAATACACTGATGTCTTTTGATATAAACTAGTGGTGGTTATATGAAAGAAAACTACGTATTAAATTTGCATTGGTATATTTACGTACAGGATTTACAGTTACCAGAGTGGCAGTTAGTAACAATGGCTATTGGCATTGGAGATGATGAATATGATCCCAATTATTTCAAAATTCAGTTAGATATACTCCCAAAATCAACACAAGATCAGTACTTCAAAAATGCCACAGATGTCAGTGAACTAATGTACAAGTATAGTTACCATAAGATGTTGATGTTAGGTATTTACGTAGCCGGTTTAAGGGAATTGTTAAGCTATCTACGTAGGTGGTTCATCAAAATTTTTTCTTCAAGATTGATTCAAAAACTAAATAGCTATTTGTAGCTACCATACTAACCATAGTATTCGTATACCTATTAGTGATCTGCAATACAGGGATATACATTTTGCTGTATCGTGATACTAGTGTGCATGTGTGTATGATGATATAGAGGGGTATTACAAATTCAATGTTTAGTTTGCTTCTATTCTTCAATGTTTTACTACTATTGAGTTATTGGACAAGTAGTGCTTCACATGTTACAAATTACAAAACAATCATAATTGATGGGAATATCAAAATTTTATAAATCCTTAGCACATTAACTTATAACTTTCAAGTAACTTTAGATCTCATCAGTATGTATCGTGATACATATTGTACGAGTAGTATAAAAGTAAAAATATTGTGATACAGCAAATCCATGTATTTCAGATGTTTTCAATTTACCCAAGTAGCTAACCACCTAGCTGTTTTGATGATTCACCATCACTTGTAATCTATAGCTAGCTAGCTAACTATGTGGGTTTGATCATAATTGCTGTTTTACAGATAGCAAATCAGTTAATTCAACTTGTTATATCAAATGACTACAATTTTTTATTACCTCCTAATACCAACTTGACTGTATCTGATGCTAAAATAAAAGTTCAGAAGGTTGTGATAGTAGTGGAACCTAGTAAGTTTATTGTTTAGTTATGCTTCATTTAAACATGTGTACTTAATCCAACAGCTACAATATTTGTATATAATGAAACAACTGTCTTTGTAAATGACTCTTTGACATCATCATCATCATCATCAAAAAAGTTGGCAATTGAATTAGGAGTAGGAGGTGGAGTAGCACTCCTGGTGGCCATTGTATTATGTGTAGTGGGAATTGCTTATTATAGAAGGTAGCTATGTTAACTTGTGTGTACGTACCGTATAGAGGAAAACTTTGGTGAATGGCCACAAAATTCACCAAATTTAGTCTTGAGTAAAATTAAAATTGTTGACTTTAAAGTAGCTATAGCTATGAAGTGAAAATTCACCAGATAAAAGATTGGCTATTAAGTGTGTATATATAGCGAGAAAATAGCCTGATGCAAATCATGCCATGCCCTCTTTTGTGCATGCAATGGCCCTGTTGCTATCATTTATAATTTAACCAAAGAACAAGTCATGGAATCACCAGATACGTAAGATTTTTATGGGACACACCCGTTTTGTGCAAGGCCTTATTTCATGCTGTAATGTGCTTGCAGCACAGAGCAATCGCATAGAACAGCATTATTGCATGCTATACCTAGCTAAAGCCTTTCTTTTGTCGCTACTGGATTTAATCAACCTAGAAACACTCATAGCTACGTATATACATGGCTAGCAAATGCAATGCGTTACCTGATTTCTGCAACTCGGTAACATCTACATAGCTCTGTCAATAACGCTAACAATATCATGGTATCTAAAATCTTTTGCTTGGAAAAAAACCAAAGCTTATTTTGCCAAAAAGCTATCTACATTTTTGTAATGAATTCATCAAAAGTTTCCCTCCGCCAATGCTTCCCTCTATACGGTAACTAGTTATACCAATGTTTGTGTGCTTGTGCAACTAGCTACGTGCATGCTCATTACCAAATAAATACTAACATATAGGCACATAGCTTGTAGCTAGCTACACTAGTTAACTAGCTATGTACGCACATGTGCATTTAGTAGCTACTGATTTATGGCATGATCATTTGTGAATGTTGTTACTCAACTATTTCAGTATGCAGGTTTTTGATTAGGTATAACTGATGTATATAGCTAGCAGTGTCATGTTTTTATACCAGATGCATGCCAACTGCATAAAAACTTGAAGTGTCTACTTATTTTACCTATAATCATGCATTTAAATTTGCTGATCAATTTGATGTGTGTTTTATTATACTATGTTTGTGTTCACCTTGACCTTGTAATTGCCACAAGAAAAGTCTTTGAAGTGACAAACTTGTACAAATGATTTTTGTCATTGGAAATGTACAGTAGCAGCTGCCTACAATTTGTCAGTACATACATGAACTACAAAGGAATATTCTCCATAGGAAATGTATGGTGAAAATTTATCAGGCCATATCTCCCTTGTTTTGTAGCCTATCAGAGTGCTTCTTTTATTAATGTTTCCGGTATTTGAAGGGCTTCACGACAATATAAGATTTGTAATCATAGGATGTACACAACGGAAGTTATTCAAGGGAAATGACCGGCAAGGTGAAATGACCTGCAAAATTCAGTTTTTCATATTTGTTTGATTGGTATAAAAGTCTTAAAGATCACGTATTTGCTGACTTTGGCATTTTGTACTATATGGTAGCTAGCTAGCTAGAGTTTACACATAGCTCTGTGACAATAGATAAACTTTTATGTTTGGTGGATTTGGTATCTACGTACCTAAATTGTTTATATTTGATAAACAGGAAATATCATCGCCTCGAAGTACAGTATAGTAGACTGAGGCAGTCAGATCCCGTTCATTTTAATGTGATTGATGATACCACCTGTGGAGAACTATATTTGCCTACTGAAACTGATGTAGACCAGAAAAATGATGAACTTTAATATATTTTGTACTAACTAGTTATGCTGTATATGGTTGCACCTCTGTAGCTCTATGACTCACTGTGAACTTGCTGCTTTTAACTTGAATATCATGGTTTTATATTTAGCTAGCTAGTTATTGTTATTGCAGTTACATGTGGTTAACTAAGCTAGCCACAGATTAAAGAGTGTGATTTTATTAATGAAAATACTACCATGTAGTTGTTGTCTAAAGTGATAAAATAGTGTAGCTATATAATTACAGCTATAGTTATAGCTAGCCATGGCCAGCTAGCTACCTGTGCTAAAATTGCTTGGCTGTTAAAAACTGGCATGCCATCATCATTATTGTGATATTTAGCTATACATGTAGTATACGTATGTATAAGAATCCACATAATTATTATGACTCTTTGAAAGTTCATTCCTTTAGGTATTTTGCTTCCAAACATTCACTAATGCATGTGCTTTTGCAGGGCTGAATCTGGGGCAAATAAATTATCAAAATTTGGAAGACATTGAAGCACTGTAGCTACTAGATATGAAGAGAACATCAAAGTAAATTATATATATATTGACTTAACTTTTCAGCAAGAGGTGGTCTAGAAAGGACAAATGTCTTCCCTAAATTCAGCTCTGCCTAAATTTTATGTGAAATTACTCTCAGAGTTTAGTAAACACTGATACTTACTTAACCATGTAATTAACCTATCTCTTTCAGCTTTCAAGAGCTTACAGCTATAGGCCCGCGGTACAAGCCACTATAATAGTGGCACAATCATATGTAGCTATACAGAGCTGCATGCAGAGCTAGGGCTGCAGTAGTTGCATGGAGTATTGCGGCTATGGCTATATAGCTATGTATAATAATGAACAATTGTAACTACAGCACTGTTGCAAAGCTCTTAAATATAACACACATATATATGCATGCATGCATCACATACAACAAAATTAATTAAATTGCATAAATTATATTAAGACACACGGTCGTGTGTCAGCCGGTAGCCAAGAAAGACGCGTGGGCACACCAGTGTGTTATTTACTCGACCGGTCAAGTAGCCGATTTCGGCCTATCATAACTCAAAAACTATGGTACCTATTTCTACCAAATCGTACCTTACATACCAAATTTATAGCCCCAGCAGCTCCTGAAATACGACTCATGAGTCCCTAAACTTTGGTAAGATTTGCAGTAAAATTGAGGAAAATATGAGCGATAATCGATAAAATTTTAACCAATTTGTTTACACGCCTACCGGAAAAACTGTTGGTGCTATCGTTCTGAAATTTTTATCAGGTACTAATCTAACATTAAAAGTGGACCGTTTTGATGGATTTGTAAATCGGAGCAGCATATATAGCCGATTTTATGATCACGATTTTAAAAGAGGCGCTTATATCAACTAAGCCGTCTTTATAAGTATATAGTGGGATGACACGCTGAAGACCTGGTGACAAAGCCTGGTGACCCATAATTGTAGCAACAATACAAAAATGCAAATACACATTCCATAAATTTTAGCTACCTATTAACTAAATTTTTAGGTAGTTTATAGCTACCAGCCTACCAGTTTGTCCCACTGTACTCAAAAATTATTTTACTTGTAAGCTTTTCATATTTTCCATACTTTATGCTTGTATGTATGTAGGTGTGATGTTGTTACTATAAATTAAGTTATTTGAGATTCATGGCTATACAAATTATCAATAAGCAGCTGCAGCTACAGCTGTCATTATTACAACATGTGATATGCTAGCTAACTTGGCTGCTCATTTTGCTATGACATCTATTTCAAATTCTTTGGCTATCATAATACTTAAGATTGTAACTCTTGTATGTATTAATGTATTTATCTCTATAGCTACATAGGCAACATAGCCTATTGGACTTTTTGTGATCAAAGCCACTGCATGCATGAACTATCGACATTAGTTACTGTATGACATTTACGGAAGCATCCTATTGCATTGTTTTGTTAGTGTAGTGTATTCAGTTCCAGTCATGATTTTGCCATAGTTACACAATTAGATTCATCATATTGTACTACACATTGTGTGTTATGGTAGACAGTGCTATAACTATAATGGCAATTTGTAATTTAGCTATTTGCCTATAATATGAATGAATATGACTAGTTACAAGTGATCATGATCAAATTGCATGTATGGAGACTAAAAGTTTAGTGAATAAAATGAGCAATGCTGCCACAGTGCAATGATATACCTATAGTGTAACTAGCTATGTATGTATATAAAATTATATGCTATGTATATACTTACAGCTTTACATTAGCAAATTAAAAATCTTTTCTGTGTACATGTGACTGTATAGCTAGCTACTCATGCTCACATGTGTTGCTATATGCAAAATCTTTGGCATGATTCATTCAGAGGATAGATGTAGTTTTACAAGCAAAAAGAGAAATTGTTGTATATAAACAAGTGATCCTAAAGCGTATGACATGCATACATACATATGCAGTTAGCTACATAATAATATCAATACCTTTCAACTTCAGGAATAAAAGAAACAAATTTTGGCACTAAATTATACAATATATTGTGATTGTTTAATGTACTGGTAATAAAACTGTAGAGACACTCATGCGGTTATACATACATAGCTATCTTGGTGCTATATGTCACAAGTCAGTTACTAATATTGAATATTACTAAGTTTGTGTATGCATGGGTACTGAATATAATAAGAAGTTAATGCATACTATTTTCCTTGTTGTTGTGATTAATAAGTTAACGGTGCATGTAGTGGGATAACTAATGGTGCATGCATGTAATAGTCACACTAAACTATTAATATCAGCGTACCCTTAAGCTGTCAACTTCACATGATGCTATAGCTACGTAATTATGTATGTAGTTCCATGTAGTTAACTTTCGGATGTAAAACATTGAATGTTTAGAAATCTACTTGTATTCATATAATTATTGGATAACTTTGTAGCTATATATGGCTAGCTAAATTCATGGTACATAGCTATTACATTTGGATGTAGCTAAACGGTCATTTTCAATAATCTCCTGTCTTTGCTATATGAAAATGTTGGCAATAAAATTCATTAGCTCGCTATGCAGTATCTAGTTGAATTAAGTTACTATAGAGTATCAGTTGAAGTTACTAGAAACAAACCAGTTATTACCAGTGTAACTATATTTATTTATACCTGCTTTTAAATAGGAGTCATTATAATTAAAATAAAAAGAGTTGGACATGACCACATTGTTTGAAGTTACTTACAATAAACCATATACTGGTTACTGCAACTGTCATCAGAGTTGGGAAAGTTACTTCAACAATGTAATAATTATATTACATATTACTAGTTACTTTTCAGTAAAGTAATACTATTATACAGTTACATATTACTGCTTTGGAAAAGTATATTACTTTACATATTACTTTATAATTACGGTGTGCGTTTCTAGCTTAAATTGCTCAAATAAGGTATTTTGCTACCATTTCATTGGAAATCTGACATACAACAATATGTTAACAGTAAAAATCAACAATATGAGAATGATAAAAGTGCTTATTTTACTGATGCTAAGTAATAATATTACATATAGTAATATATTACAATTGATCAAAAGTAACTTCAGTTATATTACTACTGAAACAAATGTATCTAAGTTATATTACTTGTTACTGAAAAAGTAATAATATTAAATTACAGTAACTTAAGTTACAAGTAACTAAGTTATCCCAACTCTGACTGTCATATTAAATAGTTGCTAATACCAACATGACAAAGAGATATTATAACCAAAATTTTGGGCTATCACAGGTAAAACAACCCAATTTTTTGGGTAGATATAAACTTTTATTTTACTGTGAATTAAGCTAGCTGTACTCAATGACATTATAATTGTTACCAAGTGTTACTAAGTCTCTATCCATGAATACTGAAGATAATTAATGCATACCATTTCCTGCATAGTTGTTATGGTTGCTAGGTTAATGTCTCATGGCTAGCTATTGGTGCATGAAACTGATAGTTACATGTACAAATAATGGAAAATCCCTTCAGCTTTTTGTAGCAGCTTGCAATTCAATCTGTATAGCTATATCACAACTTCATCAAAACAAAACACCAGCACTCTGATTCTAAGTTTGAATTACAGAGGTTTAATATTCATGGTAAAATGGACTTACAATTATGTGCATATACTGTAGCTAAGTTGTTTGGGTGGGTCTATGTTACTAAAAGCTATAGCTATGTTAATTGCTACACTGCAAAATGAGAAGTATGAAATTCATACAAAATAACCACAATTCCAACAACTTATACACACTATCTACAGACGAACTATTCTACCTGAGCACATTCAGTGTCCACCACAAGCCAACAAAAGAATACCGTCGCCATTTTAACCCGACATCAGGCACACAATTATTGTTAATTACATTCTATGCAGATGCATATGCATGCCTACAATGTACACATACATTCATGATAAATTTTTATGCATCTAGAATCTAGCTATATAATATATATATATATACGTATAGCTAGCTGTATTATTATCAGTATAGTAGCTACGACTGAGTA
The DNA here is from genome assembly GCA_963930835.1 of Spongia lamella. Classification (NCBI taxonomy): domain Eukaryota; kingdom Metazoa; phylum Porifera; class Demospongiae; order Dictyoceratida; family Spongiidae; genus Spongia; species Spongia lamella. Next base: position 6,186,143 of record OZ005752.1, on the reverse strand, counting down.
CTAGTTAACTTGGCTGTTCATTTTTGGTATATATCCATTTCAAATATATGTTAGCTTCTGATTATATTTTGATTAGAATGTAGCTAGCTATATACATAGCTAGTTATTCTCTATAGAAATGTTGTATATACATAATATAATATATACATACTAATAATTGCATCCGTAAATTTCATGTACAGCTATATTAGCATCATAACAGTTGTAAGCATATAGTGTAGTAAAAATGCAAATTTTTTTTTAAGTATGTGGCTACAGTAAGTCCAACAGATACAACTAACAATAAATACCTAAATTTTTTTGGAAATATAGGTAGCTAAAAGTACACAAAGATAATGGGATATGAGTATACATTTTCCATAGCAACTGCAATGGTCTGTTGCATTTGACACTGAAGTTTAACATAAAAAGACAAAAATTTAAATTTATTTCACCAAGATAAGCAAATTTAATAGCTATAGCTACACAGTAAAGTTCAGCTGATTCTGAGTAACAATGAACTCTAATTTTACAAGATTTCTCAATAGGTTCTTGTTAATGATAATAGGTATATGTTTGCTTGCAAATTCTCAGCCGACCATCAGCATTGGAGGGTGCACCCAAGTATATCCAACTGAGGGCAACTCACTGTATTATCACTCAGAAGTATTTGGAAGTTCCACCAGACCCAAAGATGTTGAAGCATTCAAATACTATTGTATAAATGACTTGATATTTTCTATAATGAAAGATCAGGTGAGTTCAAGGGTATATATAGCTATGTATATGTATGTATGTATGTATGTATGTATGTATGTATGTATGTATGTATGTATGTATGTATGTATGTATGTATGTATGTATGTATGTATGTATGTATGTATGTATGTATGTATGTATGTATGTATGTATGTATGTATGTATGTATGTATGTATGTATGTATGTATGTATGTATGTATGTATGTATGTATGTATGTATGCAGAAGCTAGATATGTATGTAGTAGCTATATAACTAAGGATGACTATATTTACAATTACAGGAGTATCCTAGGCCTTCTGGCATTCACAAGGACAGCCTTTCCCAGTTACCAAAATTACTAGAAGCTACTACTACATGCAAACGTTATGCTGAGATTAAAGCATACCAGTATATGTTACACAAGTCTCTTGGTAATCAAAACAATGAAAGCACATCAAATCATACAATCAATTCCATTATGTATCTGTTACAAAATGCAGGAGAATCTCTCCAAGCAATTCAAGTATGTTAATATTGCAGTATAGCTAAAGCTATCTAGTTCTAGTTATGTAACTAATATTGTATTACTGGGTAAATACGTATGTGCAATTATCACTGTAAATTTTTCTTTACAGTTTTACAATCGTAAAAAGTACTGCCCTGATTTTGTTGGACAACAAGAAAAGGTGTATCAGATACTAGTGGCAAATGATGATGATAATATTGAAATGGTCTTGGCACATCTCATGCGCAGAAAGCGTTGGAAAATTTTTGCAAAGTATCCTAGAAAATTCAGAGTTTCACACTGCATTGATTATAGCGATGAAAAATGTCAGCTGTACACATCATTGTTCAGGTCGATTATTTATTGCACTATATATAGCTAGCTAGCTAGCTTTTATAAAAGTTTATAATTGTTATACAGTAAGATATTTAAAATGAATATATAAATTTATTTGATATAATGCTGTGGTTTAACTTTTCAACTATATAACTAAAGCTAGACTAATACTTTCTTTCAATAGTTTAGGTATAGCATTATACTATTGTTGATAAAACCCATAGCTAACTCTCAACTGTAGTCTGCAGATATGTAGATGAAAAGAGCCACTATGACAATGGATTGGAGTTACAGCTGCAAATCAATTACATATTAATTCTGATCCATAGTGAAATCCTGTATAAATACATTAACTGATGGTTATGTACCTCTGAAATATCTATATACAATATGTTAGGGGCTAAAATAAGGGCTAGGTCTAGTTGTGTACAAAAAGCCAAATGAAACCCACTTCTTGTAATCCAAAATGGGCTATCTATGCATTCTGCACTGCTCTAATACTTTCATGCAGCTGTTTAAAATTGAAAAAAGAATGGATTAAAAAACAGTAAGGTTTCATGTTGGGTTAAATGTAGAATAGCTTAATTTAGCCCCTGATTTGCCTACCCTGTATGTGGAAAAAATTCACCCGGCTTATAATATAATGAGTGAATTTTATATCTAGCTATAACTAAAGGCAATTTTTTTAACCTCTATGATAACTAGACACTGTTCCAAATTTCTTAGATAAAAACACAATGCATGCAAGTATCCTGAGAGTGGGCCAGGCCGGCCTAAGCACAGTAGTAGATCTCTGGAGCAAGGGGCTCCCAGGAGCTAGCTAGTCCTAATGTAAAATTTAGCGGTAGACTATATACAGCCCCCTACTACTTCAATGCAAAACGAATGGACCGGATGTGTTTATTATGGCTATATGAAAATCTTGCAATCTGTACATTTCAATGCATAGCTAACAATCTATGGGTAGTACCCACCACGCTACCATTTCGCTACTTCATGCAAGACTTAATTCTGTATTCTAGACATGTTGAATTAAAATACACTCTAAATCTTGCATTAGCTACGTATATACCGTATACGTGGTTTATTTGGCGGTGATTTTAATTTGGCGAATCGTATTTGGCTCGCCAAATTAAAAGCACGCCATTTTTAATTGCCATGAATTGTCTTGTTACTTTCACGCAACACGTCGCATTGCATTGTTTAAGTTTTCAAACGACAAAAAGCCCCTAGCTTTTATTTATTTGGTAAGTTTGCACGCATTTGGTAAACGTATAGAGCGTTTTCATATCCATAGCAACGAAAATGAACACAAAAATAACCATGGTTACATTGTTAAGTCGGCCATATTGTTGAACCAGTTTCAATGCGCAAGCGCCCTTAAGCTGTGGTGGAAAGTACAAAAACGCCGAAAGACGCTTATTTCATCAAACTTTAGCATTGTAAACATGGAAAATGCTTATTATACAAAGAAAGAAATAACATACATGATGCGCACCTTCACCTTTAAAGAAACGAGTGAGACTCCAATACAACGCTCGATAGGTTGGTTCAACAATATGGCGTAAATACGGCATAATAACCGGTAAATTACGGGTGATATTTTTGTCATTTCGTTGCCATGGATATGAAAACGCTCTATAGCAGCAGAAGTGGTCGATCTATCACAAACGGGCGTGTCCTCTATACAGCAATAATGCGTAGCTAAACGGCTAAAAGAACGTTTTTTCCAATCGCTATATAAGATGGTACAAGCCAAATTGCATTGGTTTTAAAGTGGGCGTGGCACACTAGCATCGATCGAGAAAGTGTGGACTGCTACAATAAAGAACACAATGCTTACTCGTAATTACTTTCATAATTTTGTGGGTTATGAATGCATTGCAAAGCTTCGAAGTATGTAGTTAATTCCAAGTTGCTTAACCTTCGTAGCTTTGTCCCAGCCCTAATTGGAATCTACCTTGAATCAAACGGCCAGAGAAGACGGTATAGGGCTGAAATTGTTTTGCTGCTGCAAATAGAGCTACCAACGAAGCGATTCGCTACATCATAGGTTGTATATAAACTATGGCTACATTCCGTGTGATCGCCAAATGAATTTTATTCGCTTGTGTCGCCAAATTAAAATGACGCCAATGCTGTTTTTAAAGCAAATCGCCAAATTTTTGACTCGCCAATAAATCCACTTATACGGTACGCATGTGGCATTTCAATAGGTGCCATGCACTAACTGCCACTATATGCATTTTCTACAACAATGCAGATTTTATGGTTAAAACTGATTGTAGTTTAATGTTAGTGAACACTTTTGTATTTAATTGCTGTTGTGATTTAAGATTCTATTTTCTGCTACAAAATAGCTAGCTATACAGTTTTGCGGTGGATTTCAGCCAAATGTGTATCAGCACTTCTCCTATGTAGCTATGCTCTACCTGTCATACTATTATCAGTAAACACTTGAATGTATTTGAGAAGGACTATTACATTGCAGGTCGATAGTTGTCATAACTTGGACCCCCTTCAAATGATTTGCATAAACTTTCAGATACACAATCTATATTGATGTATCACTCTGTAGTGAAAGTTTTAAAAAAATCTTGGGCTTGAGTTTTTCAAAATTAAGCTTCAAATTTAATTTGTAATATTGTGTGCTAGGCAAGTACAAGTTATGCCCATGCAGTGCTTCTCTGCTGCTTGCTAGTAATAACATCTGTTTATACTTCTAAAAAAGTAGTGATATGCTAAACAAAAACACCCCAGGTGTAAAAAAAGCGCGAGGCCAATCAGAAGCAGCATTGCAAATAGGCAAGCGTGACCAAAAACTGTGATATCAGTTGAGGCCAAGAAATTACTTATCAAAAATCTTTTTAACTACTTTAATGACATACAATAGTTTATAGCATATTTTCACAACTATGATTGGCTTTGTCACTTGACCACCTTTTTCAGCTTCTGATTGGCCTCGCACTTTTTTTACACCCAGGGTGTTTCTGTTTAGCATATATAATATATATACGTATATGCAAAACATATACATGCACCCATAAGCACACACACACACACGCACGCACGCACACGCACGCACGCATGCATGCACGCACGCATGCACACACACACACACAAACACACGCACGCACGCACGCACACACACACACACACAAATACACACACACACACACACAAGCACACACACACACACACACACACACACACACACACACAAACACATACATACAAGCACACACACACACACACACAAACACATCCACCATGGTGCTTGTAATAGTCAATATGACTCACTGCACTATTACTGGATTCCATCTGCCACTGCATGCTGATGATGCATGTTGCTCTCTATCACCGTATCCAGCATGAACACAACTGTCTTCATCTCAACACTATTGCTTCATAACATTTTAACACGTACTGGCATGCTGGTTGTGCAGGAAATCATTTATACAGAGAATAAACAACAGTGGACCCAGGATTGAACCCTGTGACAGGACAGATGTCCAGTTGGAGGCATAACAAACTGGTAACAACAACCGTCTGCCGGCATTGAATCAAAAAGCATTAGCTAAACCATGAATTTTAAAAGCCTGCCATGCATGAACACTATGATAATTATTGTAACTAAACAATTGTTGGTATGGCACCGTATCAAATGCTTTAGAAAAGTCCAGAGACAGTGCATACTTTTAATTTACAATTTACGTATATGGTGGGGTGGATCATACCAAATTGGGTATGTGAACTAATGATGAATAAATGGCTCTTCAGGCAGGGATCCATATTTGTCTGGAGCATCCTCCTTAAGTAGATGTGAACAAATTAGATCACCGAGGCCTTTAGATACATCAGGTTCCAGCTCCTGATGCACATCATATGGGAAAATTGTAAATTGTACGTAATTAATATAAGTCAAGTTGAGTGCAATTAAGAGGTAGATGTGATGTGAATGTAGATGTGTGTCTTCACATTAGGGAAGTGTTTATCAGAAATATTTCAGATTTTGAAGCTTTAAATACATGCAGGAATGAGTGGTAAATAAATCTGCTAGAATGTAGTTGATGAGAATTATTTTCTATTGTGAACTCGGGGGTCCTTTACTCCTCAAAATCATCGACGTCATTTGAACTTTGCTAAGATTTAGGCCGAATTTCAAATTTCAAAATATTTTCTCAAACGCAATGACTTCTGATATCCAAAAATAACCAATTATTTTCCCAAAATTTTGTATTTCAAATTTCACTAAAGTTCACATTACAATTCCAACATAATGACTTCCGTATCCAAAAATAACCGAAAAATCCGGATATTTTAAATTTCAAATTATATATTTTAATTTTGAACTAAATTTCAGAGTCGATCGACGACATTTGAAATAGTGAAGGACCCCTCATGGTATTAAAATAAGAATAGTCTTAAGAAATGAAGGATGCATACGTTTTCAAGAATATTTCCCTCTATATTTCCTGTCGTTTCCTGTCCAGAAGTTGTCTCGAAACCATGAATCGCCGACATTCATTGACCAACCGTTGACGAACAAAACACACCCTGTGGTTAGAGCGTCAGCTTGCTAATTGAGAGGTCGCAAGTTTGATGCCCAGCTTGTTCCTTGAGCAAGCAACTTTACTCATATTGCTCCAGTCCACCCAGCTGTATAGAGCGTTTTCATATCCATAGCAACGAAAATGAACACAAAAATAACCATGGTTACATTGTTAAGTCGGCCATATTGTTGAACCAGTTTCAATGCGCAAGCGCCCTTAAGCTGTGGTGGAAAGTACAAAAACGTCGAAAAATGCTTATTTCATCGAACTTTAGCATTGTAAACATGGAAAATGCTTATTATACAAAGAAAGAAATAACATATATGATGCGCACCTTCACCTTTAAAGAAACGAGTGAGACTCCAATACAACGCTCGATAGGTTGGTTCAACAATATGGCGTAAATACGGCATAATAACCGGTAAATTACGGGTGATATTTTTGTCATTTTCGTTGCCATGGATATGAAAACGCTCTATTATGGGGACCTGGCTGTATGGCTGGGGATGCGAATTGCAGTACCCGCATGAAAACCTACAGCATTGTAGATGCGGCCATACTGGGTAAAACTAACCTTGCATTTGCATTTCTTAACAACTCTGCACGTGCTTCGACACGTGCACACTGCCGCACGGCCAACGCACGTGATTACATTCGGCGCGCCCTAGAGGAAGAAAGCGTGTGGAAGTACGAATTGGCTAATGCAAGATATGGTTCGAAGATGAGACTAACACCCGTTTCTGATATAGAATAACGAGAAGAACAGGGAGCAGGGTAACATTTTAAAGGAATTATTGTCATTTATTTAAGGTCAGCATTCATTGATAATTTTTACTGTATTACTGTTAATGTAATTATATCTAGAGATTAAAACGCGCAACCTGGCCTCGGAAAATCCGTTCAACTGTATTTGTTATCAAGGAAAGGCAAAACTTCAGTCCTATGCTCTGAGCTGAAATTCCCTCCTATCTATTTGGACCACTGAAGTAGTACGGTCATGTGATGGTTGTGAGTAGTAGAGTAGCATTGTAATCAGGTGATATGATCAATTGATTATCTTGTTTATTGTTATTGTCTTTATTTGGTTATCTTGTTTGTAGTTGTGTGTTCTTTTTTTCAGGGAATACTGCTTAATTTATGGGATATACACATGAAAATATATAACAGTACAATACAACTGTTATAATTATATTGCTAGGACAAAATGGCCGACCAATGTACATTTTGATTGGCCATTCGAAAAATGGTTGGTACTTTGAAGCAACTAAGTACAGGCAATGTGCATGTGAAAGCACAATAAAGTATGCTGGGGGTCTAATCCCCCAGATATTTAGGTGAATGTATGGATACTGCAGCTCTTCCTGGAACATTCAAGATCAATGGAAGCAATTAGTTTACATATTTCTCAATGATAATTATAAAAGGGAATTTGTATGATTACATAGCTTTATGTGATGTGTGATCAACTGTCAGACAACTGACACTGGGAACCAAGTCATGCATGCACCTCCCATATTTCACTGCAGGAGTTGTTGACAACAATGTAGCTGAATAACTTCTTGTCCTACCACAACAACACTACATACCTCCATACCATATTCATGTACTGTATAGTAATACTGCATGCCCAATGTCATTGGCAGCAAGTGACAGCATACAACAGTAGCATTACTGCATGCCTGACGTTAATGGCAGCAAGTGACAGCATATCAGCAGTAGCTGCAATACTGCATTCCAGTGTGATGTTTGACAGTAAGTGACAGCATATTTGCAGCTGTGACAGTCATTCCTACTACCATGATATTGTCTGCAGTGCATGTGGGAAATGTGAATTAATCTAGTTGCTGCGTGGCTACATATACTAATAGGGTGGGTAAGGGGGCATGTGCCAAAGCTCCTGTTCGTGATGCATGGGCTAACCATTCGTAGTGGGTAAAATAAAGGGCGGTGTCAGCGTGTATACATGCAGGTATAGCTATATAAGTATGTACCCTCTACTCTCATAAAACCTTATTTTGCCTCCCCCTCTCGAGTCATTTCCTAGATGAAGGCCTGGAAGTCATCGATATAATAACAATAATTAAGTAAATCTGCATGAGAGACAACAAATGCTACTGTAGCTTGAATTTCTTGAGGGGTATCATGTGTGCTCGTCGTGGTATAGCTAATTAATTGAGAGTGACAAACCTGTGGGTGTCCGTCCATTAATTCCATTTAATGTTACTCATTAAACTCCATTTAGTCTAACATGAGTGTACAAGTTGATATAATTTTATGAAATTCTATGTATATGTTGAAGCACTGCCATGGATCTGGATGAAAAATATAGCATGAGGGGGCGTGTTAAGAACAAGAGGTGAACCTTAGTGCTGTATTTGTCTCCACACACTCCCCAGGTGCTGTATTCTTAATACAGACAAGCATAAGGTGGTGCATTAATTGGTTATTATGCATCCAGAAAGTAAATTTTTGTTCATGTTAGCTTGCCTAATACATTCTATTGTTTATACGATGCCCTAATAGACTTTTGCCCTAATAGACTTTTGCCCTAATAGACTTTTGAGTAGCTAAAAATTCTTAGCTAGTTCTAAGCTGAACAAGGCGATTTTCATGAATATACCTGGTTCATCAGTGTTGTTATTGCATCCTGTAGGTGGGCTGAGGAATGCTGGAGGGAGTGTTGTTTACTGTTGGCAACTTCATACTCCTTTGAAGCTATTCAGCCTAGCAATATCCATATATAGAGGTGTGAAGTTTACTATGTACCTGCCCCTATCATGCATGGCAGATGACAGGACTCCCTGATGCCTTTAGTCTTGTCAATTCATTCCATTAGTATAATAAAAGTATCAAGTCTCCAATGCCTACTTGTACCTGGTGTCCTGTGTCTCTAGTCTACTTAGCCTGCATGGCCTACAGCTTAGCTGCTACTTAATGTCTTGAGCCTTTTCCTAAGCCAAGACATACGTACATGGTCAGTAATGCATGCAGTCTACTACACATAATGTCTTTAGTAGTCTCAGTTTTATGCATATATATGTCAATCTAGTCTACTCAGTGTTTCTCCCTAGTCTGTTATGCCTATTGGGTATGTCTGTCTAGTTACCACATAGCTAACAATGTTTACTTGTCAACTAAAATTGAATATGACACCATGTCTGTTTACACTGAGGTCTCTTTGTTTGATTAACACCTTGTAGTAGGCTGTACCAGCTTGTAATAGCTTCATCTATTGATTAGCTAACTGTTATTTTCACACACGATGCAGGTGTGGCTGTGGTATAGTCAGGATGTCAAAGGGTATAAGTGTGATATACTCTGATGTCACCTGTTTGAGGTGTTTCAGACCTTTATCTTGCCCTTTATATAGTCACACCAATGCAATATCAATTGTGGTTCTTAATTTTATAATTGTACGTGTGTTAGTGTCCGCCTCAAAAACCATTTGAAGCCTGAGTAGCTAATCAAACAAGTCCTACTGCTTTTCGGTTTGTTTTTACAACACTTTGTTGGCAATATTACTGATGGGCATGTCCTTAGTAACAAAACGAATCGTGAATTCCTGCCAAAGGAATAGTCTTGCATAGCCAGACCGCTTTTTTCCATTTTTATTCATGGTGGTAGAAAAAAGGATCTGGTTACCTTACCTTAGATTTTGTGTTGTAGAATCCACGGATTTTGTCGGTCGTTGATTGCTAAAAAAGGAAGTGTTAAACGAGTAGCAACTGTGATACAGGCTTGTTTAATTAACAAGTGGTGCGGTAAATCATGTATTTGGCCATCTATATATCACGGGTACCGCTCACGTAACACTTACTTTTTAGCAATCAACACCCGTGGATTTTACAACAAAAAATCTAAGGTAAGGTATAACCAGACCCTTTTTCCGCCACCACAAATAAAAACGGAAAAAAGCTTTCTGGTTATGTGAGACTACTGTGACAGACCACTCTTATTTTCACTATTGCCAACAAATTACAGCATACCTATAATTATCTATGTAGCTATACATGATACAACAATCACTATATTGTTATTAACGTGTACGTGGTACATTTGGTGGTGGTTTTAATTTGGCGGATTTGATTTGAACCGCCAAATTAAGATCACCACCAACACTATATCGTACTAGATTAGTCTATTTAATTCACGCGAGCACATGGCCATAAATTATCTATGACATAGCGCTGTTTAAGTATTTTAAACGAGTCAGCAAAAAGAAAGATGACACAAAATGTTTACCTACGCTGAAGGAAATCGAAAAGGCAGATGAGGAAGTGACAAAAGCTACCGAAGCAAAGGCTAAGTGTGGCAGAGGAAATTACAACTTGTACACTCCACAGCAGAGAGCTCAAATTGGCCAATACGCTGCAGAGAATGGTCCAACGAAAGCTGCAATTCATTTTAGTTCACTGTAGAAGATGAATATAAGCGAATTGACAGCCTGACGGTTGAAATTGGAAAAAATGCGTGAAGCTTCAGCTCAGGCATCAAAAGTCCCAGGAAAAGCAGTCACAGTAGAAACTCTTGTTACAAAGAAAAGAAAAGACCTTAACTTCTTGGTGAGGAAATGGATGCTGCTGTACAAGAGTACATAAAATCGCTTAGAAAAACTGGTGCAGTAGTCAATATTGAGTAGTGATGGCAGCAGCAAAAGGTATAATTGCAGCAAGAGATGTTATAGGATGTGATGGTCACTTGTATGGTGGTCACATAAGTATAAGCAAAAGCTGGGCAATATCTCTGCTGAACCGGATGGGATATAGTGCTGGTACTCATAAATGTCCACAAACCAAAAAAATTTTTAGCAACCTCTAACTCTCTCCTTACATATCCTATCACCCTAATTTTTTCATTACTGTTTAAATAGTGAATGAATTCAAACATACTTTAGTACCACCTACTAAAGAGGCGTGGCTTTCTGATATTGCCGATTTCTCATTTTTGTATGTTTTTAGTAATTCCAGCTCTTTGGCTTATGGGATTATCATGAATTTTGGTACACACATTATTTACACAAAAGCAAATATTTTCACAGAAAATGTATTTGATATGTATAATTGTTGATGTTTTTTAAAATTGATTTTCATAATTTTATGCACATTTTGTCAACTGGACATTTAAGACAAAGTATATTACTGAATGCATCATACCATAACTCAAAATAATCCTAAAAAATTGCACTAAAATGTCACAGAGAACTTTAATTATAAGTATAATGGTTCAGTCAATTTGGCCAAAGACTCGGCAATGTGACTTGTAGGATTTAAGTGCTTCGACCACTTTAACTCCATCTGTAATTCCTTCTCTGTAGGCTTTCATATATTCCCTTGCTTTTCTAAAGTATTTTCTGATGGTATCGATGCTTACTGAATCCAAACCTGGATGGATTGTTTTCTCAAGGCCCGGAAAGGAATAATCACAATGTGATCGAGTATATTGTTTTGCCTTACCCCAAACCCTCTCAATAGGGTTGAGTTCACAGTGAAATTTTGGTATATAAACACAATGATGTCCCTTGCTTTTGATAACATGTTCTAAAGCAGTATTTTCATGCTTAAAATCATGATGATTACCCAACACCAATACCATATCAGCTGCTTTCATTTTAGTGGTATCGACCCCTCTTTCTTCCAAGTACTAATTTCATACCCTTAGGTCGGCCATCAGGTAATACCATTTTCTGTTTCTTCCCATTCCAGTATGTATCTCGCATTACAGGCTGTGCACCACCAGGTTTTACATTCATGCGCTTCACATTAAGTGCATCATCATTGTACGCACAGTGGCAACTGCTCTGGTCAAAAAGCCAAACAAGTGTATTTGACTCCTTTGGATATTTGAATTCGGTAATGGTTATTGCTGATTGTGCTTGAGTAAGAAATTTTTCAGATGTCCAATATCCCTCACTTGCAGCCCCATAATGAAGAATCTGCCTTGCTTGTTGGTTAATTGTTATGTTATCATGTCGTGCAATTTCCAATTCTGAATCTGATAACCTAAGTAATCCATGATGCTCAGTGACAAAGTCACTAACCATTAAACCTCTTCCTAATGATTTAGGTTGGATAGGCACCTTACCTTCTTCAGCCCACATTATAGACTGTGATTCATTGGCATGGAAGATTGACTCGTCATGAAAAATTAAAACAAGTCGTTTGGAGGCATCTGGGTTTCCCACTATTGCTTGTGTTGATTTTCCATCAGCCATTCTTTATCTCCCTCCCTGACTCCTGTATTCCCTTCCCTTCCCTTCCCTATCTCCCTCCCTGACTCCACTCCCCACCTGTCACAACTTTTACCCAACTCCTCTCCATGTCCTCTCAATCCTCTCTCAAGGCCTGTACATATATGTATAACCAGCTGACTACACAGTTAGGCACTACTCACTTACTTTAGTTTCTTCGATGAATATTGTTCGTTGGCATCTAACTGTAAGAGGGCAACTGAGTGTGTTAGTAAACTTTGCTCTTTTGGAAAATAATTTCTACAGGTTAATTATAAGATAATAGACTTGTAATTTAATAGTGCTTGTATTTATATATACATGTTATGAGAAAGTAAATACAAAATTATTATCAGTTATAAAAAGCCGTACGTACTTTGGCAGCAGATCGTTTCTGATGAATCTAGATGGCTTGGCCCTGGTTCTCCCCCTGGATCCAGGTGGGTGCGTTCCGAGGCAGATGGGGTAGACACAATGCACGAGGTCCTTTGCTTTCTCTTTGCACGAACAAATTCCATCTTCGCCTGAAGTTTCTGTTTGCGTGACCAACGATTATAACTTAACTTCTCCATGTTCTGTTACTAAGAAATGAAGCTTAAACTGTAATAAATCACTACTAAAATGTTAAACAAAAAGATTAGAATGAAGTCACGATCGGCGTGAGCGAAGCCATAAAATGCGTACCCAAAATTAACTGAGATTTCCTAGAAAATAACAGTCGCTGATTGGCTCGAATACATTTTTGTGTATTATCAATACTATACATCGGATGCCGCTCAAATTTTGTACCGATATTCACAATATTACTGAGAATTATGAGTCAAAAAATCACTTCAATCGACGGAAGTGCATGGAAGTTACGCGTACGTAAAATTATGGATGTTTATGAGTGCCAGCACTATATGTGAAATGAAAATGTTCAACTGCAGGAAAAATTACCAATGCAGAATTTGATGAGGTTAAGGAGGTTTTTCTAGCGGATGTTGCAGCATAAGTTGTGATGAGAGATATTCCGAATGATCTAGTGCTCAACTGGGATCAAACTGGGCTTTCAATTATACCTGCTGGTAACTGGACTATGCACAAAGAAGGAGCCAAGGTTGTTCCCCATAGCACATGCTGATGACAAAAGGCAAATTACAGTAGTATTGGCAGCAAGTGCTAAGGGAGACTATCTCCCTCCCCAGTTGTTATACAAAGGCAAAACGCTTAAGGTGCCATCCTGATATTGAATTTCCGACTGGTTGGGATATATGGCATTCATACAACCATTGGTCAAATGAAGACACAATGAAACGATACATCAAAAAGATTATTATTCCTTATGTTAGTGAAAAGAGAAAAGAATTAGGTTTACAAGATAACCACCCAGCATTAGCAATTTATGATGGATTTCGTGGACAGACTACTGAGGCAATCTCTTCATTACTATCAGCCCATAATATCTTAACAGTCCAGATACCTGCCAACTGTACTGATAAGTTGCAGCCATTGGACATCGCAATAAACAAGCCCATGAAGGATCACCTTAGAGCTAATTTCCAATCATGGTATGCCAAAGAAGTTAGCAAACAGTTAAAAGTTTTGTCTGTCAAAGGAGTAAAGGTGGATGTAAACCTAACAGTTGTGAAAATCCCCAGTGCTAAGTGGACTATGGATGCTTGGAAGGACGTTGAAAAAAACCACAGATGGCAGTCAATGGTTTTCGGAAGGCTGGCATATTAGATACCATCAATGTATAGTAGAGCTAGGTATATACACTTTTAATAATATAGCAATTGGTTAAGCATGACTAGGAAATACAGCAAACATGCCATATTTATTAAATGATTTATCATACAGTTTTGCAGGTAATGGGCAGGTTGCTGACCATAGGCCAATGATGACACACAGGTGGCAATAGTAAAAAGGCCACAATCACTGATACCTTCTTGTTTTGGGCCATCAGCAACCTTAATGGTAATGTCAAATCCAAACAACTGCTTTATTATATCCAATGTTGCTTTGTCTACTGATTCATATATGAAATCATATATGAGAACTTCTGGATTTGATCCGATAGTCGATGTCACAGTCCAGTGGTTCTGCCTGCAGTGGATGATTTGTAAGTACTTGTTGCTGGATATTCTGCTGGTTTGTTTAGACAAAGTTAGGGTAGATTGTAATCCAGCAATACCAGCATCTTTGAACTGGACTTTTAGCATCTCCTGGGAATAGTTAATATGCTTATCATTCAGCATTAGACCTGTCAATAGAATATTATAACATAAGTGATCCAAATGATTAACAAACTTTTCACAATTATCTCTTTATCAACCTTTTGAAGTATTTGTCTATTCAATTTCACCCATTGCTCAGCTGGTGCTGACACCGAATCAGATACACTCATATCTTCTACATCAATGATGCTGTCTTATATCTTTTGCTAGGCTGGCCCACTTTGTTAAAATCCTCATCAAGTTTCCTCTTTTTAATCTCAAAAGGCTTTATCAACTTTGCCACCTTGGAGACGTGCTTTGCTTCTCCTTTAAATATTAACTTGCATGGTACTTCTAAGCCACCTTGCAGCAAGTCTGATGAATATTGTCTTGGCCCGGTGATTACACAGTCAACAGTTCCTCCTAAATCTAAAAACAAGCTGCATGCAGCAGAAAGCTTTCTTGGCATGTGGCCAACGACTCGTGACGATTCCGAGGAGGATTCCGACTTTAACACTGCCATTGCGTATGGGTTGCTTCTATTTCCGCTTTCTTGTTTGCACATCAATTTTTCACCAACAAATGGCGTCCATTCTCTTTGGTAAATATGGTGTCCACGAATGCATTGCTCACTCTCGTACACCTCCATCATCGATGAGCATAGTCTAACGAGATTTATCTATTATTGGACTAGATCTAATTCGCCAAACTAAATGTCCGCCAATCCCTGTTTCCTCCCAACTCGCCAAACTTAATGCTCGTCAAATGTACCACGCATACGGTAGTCAGTCTGCTACATCACCCCCCTCACAGGCAAGTCGACCCGACTTGATCAAATGTAGTGGTGGGGTACGGTAGGGCGACCTCAGAGACGACAGGGTGTTCTATTCCGCTGAGGGTCTACTGAGATGTCTTCACCATTGTTTGGAGTATCATCTGTAGAAGGGTGGTTATCAACTTCTCCGTTGGGATCAGCTCCATCAGATTGATTGATCATGTCATGATCTTCACTGTCTTCTTTGCCATCCCTTACAAGTTTATCTACCCATTTAGGTGGGTATTCAGTAAAGTTCAAATGAATATTTGAATATTCAGATTAATATTCGTTAAAGCAATATTCGAATAGTAATTTTTACTACCGAATGTGCACACATGAGCAATCATATGATTTACAATGGTGGAAAATTCTGGTGTTGTTTTATTGAGTTATTGTAATAACTAAGCAATAGCTTATATGGCGGCTTAGCTACAGCTTTTTTTTGCAAATTTTTACCACACTGGCTAATAAACACTACAATAACAATGTATTCATACCTATGGCTTGTATAAATGAATATTCGGACTATTTCTTTAATTAAAAACAAACGAATGTTCGAATATTAAAAACCACTATTCGTTTGAGCCTTAGTGTCCAGGTCCATGTCTTTTGCCACCATACCAATCATAACCAGCTGGAAATTCTGTGGGGCATGGTGTAACTCTAGTCTGATGTAGTCCCTGTGGCACCAGTTGCATCAGCCTCTGGAAAATAGAGGGGGCATTAGTGATTCCAAAAGGCATCACCATAAAAAAAAAACTTGTACAGTCCTTGCGGTGTGATAAAGGCAGTTTTCTCCCTTGACTTGGGATGAACTCGGATTTGCCAATGCCCAGAAGCAAGATCTAATGTTGTGAAAAACTTGGATTCAGAGCAAATCATCAATCCTTGGTAAAGGAAACCGATCTGGTTTGGTTACAGAGTTTAACTGTCGATAATCAATGCAAAAAAGGTGGTAACCATTCTTCTGTACCAGTATCACTGGACTAGCCCACGCACTTTGTGATGGGAAAATTATGTCCCCTTCCTGCATCTCTTTCAACTGTCATGCCACTTCCTGTCTTACTGCAAAGGCATACGTCTTGCTGATTGTTGTTGAGGTGTCGCGGTCTGTGTGTCTCTCTAGCTGAACTAGATCTGTCTCTCCACATTCTCCAGGTTCAAGAGAAAATGCCTGATTATGCCTTGACAAAAAATGTTCAAATCTATTCAGCTGCTCTGCATTCAGTAATTCTGGTTTCCCTACCAGTTCCAACAAATGTTGACCACGACTATCTGCTTCTCCTCCGGTCACTATCCCAACTGCTCTTACATTGGACTCACCCCTCACATTCTTAGATCTACTTGGTACTGTTACCATTTCTGCCTCCTCTGCTGTTCCTATTGTCGACCCAGGTAACAGCTTCTGCGTGAATCCAGAGTGATTAGTAATGACTGGCAATGCTTCTCCATCACATGTTGGTTGTACTATCCCTTCGCTGATATACAGCCCTAGCTTCTCAGTTACTTCTGTCTGCTGTAAC
The DNA here is from genome assembly GCA_963930835.1 of Spongia lamella. Classification (NCBI taxonomy): domain Eukaryota; kingdom Metazoa; phylum Porifera; class Demospongiae; order Dictyoceratida; family Spongiidae; genus Spongia; species Spongia lamella. The sequence goes on along the minus strand of OZ005752.1, from coordinate 6,169,265 downwards.
AACACTGGTCCACCTTGTTGGCACACCTTGTATTTCTACTTAAACCCGTTGTGGACAAATTCCTCCATCTTTAACACAAACCAGCCGAGCATTAGTATCGTCATCATCTTAAGAATAGAGTAGGTCTGCTACGCTGAGGGACGATTCAGTGCATACCTGTTTTGGCACTTTCTGCTCAGCATGAGTGGGTTCTGACTCTACTACCTGTGTGTTTGCTGGTGGTCTTCTGCTACTCTGTGAACGACTTTGTCGCACTCTGCTTCCACGGTGCAGTGCTTTACTTCCTCCTTGTTTCCAACCAACCATCTAATTGCTTTAATGGTATGTCCTTAATAACTCTGTATGACAAAATGATAAGTAATGTCTTCTTGTCCTCTACTCTCTATGGGTTTGGCCCTACACTCCTTGGCAAGGTGTCCAAAGTTACCACATATGTAACAATACTTTTTGCCTTGCTGCTTTATGCTGCTTTCTTGTCTTTGTTCACTACTGTTACCTCTCTGTTTCCTACTTCTCTTGAGGATTGACCAGTCTTTGTGACCCTACCATACTGTTGTCGTCTTTTCGGTTCAATCAACCTCTTCTTTTCATTCCTAGAGGCCACACATAGCTCAGAACAATTCTGTGTTCCGGATACGGCCAGTGCCCTCATTAGTTCTTGTTTCAGGCCATCCTGTAACTGACCATGTAACAAGGCATTGCGGGTCTCCGTGGACATGTTCTCTCGTCCAAAAGCTAGTTTGAACTTGTGCTCCAGTCGTCGTATAAAGTCAGCCACTTTCTCATCGTCTCCTTGCACCAAGTGACCAAAGGCCTGTGCAGCCAGTGTCAAGCTGACATGGTCTAGCCTCGCTTGGAGTGCTGCCACGGCATCTTGATAACTCTGCTTCTGTGATTAGGTTCCACTCCTGCGGTGCTTTCCCTCAAAGGTGTCCTGCAAGCTGCAGCAAGTGTTCTTCCTCTGTCCATCCATTCCACATGGCAGCCCGTTTGAATGTTGGCAACTAATCGTCTAGCAACACATCGGCTTTCTCTCCAGTGAAGGGATCTGCAGGAGGTGCATGGCCAGTGCGTCATCTAGGTTCAGCTACTGGGGGAGTTAACACTGATGACTCTTCAGTGTTCTCTGAGGGTGCACGAACTGGTTGCAGCTGCTGCTTTAGTTTGTTATCTTGTCGTGCAAGACATTCACAGCTGTTACGCCATACTTCTTTGATTTGTGCCTTGCTGTGACACAGCTACATCTTCAGCGACAACATTTCTGCCTTGAGTGTAGCAATTTCGTCGTTTGCTTGTTGCAGAGAGGTGCGCAAGGTCTCTAATTTCCTAGACGTACTGTCGCTTGGTACATATGATTGCTCGGTGATATATCATCGCCATCACCTGTGGGATCCTCTACAAATATTGCCAGAAACTCTCCGCCTTCATCCTGCAGTGCCATGGCTCCGGACAACTCGATGATCACTTGCATGTCGGAGGGCTGGCGCCCTTCGATTTCAAGCTTTCCGTCGATCATCTGCCTTACTCCTTCGACAGATGTAGAGGTTAGCAGTTCTAGTGCCCTTCCTAACCGTGTAATTTTGTGCAGCGGTCAGGCGCCTGGAGTTTAGTGGAAGCTGTATGGGTTGGGTAGCCACGCTGTCGTTACCGGAAACTGCTGAATCTGGGTCTACCGTTGTTTTCGGTAGTGCACTGTTTTCGACTACTTTGGTATACCGGTATACCCTCGCGATCGTGTTAATACATGTATTATAATAAATATGTGGTGTTAATTGCAAAAACTTTGGCTCACATTGGTGCACGTGTCCCCGTTGAACCAGCTGAAATTGTCCCTTTTCAGACTACCAGTGAAGATATCCTCAGTATTCGGTTCCCCAGTGTCCAAATACTCGCAATGTCCCAGGATTGCACCAATTCTCACGGATCTCGGTAGGACCTCCAAATGTGACAGACCACTCACTATTACCAACTCTGAGTTACCACAAATTACATCATACCTATAATTATCTACGTAGCTATACCTAATGCAACAATCACTATATTGTTATTAGTCAGTCTGCTACACTATCAAAGGTAACTCTGTATTAGTCATTCATTTCACAGTAAAAGACATTTAAACAGTTGTAAATTACTAACAAGATTGAGGTTTGAAAGTGGGCATTATCAACCAGTAGCGAGCGGTTAAAAAGCGGACTGGTTTACAGTGTTTCAGTAATAATCACGGCTTAAAAGAACTTTATTCACAACACTCACTATTCTATTAATTATTTCAGCCCATTATAATAATCCTTCAGCTTTATAAAAAGCCCACAATCACCATCACTACCATTCAAGAATGTCATGACAACGATAAAATAGAGTCCCACAATCACAACAAATATCATTGCTATATAAAAAGAGAGCGAGACGTTAGCATCAAGTCATATTTTAGAGTGCCAGAAGTGTAATACAGTATATTGGTTATAGCTGTGTACCTGCTACCTACATGTACAGCTATAATAGCTAGCTATAGACTAGCTGCTATTTTGCAATATTGCAAAGTTGAAAGTTTGATTTACTTAAACTCCGGGCATGCATGCATGTGTAGCTAGTTAACTATACAACTAGCTCGTAGTCTTCCCCATATCAGAACTTCTCACAATGATGGTTTCTGGGAATGCATTTCCCCCACTGTTACTTGTAACTGTTCATCGCTTAAAGTTAGATGCAAAGAATTGGTTAAATCATACTCTACACGTCTCCTGTATACGGTCATACGAGATACACCCAGCATTACAGGAATTTGTGTCCATGAAAATGACAATGAATGCAAGTAGATTAACTCTGTAGATATATTAAACATTGGTCTGCTAGGTCTACCGGCCAGGAACCACTAACAATGGAGCATGGTATGAGGTAGAATTTATTTGTGTCCAATTGATCAATATACGACTGTCAAACTCGGCCAATTAATATACGTAGCTAAAAAATTAAGTAATTCTGATAGTTTTGTTAAGAACTTGTATTTCTTCTTGGCTGCATCATCCACTGATAGGTCTCCAAGCATCAATAGCATTAAGTAAATGATTTCTTAGAGAAGATACATTAAGATTTAGTTATTTGGTTAGGTCGTGTAAGGCTGAGGAGGGCAATCAGGACTACAGATCCACTGCATGCTGCACTGTGATGGAGAGTTAAGTTGACTGCTTGTCATACATATTCTGTACCAGGGCCAAACTCCCTATGGCACATTGGTAAGAACTACGGTACAGCTCGATTATAACTTTAAAAAAACTTGCGTGCGCAAGTACACACGCACTACACGAACAGCAAAAATATCGTGGCGTGTTTGCGAGTGCACGAGAAATTGATGACGTCTCAACTGCTCGCAGAGTGTTAAAAAAACTCCTCACGAGTCTAAATAAACTCGTGCACTCGACACGTGGAGTCTGCTCGAGTGTAGTACAAACACATGTAAACGAGCAGCAACGTATGTACATACCTTGAAACTGGCCGGGGAGGTTACCTGCAAGTCCCAACTTCTTTAAGATAAGGTGCTACGTGCCCTTCCATTATCTCTTGTTAAGAACAAAAACGCATATCACGTGCACATGTGATTCTAATAAGTTTATGCGAGATTTTTTGTGACTAACACGTGTTTGTCAGCAGGCGCATTTATTTAATAGACACGATGACTGACAAGATCGATTGGAATAACGGTAACAATGTTTTATGTTTGATTTTTAGCCTTCCCATCTTTAAATCACTGGCGTACGCATACTGAACGCGCACGTGTTCTTTGTCCCAGTACACTCGTGTGGTGCAGCTTACAGGTTACTCGTGGCGATCACGAAGATAACGTGCGTGTACTGCACGCGAAATTCTCATGCAGTTGTGTACAAACACGTGAGTTTTTTTAAAATACTCGAGTAAAGTTACAAAATACACGTGTTGTAGGTGACACACGTGTTTCAAGTTATAATCTAGCTGTACCGTATATGTATGTATGTATATGTAAATGTATGAACAATAGGCCCTCGTGTAGCATGCACCTACGTATATAACAACTGTTGCACATGAAATTATACATAGGTATGCATGCTGTAAACTGAGCCATAATTTACTTAACCATATTATAAAAAATCTCATGTATGTAACGTATTATGTAGCTAGCTATTTACCTATAGTTTCAGCTTACAGTAGCTATAAAATAACACACCAAAATATTATTTAGCATAAATAGCTACAACAAACATGCTTATATTAGTTTCATTGGGAATCCCATGCACGTCAGTTGAGGAACAGCATACATCACATTAAATGGATTAGACAACAATGAGCAATGTTCAGTTCTCTCGTCTAATGATGTACGCTATCATTACCAATCAGTTTAGTGTAAAAGAAGGAATTGTATGAGTAAACATCAGTGTATTTCTTATTTTACCCATGTAGAAGTTCACAATCTGCAGGAGGAGAATGTGTTTGGGTAAACACCGCTGAATAGCTCACCTTATCATTCAGGCACTGCAAATCCTTCAGGGTCCACAAATCTTCTCAGACCAAATTCAGAATCCACCACTACAATAACGGATCTTGCATTGCTTCCATTAAAAGGTTGTGGGATATGTTCAATAAAGTATGTTCAATAAAGTGAACAAATAGATCACTATCCACACTGCCTTCTATTAGACGAACATCTTCTATGCCACGTGTGGTAAGTACTGTGATAGCTGAAATAAGCTTTCTTCTAACTGTAATAATTCGAGTATCAAGATTTGCAACACAACATACATTGATCGAGAACTTAGCTCTTAAGCAAATACAAATAGTTTTATACATATATAGCGTAAGCTCCCATTTATCAATATGCAAACTTACTAGCTTCATAACTTTGTGAGGAAGTATCGCAGAATAAAAAGTTTTATATCGTTAAAATCCTTATTAATGCCTCTTTCAATCCCCTGGATTATAAGCACATAGTGTCAATGGATCAGAAGTTATGTGCGCTTAAATGTTCACAAGCGTTATTGGGGCGAACCTGAGCGAGCCCCACTCTAACGTGGAAAACGTACGGTGGTCCATGCGCGAAAAACCGCGGCGAAAAACGGGATTGCAACACACTACTGTAGTTTGGTACGGTGGTTCATGTACAAACAAACACGATAAACTTACGGATACTTCCATACAAGTGCTTTGGCATTGCAAAAATATCCGTCTTCATGTCCTGACGTTCCATATTAGGCTGGTACGGTCAACCTTGCACGAACAATAAAACGGCACAGATTACGGCCACTCCATATTAGGCTGGTACAGTCAACCATGCACGAACAATGAAACGGCAAAGATTACGGCCACTCCATATTAGGCTGGTACGGTCAACCATGCACGAACAATGAAACGGCAAAGATTACGGCCACTCCATATTAGGCTGGTACGGTCAACCATGCACGAACAATGAAACGGCAAAGATTACGTCCACTCCATATTTGGTACGGTCAACCATGCCACGATGAACGAAACGGCGAAGATTACTGACTACATTAATTTGGCACATGGACTCGATTACTGACTGCACTCATTTTGGGACGTGGACGACGATGGACAGAGAGGAGAGGCTGAGAAGAAGAAGAGAACAATATTTGGCTGGTACGGTCAACCATGTCACGATATCGTGGGGATGAAACGGCGAAGATTACTGACTATATTAATTAGGCATGTGGACTCTATTACTGACTCTGTACTTATTTTGGGACGTGGACGACGATGGACAGAGAGGAGAGGTTGAGAAGGAGAAGAGAACAACATCATGTTAGACGGAACAGAAACTGCAGAAGAGAGAGCAGAGGCTGGAAGCAAGGAGAGCACGTGAGAGACGTCGGCGTGCCATGATGTCTACAGAGCAGCGACAAACGTTGTTGCAGCGGAGAAGGGAAGCTTGACAACGTACTGAATCGATAGCAGAAAACCAACCTCTCGAAATTCCATCCTTTTGTACACGTGATCGTGATTTGCCGATTCCAATGTTTCCGTATATTACTGCATTCTACTCGTTGTCCACGGTTTTACTCTCCACACTGTTAAGACTGAAAGTGAAGTCTACTATTGATGCTTGTGTTAATTATGCCATGCAAGAGTAAGTGTTTTCTCTCATGCCAATAGCTCATTGGTTGTGGTAAATCCTTCACTGCTTCAGCAAAAGAACTCATAATAACTTCATGCATGCATCCTCAGGCTCGCCCCCTGATGTTGAACATCTGTCTAGTTTAATTATCAATACCTGTCCCATATTATCAATATTGCATTAGCGCTTATGCTTCAATTATCAATAACCACAACTTTGACAGTATCATACCCAATAAAATAGATAAAAAGAATATGGTATAGTTAATTACAAAATACATAGTTTAACTAATTATGCTGCAGCCCAAACAGTACATGAATAACATTACAAAAACTACTAAATAAGTACAGAACTAAATATAGCTATTTACCTATAAGTTCTAGAATGTTCTATTCAGTACACTAATTGAAAGTGAAAAATTGGCATCATGGCAATCTGTGCCAGTTTCATCAACCTGCACAATCATATCTGCATTTACACGATTCATCTCTTTCCTAAATAAAGTACGAGGATCTTCTGAGTGTTTCAGTACAATATGTTGTAGCTTCTTGCGGGTCAGACCCAATTTAGATGAAGTTCGGCAAATGTAGGAACACTACACACCATGCCAACAGCACTTTGTAATTCATTTTCCAATTCGTCTAAGTATGCATTGGGTTTTTTTGAACTTTTTACCATTAAATATTTAACAAGTATCGTCTACTCAAAAGCATCAAGTTTACGTTCAGATCCATGGTATTGCTCTTTACGCTGCACATCACTAGCCTTGTTAAATTTACAATTCACAGATTTTTCACTGATTATTAACAAGTCAGCAATTTCAGTAACACTGTAGTCCCTGTAAAGGTAAAGCATAACCACCCTCCACCACAAATCAACCAACAACGGAAGCAGCATAACAACATTCGAACCCTGAAACTTGATTGGCTATTTTCTCACGTGAGTGTTTTATCTATTCACGGACAAGCAACTTAAAAAGCACTGTAGGGTAGGCTTGTAAAATTAGGTTTATAGGTACATAGTAGACTAAATACGTAAGTATGCATTGGAGACTAGCTAAACTATGGTAGGATTAGGGGACTATGTGGGTAGGCGTAACAGACTATACGTAGCTATAGGCATAGGGGACAAGCCCGACAAGGGAGCTTGAGTCCCATCGTATGATCTATGGTACAGTTTTAATGCAACGTTGCAATCACGTATGTGTGTGAGTGCAATCACACACGAGTACAAGCACAACCACTTGCGAGTGCGAGTGAAACTACTCGTAAGTGAAGTAGTGCTGAACTCTTTCCAGATGAGAGAAACAGTTTGCTGAGTGCTTCCCAGATTGAGATGCTTGGGACTAACCGCAATGGTATTAAGTCTAGTCGTAAGTGTACTCGTCTCAAGTAAGCTACTCGTAAGTGTACCCATCTCAAGTCTACTCGTAAGTGGTATTTCTGAATGCTTTCCAGATGAGAGAAACAGTTTGCTGAGTGCTTCTCTTTCTGATTTAGTGGCTTCTCAACTAAATCTACTGCTGATTTCTCTTCAATAATCTACAAATAATTATCCAACTTGTACACTTGCATATGCATGCTGCCAAGTTATAAGCTACAAAGCTACTAAGCCAGAGCATTTGGATCAATTTGCTTTACTACATATACTAGCTATGTAATGTTAACTCACCACTGTCACAACTGACTCATTTGGAATAAACGCTGATGGACTCAAATCAACAAATTCGCCTTTCCACTTTTCGCCTTTAAAGGTCATCTGAAATAGAAAATTGACTTGTGCTTATAATGTAGCTTAGGGATGCTAATAATGAGTGGTATGTGTGATTTGGTGATACTCAACTTTGTTTAGCTACTGCAGCAGTTTTAAAACATTGCAGTTGGTGACATCATTAAACATCATACCGAGAATAAGGACACGCACATTTGTATTGAAATGTATGGAGTTACGCATGTGCTCGATCGATTTCCAGCGAAGGACCATGGCTAAGGGCCTTAGCTTTGCCTATCATATTATCACACTTACTGCTTGTTTTGTAACGGATATTCAATTTGAAATGAGCACTGATGGGTGCAAAACAGTAGGTTTGTGGGACTGGATCGATGAATGGGATTGCAATGCATCTCAAGCGAGCTTTCTATATACACTTTGACTCCAGTCACTTAGTAGTTGATGGAATGATGCATTATAGTCAGCATTAGTGGTAGGTTAATGGTAGACCAGTGCAGTGAGGCTTTTGTTACTAGACTGATACAGTGCATGTAATGGATCATTCAGTATAATTTAAAGATTTTTAATAATTCATGTGTACTGGATATTTGCAATTTTGCAAATTAATGTCAGTGGTCCCATGGTGGTACTGGATCTATTGTTACACTTTGTCATTCAAGGTGACAGCAATAATCTATACAGTAAGGCCTTGTTGATTATTATATCCCAATACAGGTGTTTGCAGTGCTAAGCAGCACATGAATGGTGGTCTTGTGCAGCAGACTCCAGAAGACATAATCAAGAGTTGTATAGTGTTGATACATTTATACAGCTTTATTTATTTCAGTGGTTTACTATTTAACTACTGTTATAAGCATAAATATATGAAACAAAAATCAAGTACAAGTATACATGGCAAGCACCACGTACAGCAAGTACATATAAATGATCAAAACATGACTAGTATATACGTACTAATGAAAGTTATAACTGCAAAGGAGATCGGATGTTGGCAGCTGCATTATTCGATCATGGTTGAATGTTGGTGTGTACATTTAAAATGGGACCAGCAATGACTATACAGGATATATTCACCACAAGCTCTAAGTCCTAGAGATCTCTTCCATTGTTTAGCCAGCCATGTCACAACCACACTAAAGTTAACACAAAAAGAATAGTTGCTTGTTACAACACCTTAAGTTTCTCACTTCTACCCATTTATAGAGTACACATGCGTCAGTATAATCATAGGGTAGGGTATAATATAATGGCCGTAGTAGTACAAGGTCAGCCCGCCTTAAGACCTTGTTCTTTTTCCATAAATAACTAGCACTTCCTTTCTCGAAGGTTCAGGCTGTTCTTCGTGCTGTTCAGACATTATAGGTAGTTTGCTACTGTGAAAGAATTTACGGGTAGGCCAAGTAGGAGGATTATAGCCTTACCTATTCAATGTGTTAATAGGATTCAATTGATAACTAGGAATACGCATTGTGCAGAACGCCTCACGTGATAGTACATGTACATTGAAATTTATTTGTAGCTATCTATCAAAATGTTACATTTGCAGTCAGATATCTGTGTATATATAGCTATGTTATGTGTAGCAGGGGAAGGTGAATATTGTTACATAATTACTTGTAATTGTGAAAATGTTTTTGATAATTGCACATCGGTAGTGGCAAGTCTCTGTAGCAGCATACACAGAAGCCATTTAGTCAATAAAGTTAAAAAATTTAACTACTTGGTAACTTGTCATGTGTGATCACAAGACGAATTTTAAAGAAACCGGACATAAACGGATAGATTGACTATAGTTGCGAAAATTTATAGAGGATGTTTTGAAGATTGTAGAGGTTAAAGGAGGTAGTACAAAGGCTGTACGAGATTGTAACAGAGTGACGGGCCCCACATAGCAGAGGCAATTAATATCAAGAGTCACGATAGTGAGTCGCGAGAATGGAGGAAATAGGTGCCACCATTCCTAAGTACCAGCCATTGCGAGTTTTATGGTGCCCATTGTGCGACTACGCACGATGAACCATCCTTTCCCGCCCAATTCGCCCGTTTACTAGACAATTAGTACATTCATTGTTTGAAGAATCAATATCCCGAAGTTGATAGACATCGATTCAGCCATTCTTCTGATACAGCCTTATAAATGCCTTCCTGTCACCACAAAAATTTTTACGTGACTCCTTTTTTTTTCTATTTCCTTTGCACACTTTTTTGGGGGCTTGTGGGAGCTTTTGTGAACCCCGGAAGCTTTTTCAAACTCTCTTTTTATACATTCACTTGTTTGTCTATGTATAAGTATACATTTTGATGGCGATACATCAATATATCACAATATTCGATAAATCGATACGACCTAAATGTGTATCACATCAGGCGGTATCACTGCCTGATGTATCACCATATGGCAATAATTCAATATATTGTTGCATCTCTAATCTATGTATACTCAGGTCATTCTGTATGCAACACAGGCATATCAAAGCCAATCTGGACACAGTCACTCGTGGTAATAGCACATGTCTTTTCTAGGGGACTGCTGTCAAACTTTAGTGGATCAGCACTTATCAGGAAGCTTTAAACCACGCAATTTAGATGATGCTTTACCATTGTTGCTGTTTTCTGATGTGTGTTCTAAAAATAGTAAATGCATATCTCTTGCACACTTTCCACTTCACAAATTTGATTCTGGTATTGTGACCACTTGTTGTTAGCTGATGCAATACTTACTTAGCTCAACACTCATATTCACCAGTGATCATTGGTGGTGATGATATACAGGGTGTTCAAACAGCCAAAGTAGTCATTCTTGACACAATGAAGAAAAAATGGAATAGATTACATAGCATCTCTTTCCACAACAAGGAACAATGTCGTAGTAGTTCCCATCAGCCATGAGTCCATCTTAGTCATTGGAAGATGTACTGGTGGTAAAGGTATTGCAGCTATATGAAATTTGTCAATTCCTCGTGGTCCAGAGGACCATGACTTACTCGAGCATAACAAAATGCATCGTCTTTAAATTTCTGGTAGTAAATTATTCCCAAAATTTCTTCAGTTACTCACACAGCTTCATTAACTGGTTACAATTTGAATTCTGTATTGGTTTTTTTAACACGACTTAACTTTTTGTTCATTTCTGTTTGAATAAGGACTCCATTCTTGCAAATTCTTTTGTTCAGCCCCTTCTCTATGTAAAATTCACGCGAGTTTGGTACATGCGAGTGTCAAGTTTAGCACTTTGAGCATACACAAAGACATCTTTCGCAAGGAATTTAAACTTGGGAATTCAGTTGTTTCAATGTAGCCTGCTGATGATGCAACGCATAGTACTGCGAGGTGTTCCCCAGGTATATCAAGGCCTCATGCATTGACTTGGCAGCATCTTGGATAGATTCTTCTTGAATGTTACCAAGGATAGCGGGGTCATTGCGTCCAGCTAGTACTTGTAAAGTTTCTTAGCTCGGTTGTTGTTTCTGACTGCTTTCCTTGAGCACATTGGCTTAGACGACAGGTTCCAGGTCAGGGAACTTTGTCCATCAACAATCGGGTTTTCCTTGTTTCTCGATCGGTTGTGCTCTAGCCTTTCTTGCTGAAGGCGGTCTCCAGAAATGTCTCTCCGGCCCCCAAAAGTGGAAAGGTCTCTTCTTGAATGTTTTCATGGTCTTGTAGGCCATCCTGATCATCACCTTGTCATGGGTCTCTCAACTGTGTTTTCTCCGAGCAACCGGCCACTGTCACGTGACTCAGCTCTACTTCCAGCAGGTATCCTTCAACAGCCACGCCTCTTCTACTGGCTGCACCAGTTTCTAGTCAGGCATATTCTATATATGGTGGAAACAAAAGCGTTCCTGGCTATGGCCAGCAGCCCTATCAACAGTTAGTGTTGCACCGATATGGAATTTTTAGCCAATATTCCGATTACCAATAACATCAACCGATCCAATATGTAATGTATAGTTTGCTTACTGATTAATAAGTCTAGCATGCATACATACAATACAATATCTACATGGTACAACACATGTGGCATACATGACCTGAATTATTTGAAGTTATACACAGTACCAACTAAGAAAATTATTTTGTATAAACAAGAGTTCTTCTGATATTTTTGATTTCTTTTATCGTCATGTAGATTTCCAGCTGCAGAGAACAATCTTTCAGATGGTGCTGAAGTAGCTGGTGTAGATAAAAATGCCGGGCTAGTTTTGAAGAATGGGAATTCTTGACCATGTTGTGACCACCATAAAAGGGTCTCCTGTTTTAAAATCAATTATAGGCACTTCAATGCAATTTTTCAAGAGATCCAACTAAAGTGACATGAGCTGTTGAATGCCACTGTTTTCAGCAGCATAAGCTGCTAAAGCCATTTTTTGTTCTTGTACTGATTTCATCACATAAAATGTGGAGTTCCACTTTGTTGAGAAATCTTGTTTTAGTTTGTGCTGTGGAACATGAGGCTTTCTTGGATCCTTTTAAGATTATAGGAAGCAACAGAAGAACGATGAAAATGTCTAACAATATACTCTTGCATATTGCAATGACATCATTAATTGCTCTCTTGAGAGAGTGGGCAAAGCACCCAAAATGAGGCAGAGACGTGTCGTGCATTGCTTTCATCATATTATTGGCATTGTCGGTAATAACTACATGCACTCGTTGTAGTGCTATATCCCACTTTCCAAGCATGGTAAGAATTTGAGCAGCTATGTATTCACCTGTGTGAGATTCTGTTAGACATTGTGCATGTAAAATTGCTGATGTTCTCTTAAATTGACTATCAATCCAATGTGCTGTTAAGCTGAGCAGTGAAGTATCATTCACACTTGAACTCCAAGCATCAGTGGTGAAGCTTACATAGTTTTCTTCAACACCAGCTGTATTGCTATTGTTAATAAGTTTAAGTACCTCCTCTTTCATGCCTGCGTATATCTTAGGAATAATGGTTTCTGTGAAATATTTTCTACTGGTGTGTGTTCAAACATTTTTAAGATCACATCTTCCACCATCGAGATAGGTTGACAACCAATAGCTAACATTTCACTGATTTTACGATGAACTCACTGGCTCAGTGATCATTTATGTTAGGTCTTGCACTTCAATTAAAGAAAGCTGGCGTTCTAGTGATCGTTTCCTTGTCTCCTTAGGTTGTTTTGGCTCTATTTGCTTTCCTTTCCAAGTGTTTTGTATGAATTTCTGGGTGCTTGGTCATCAGATGGTGTACAAGGGTAGTGGTGGTGAACGACTTTGTAGTATCAGCTGCCTCCAGGCACTTTTGCCTCACATGCTTCATGAATAGTGAACTTGGTGTCCTTACCGACCGACTGTAAAGAACTCCCAAATTACGGATGTTTCCTATTTGACTTCACTGCCATTTTCAATTGTAAACAAAATAATTGATAATTATATGCATGTGTATATCACGTGCGTGAATATCATATCAGCTCTTATTGTACTTGGTGTAATCCAATACCGATATGTATATTACAGGCTGATATATGGTTCATCTGATAGCTGATCCAATTATCAGTGCAATACTGTCAACAGTATTAGTTTTAAAAACAATGTAATGACAATTTCTCCTGTAAAATGTGTGTGGCAATTTGTAATTGGTACCGTAATTTTCATGTGGTATAATGGGAACTACATATTATAAATTTGAATACATTGCAGCTAAAGTAGGGATTAAGTCTTGTAGAGGTGCTGGAGAATGTGTTTAATTTATGAAATAATAGATGGGTGGTACGAGTGGATGTGACACAGTTGAAAAATTGGCTTTTCTGGTCGACCCTGAAATAATATTTGCTTTTATAAAGGAGGACCACTATCCTTAAACACTTCACTAAAATATTTCATCATGATAACACCTAGTGACCAGGTTATTGGATTACACATAGTCATAATTTAGTATGCCTTCATCCATGTCATCAGCTGTAAGGGATCCTCATTCATCAATGGTCGGTCATTCAACATTGATAATTTCAATATTTCATTTAAATGATTATTTCTTCACAGATAAGTATCTTTGTGTTGGTCATTTCCTTCTACATAAAACTCCTTCTACATAAAACCTAGTTCAGTATTTTTGTTGCATACGTATATTTTGATGCAGATAATCATCTATTTCACATTAGATGACATATATGGTAATAATTGTCCACTAGCTAGAATCCTGTAAATAACATGTCAATTAGCTGGCTTTATGTTGTTGGTAGCAAAGCCATTGCCCCTTGAACACCGCGTGGAGGTTTAACAGTTGTTCAACATTGATCCACGTACTGAATGGTATGGATACAAACATGTACTTGCACAATTCTACTGCATGCGGGTAAGGGTATCTCTTAGTGGTCTCCTTCTGCTTCCTAATTATTGTGGTAACTTCCCAAGGGTACAGATAAAATGTGCTTCCTATCTTGCCAACAAAAGCAGTGAACTGGGTAGTACAATACTGTTGAATTTAAACTTGTAACTTGTGTGTGTTAAACTCGCGTATATTTTCCATAGTTCTTCGAGTATTTTCTGTAAACTCGCGAATAATCCTGCACACGCATGAAAGTTTGTTGTGTCAATTTTGCTTGCATGCCTTTCGAGCTTGAGTATCAGAAACTCGCACGTTCGAGTATTTTATTTATTAAATTTACCAGTTAGGTGCTGGAGGCGTACACAGTAGGGAAAGCCTGTACGAGGTGTTTACCTGAAGCCAAGAATCAAATGGAGTCTCGAACCATAGTATCTATGTTTGAACGGAGTATTATCACTAGCTAGATGGTCAACTCGTGACATCCGTTCAGTACACATGTACGATGTCAACATAGAAAATATCCATTCTTACTTTCATTCCCGAGTTGTTAGTAGCGACCAGAGGATCTTTAACTTTGTTAATGCAACACACACGTGCGTCTGACCTAAAAATATTATAAATGCACGTGTGATGCCGGCAATGGTGTAAGGTACATACAGGGTAGTATACGTATGTAGATGGTGCACTGATGTGATAAGCAATTTCTGAATGGCTCAGGGCATGTAATGCCTGCATGCTATTAGGAATTACATGAGGAAGGTGAAGTTGAAATATCAACATGTAATGAGCATAATTACGCACTATTACAGCAATTCTAAAGATTTCACGTTACAAAAAATTAAATTGTCATTTCCGGGGTATATAAGGTGTCACGTGTCCTTCAATCCGGCTCTTTGTAGAAAATAATGTATGGCTGATCTTATATGGATGCAGGAACTGTATGACGTATAATTTCTACAGGGAGAAGAAACAATGTGCATTTACCTATATATAAGGGGGGGATAAATGGGAGGGACATGTTGATATTTCAACTTCACCTTCCTCATGTAATTCCTAATAACATGCAGGCATTACATGCCTTGAGCCATTCGGAAATTACATTTTGGAAAGCTCCATCTCAATATCAACATGTAAGTTTGAAGCAGCTGAGGACAGTACGGCTTTCCGGAAAGAGAATTGGTTGCTGTCCTCAGGTAATCGATGGTAAAACCTCTGTTAGGTAGGTTCAGAGGACTAGTCTGCTGCCTGTAGAATATCTGACACTGTAACCCCTGACCAAGCAGCTTTAGAACTGGCTGCCCCCTGACTGAATGGGCCTTAAGGATTCTCGTGTCTATCCCTGCATCTTGCAGGCATGTCTTCAGCGATCTCGCGATGGTACAGCTGGTCACAGGGTCATGTTTCCCAATCCATGAGAGGAAAAGTGTTGTCTTAGGGCTATCAGACTTAAGGGCCCTAAATTCCAAAGTTCTGGCCTCATATGCCTGCAGTGTCACCACAGGACCCACTTGTGGGTCTTCTGGGAACCTAGGATAAAAGAAATCTGCCAAAGGCTTAGATGACCTACTCTGCTTTGACAGGTGTTGAGGCTTAAACGCTAGACCTGATGATGTAAAGGAACGAGCCTGGATATCCAGCCTTGACAAGTCCACAGATCTTGATGGTCTAGCTAGGGCTAGCAACATTGCTAACTTGATAGACAACAGTCGGAGCGACAGTGTATCATTCCCACCTAGTTGCTTCAAATACCGAAGTACTACTCCCACCTCCTAGAAGGTAGCTTACCTGGGTAACGGTGGT
The DNA here is from genome assembly GCA_963930835.1 of Spongia lamella. NCBI lineage: Eukaryota > Metazoa > Porifera > Demospongiae > Dictyoceratida > Spongiidae > Spongia > Spongia lamella. The sequence goes on along the minus strand of OZ005752.1, from coordinate 6,153,339 downwards.
CTTTCATTGAAGGTACCCTTAAGCATTCTTGTTACTACTGTGTATCCATCCACTTCCTCATGGACAGCTGAAATAGCAGAGCGGTAGGAATTGAGCGATCGGTATTGATAACCTTTGTTAAACAAGTAGGCCAGAAAGTTGGCAATATCCTCTAGATTTCGTCTGCCAGCCAGCCTGTCAACAGGGATGGATTTAGTGCCTGAAGATCTGGGTGTATAGCCTTCAGTCTTTCTGAAAATAAATGCTATTTCTGTTGACACGAACCTTTGCTCTTCTGATTGTGATACTCACTCTGCGCCATAGCCTGCTTCTTATCGATTAGGATGGCGTCTTAGGCAGCTAGAGCAAGCATGTGCATATTTGCATTCTGGCATAAATGTACACTGATTTCCTCGATCATTACAACCTACAAATTGGGACTGACTGTTCCATTAGGTGAGGAAACTTAGCTGGTGGATCCTTCCTACAGTTATCTTTAGAACCTGCCACATCCGAACAATTCAGTGGCAAATGAAACTCACTAAAACAGTGGCTACAGAGTGAGATAGCCTATATAGATTCTTCCAGCAATTGTTTTATTAAAGTCCACTTCTTTCCATTCTAGGGATTTTCTGTTTGCTGCTTTACGCCGGTAAAAGATATCATGTCACCCAGCCCTCACCAACAAAGTGTCGGTAGGCCTTGAAGCTCTTGATTATGGTTGTTTGATAAGTCACAGAATGGCTGATGTAATTTGGTTATCTGGAACTCAATGCTGAAACCATCAATGAATTACACTCCAGCCATAACATAATGTTGGTTATCAGGCCTTTACATGAACTATGATGTGCCTTCGTACAGCGCGACAAACTTTCTACTTCCGCCTTCCAGCTATCAGCTCCTTCATATCAATATAATCCAAATCTAAGACGTTTGACTAGTTTTGATGGCAGCTCTGGTAGATATATCAATGCTGTTTTGCTTTTGACCCTGGCGATGAGACTGAGAAGGTTGAAATCTCCTGCAGATAACGACCCTAACACTCCAGTAAATACATAAATCGTCTTACAGCATGTACTGATGGAAAATACCCGCGGAATCACCTGACCTGAAAATTGTTGGAGGTCCTTTAAACAGTTTCTGCGATCTTCATAGAAACCAACTAACTTACAAGAGCTATCAGAATGTATTGAGGAATTTTGGCAGTCTTTTACCCCAGAAATCAGTTAAAGAAGTAAATGGTAAACCTAGTGGGTATTGAAACACCGCTACTACCTAGCTACTAACCTCAGATTCAACAATGTTGTTTTTATCAATGAGGATTTTAAGGGTCTGTTTGCTGATGCATAAATGCAGCTTAGTGAAGTCCACCGACATCTAAAAATAGACACATGCATATAATATTTACAGTGTACATGCATATAATTGTGTATTTGCTGTAATCATTTTCACTATAATCACTTTCACTGTTAATTTTGAAGAATATACAACTTAAATCACCAATAGTAATTCACCAACAGTAAACAAACCACAGTACATCTTAACTGCTGTGAATCTAAGTCATTGTTACACCGTTTCCTTGGTTTATTGTTCAACCTCCTGTTGCTTTCTTCCACTGCTACAACACAACTGTGCCATTCCACATTTTCTTTTTAAGATTCTTATATTGGATAAAACTGAAAATACAAGGACTTATAATAATCCATCAAAACAGGATTCAGCTTCAACTTCCCTAGCCTCCCATGCACTTTAGACCGCTTTCTTGTCTCTTTATCAAATAATTTTTGTACTAATTTAACAGCAAAATTTCGGTGGGAGTAAAATAATAATCAATCAATCAATCAATTCCGCATCTTGGTGGATTTTATCTCCTCCAAATCTAACACTCCACTTGAACACAAAATGAATACATTCTGGTGTTGTAATAGGGTAAAGTAGGGTAGCCTGAACAGTAGGTGACTGGGTAGTACTGGTTGACGGAATCACAGTGACACTCAGTTCCATTAATGGATGGAGTCACAGTGACAGAATGGGTAACATATCAGGATGGAGTTGCATCAATAGACAGATCACTTGTGGACAAAGTTACATCATCCGTGTCAGACTCACTGGTGGATGGAGTTAAATCAACGGACTTAGTAGCACTGGTAGACAAAGCCACACTTACAGACTGGTGGTGGATGGAGTTGCGTTCCTATGTGCAGTAAATCCCTCCAGGTGGATAGCATGAGAATTTTGCTAAAATTAAAGATGGTCTTTTGTACCTCTTCTATTTTCTGTTGATGTCTAGATGTAAATCATCACACATTTTGTTCTATAAGAAACAGTAAACCATCAATTTATGTATCTAGCACAAATATACATATGCACATACCTGCTTTTCTTAGTCACTTTGTTCATCATACCGTAGATTGGGAATCTTCCTTTCGCTGGTTGTAAAGTTACATGGGCAAAATGTTTGATGAGACTTAATTTCCTTGCACATGTTAAGAAATGGTGTAGCAATCATGGCATTGTACGAAATTGATGAAGCAATCAGCTCCCCAAGCTTCTCCGGCATGTGTGGATGGGAGGCAGGGCCTTTGATTGAAGGCCTTACCATTCTGCTCATCCTCCTCCATTGTTTCACCATGGGTAATAGGGTGGCTGGTGTCTACATGAATCCTGCGTGCATGCTTTTCATGTTTACAAAGATATATGGAACACAATGATTAGAGAAGATCTTTTATGCAGAAGGGGACCATTCATCTTCCACAAGGAGGATTAGAAAAGCTGGTGTTTGCTGGTAAACAAAAAAGTTGAAAAGGTTAAAAAATTGTTTTCTCTCAAAAGTATAGTAAACACTAAGTACAATTAATTTTTATGGTAGCTAGAGCATGCAGTTCTTGGCCGCTCCATTTTTACAGCCAGGGTGTTTTGGTTGAGATTTCACTTCTTTTTTAGAAATAACAGGTCATTTATTAGTTACATATATGCAGAACATTAGTGACTGTTCTATTAGAGAGTTGATATATTGTTGCTACAATTATGGGTCACCAGGTCTAAACCAAGGCTCAGTGTGTCATCCCACCATATATACTTATAATCCAGGATGTCTGTACCAAACATAAGCATTTTATCAAAGAAGTTTTGTGTCAGCCTTGACAATATCTGTGTTTCCACACTTGACATGTTACTTATAAAGACGGCTTATTTCAACTATGTTTATATAAGCGCCTCTTTTAAAAAATTTCATCAAAAATTACACCTACTTGTTTTCGTGATCATAAAATCGGCTATGCTGCTCCAATTTACAAATCCATCAAAATGGTCCACTTTTAATGTTAGATTAGTGGCTGATAAAAATTTCAGAACAATAGCACCAACAGGTTTTCCGGTAGGTGTATCAAAAAATTGGTTAAAAATTTTATCGACTATCGCTCATATTTTCATCAATGTTTAAATTGGTGCACAAGAACATAGTTTCCGTACGCTTTTATTGTTTGGTAAGAAGAAGAAAGATGCAAAGAAAATCCGATGAGTTTCTGGGACTCGTATCTCAGGAACTGCTGGGGCTATTTCTTTCTGATTTGGTATGTAAGGTACTGTATATGAAGACACTAAAATATGTAGATCTGGTAGAAATAGATAGGTGCCATAGTTTTTGAGTTATGATAGGCTGAAATTGGCTACTTGACCGGTCGCATAAATAACACACTGGTGTGCCCGCACGTATTTCTTGTTTCTTGGCCGCTGACACCCAACCGTGTGTCTTAATGAAAAGCAGCATAAATGTATACAGCTATATAATTAAAGCACAATATAATCAACAAAAGCATTGTCTGTTTCATCTTCATCTGATGTATCTATTGTGCTATCAATGACTTTGGGTATGGGGATATCTGTGTTGTCCCCATCAACTGCTTTGCTTATTCCTGCACGAAGAAAAACATTAATGATAAATTGTGGGTTATCTGATATGTAATCCCACAGTTCCACCAGCCAACTTCCTTCATTATAGCCACTGTAGGTTTCTTATGGGAAACAACTTTTGAAACAAATTCTCCAGGCCAAGTCTGTTTTGCTCTTGCTTGGACCAGTAGCAAAGATAGGATCAGCAGCCTTTTAAAGTTAATTCACAACAGATAAGTAAATATATGGAAACATCAACTTACTCTTTTGGCATCATAAGGTGTGTCAGCAAACCACAAGTCAGTTTCTCCGAAACTCTCATCTAAGTTATAACGTTAGATTTCTGCTAAAAAGTAAAGTAAGTAGTAATTAAAATAAGAGTGTTGACAGTAGTTTGCAATGTACTGGGATAATACAAATCATTATTACTGCATGTCTCCTCTACATTGCTTGATCCATTCCAAAAAGTCTTGAAAGACAATGGAAAATGAAGGTTGGCCAAAAATTATTTGGGCTGTGATGCCACTTTTCTTGGACACTTGAGAGATAAAGTTGTTTAATATTGTGTGTATTGACTAATGCATTATTCACCTATTATAGCAATATGACACGAGGTACGGTAAAGATAGGAATTTCTGGTGTACTCAGACACATTATCAGGTACCATTACACTACATGCAAATTCTATAATGTGATTATTATGGTGGCTCCTGCCAGTAGTTTCGCAATCATAGAAAAACAGTTTGTTTCCCATCAAGTGAAATGGTGGATCTGGAGCTTAGGATATTCTCAGGCTCTTCATCAAAATACGAATTTCTTCTATTACATTATCTTCTGGTAATGGTGAAGGTATATTCTTTTGCCACGATACTTCAGTCTAAGCCATAGAAACCCTCGAGGCAGTTGGTAGTGACCTTGCCATCATGTGTAATATACTCCTGTGGCCTACCAGCCGTGTTCTCAAGGAGCTTTAAAATGCATTTGCTATGTACCATGTAATTTAGAAGCTACATCATGCAATGTTCCAAGGAATTGTTTTGAGTGATGCCCGTGAGTTAGATCAAAGGAGGCTTTATGGGTGTCTCTGTTGTTAAAAATAGTTATATCTTCAATTAGTTTTGCCACCTCATCGGGCTTTACATTGTGGCCATGTACTTTCTGATAGGCTACTAAGCATTATGTAGCAATTGTGAAATGCAATGAAATTGGACATTTAATAGTCAACTACACAACTTAGGCAATTACAGTAACACTACAATGTCTCCCTCCCTTTAAATTGAGCTGTACCATATAACTGTAGATAAAACAACAAGGCTAATATTGCGGGACACACTTTCAAGTTTTTAACAATGGTTTCATGCATTTATTTTAAGGGAAATACTTATCACAGCACCAATGTTGTGAAGAAAGTAGCAAATGTAGAGGTTCATAAGGACAAGAAAAGACCTGGCATATGTATGACTACAATTGTCATTTCCTCAAGTGGTAATCTTAAAACAACCAATCACATTGAAGCCCTCTAAAAGCCTATGTTAATTATAAATGCAATAGGTAATAAACACTACGTACATAGTTAAATCTTGACACACAGCCCTTGTCAATGTATTCTGCTGTCACGAGTTTATATCAAAAGAAAACAGGAAGTGTAAGTGCACAATGTCATGGCTTGTTGCCAAGAGCAGAAAAGCGATTAAGGATTGGTGTGAGCATCATGCATATGTAGACAGGTCTATGCTCTTTCAATGACAAGTAGTAAGTACTCAAAGAAATGCTCAGTTTTGATAGCTAGCAATATGATAACATTTTAGCATCTCCAACATATTCCCTCATTGTTCTAACACCTCCCCTGAGTCCTTCCCTAGTTTCATGGTCTAATGCTCCAACATCTAGAGCAGCCTAATAATACTCTTGTTTCCAAATCGTTGGAAATTTTAGATTTGCAACGGTGGTGGGCTGTTCTGGGTCTAATTGTACACATTTGATGTGATAACATTCCTGGCAATTGTTCACATTGAATCATTTTTGACCCATCTTCAGGGTCAGGTAAACGACACTTACAGTATATAAAAACTCAGTTTAATGAAAACTGTTTTGTTGTTTGCCTTGAAAATGGAAACTTCTCTAAAATACCTTTGTCGAAACATTATTCCAAATGAATTTGTACGTATGTCTTGGTTATAAATTAAATTAACAGGATTGTCGTTATATGCAAAGTTTGTCATCATTGCAATTGCATATAAACCACAATCTGTACAGCTTGTTTGTATCTTGAATGAATGCAACTGTGACCTCAGCTACTGACAATGACTGTCTGTGTGTATAAATTAGGTTTCATTTGTAGGGAATCATAAACTTCTATTTCATCTTTTTTTGCAAACAGCTGTAGATGCACTCTTTCAAACAACTGCCTGCCCACCAACTCAGCCTTTTTGAGAGCTGATACATCTTCTTGCAGGTCTTCATTAACAATCTCTGAGCAGTCCTTTTCACTGTTTTTTCTTTCTTTCATGTGGTCTTCATCTTCATCCTCGTCATCTCTTTCATCATCATCATCATCATCATGATGCTTGTTATTGACTACTTTAACAGTTAAATCCTCCCACTTGCCATCTTTATCCTTCACAAATATTCTCAAGTCTTCTTAAGTAGAAATTGCATCTGCTCTAGCACTTTACATTGCATCACAATATCTTTATTTGATATTTCATTCATATTACGAAGCATTGTCTGTGCTGAGAATCCTAACCAGGTACATTGAACAATTTTTGGAGCAACAAGAGGTGAATTGGTGGTACATTCCACCTGAATTTCCAGACCTCAACCCTATCAAATTAGTGTGGGGTCACTAAAGCAGTATTTAAGAAATCATTTTAAACCTAAGAGGTTAGAACTCAAGGCAGGTATCAAGCTAACATTAACAGGGACACAGCTAGTATTTTTAAAAGGGGGTTTCCATTAGATCCAAGATGTGGGGGTCTGGGGGCACAGCCCTAGATGCTGACATTAATAAGTGTTTTGAAGGTTGAATTTCATTGATAAAACAACAGACCATGCAGGATGTTGCATTGCAGCTATACTATGTAATTATAAGATCAGAACATTTACCTCACCATACAGTAGCAATACATTATATGCAAATGTCACATTGATCTAATAATTTCATACCGTATAGTGGGTTTTTATGATAGCAATTTACTCTCGTGTCTCATGGAATTTGCAATATTAAAATCCGTTATATTTTATCTCATAACTTGCATATTTTATCTATGGTTCTGCTGGTTCTAGTGGTTGTAATGGTTCTGATAATTCTGTTGGTTCTACTGGTTCTAGTTGTCCTAATGGTTCTAGAAGTTCTAATGGTTCTACTGGCTGCTGGTTCTACTGGTTCTAATGGTTCTAGCTACTAGTGGTTCTGATGGTTCAACTGTTTCTAGTGGTCCTAATGGTTCTACTGGTTCTAATGTATGGTGCTTTGCAATAACAAAATTTACCAACTCCAAGCCAAAAGGCAATGCTATTACCCAGCCTCAGCTTGCTCTATAGCTGGAAATAGACAGAAGGTTGCATTAAACATTTCATTTTCTGAATGAAGACGCCCATCAGCATTAATGTAGTAGATAGGCAGTTTGACTGCACTGGTGCTAGCATTATAAAGATATAAAGCATATAACTCAATTGGCTAACCAATAGACTAAGCTGTTACAAGCAGGTACAGCCTACTACAAGGTGTTAATTAATCAAAGGGACCTCAGTGTAAACAGACAAACCATATAGGTGCTATACAATTTTACAAGGTGTTACAAAGTAAACATTATTTTTATAGGAGACTGAGACTGTAGGTAGGCATAGGAGACTATAGGTAGATTATTATATATAGGTTTAGGAGACTAGGTACGTTTAGGAGACTACGTAGGTAGGTTTACAAGTCAGTTTAGGAGACTTGATAAATTTAGGAGACTATAAGTAGGTTTAGGAGACTAGGTAAGTTTAGGAGACTAAGGTAGGTCAGTTTAGGAGATCACGTAGGTAGGTTTAGGAGACTACATAGATTTAGAAGACTAGAGGTAGGTATAGGAGTCTATATAGGAGTCTCAGTAGGTATAGGAGAGTATATAGGTATAGGAGACTAGGTAGACACAGGAGACTAGGTAGGCATAGGAGACTAGGTAGGCATAGGAGACTAGGTAGGCATAGAAGACTAGGTAGCAGGCTTATAACTGACGGATAACTGAGTCCTGTTACATGACCTATATAGCTATACCATGCATATACAGTATGCCTACAGTACTCATACAGTATGCATTCAGCTTCACCTGCACGACAAGGCAGGTATGTTTGCTAGTCTATTATATAAAGCTGAAAAGCTGTCCGTCTGTCTGTCTGCATTTTTCAGGTCACGTTGATAACTCTGTCATACCTGCATGGATCAACTCTGGACTTGGTTTCTGGTTAGTTTTGGTCTTAAGCTTCATGGAGTTTGTATTTATAAACTTCTAATTGCTGTAGTCGATTGATCTGAATGTGTAACAGGTCATTTTCGCCATCGTTTTCAGTTGCATTAAATTTTAAAATCAGTGTAGATTAGCTTGAATGTTATCAACGGTAACGCAATGACTAAATTGCGCTCACATTTCACTGTTGGCAAAAGTGCCATTACTCAGCGCCAGCAAATCTACTGCAGCTTACTTTGAAATGTCTGAAGCAGGTTACTAATTTTGTGATTCAATAAGTGGGCGTGTCCTTCGATAACATTTGATACATCTTCTGAACAAAGTCAGCACAAGCAGGAGTATAGACAAGTTTGTCTGCACCAGTGCTAGGGTTATACAACTTATAACTCAATTAGCTAATCAATAGATTAAGCTGTTACAAACTGGTACAGCCAGTGGAATCTTGTCCATTATTGCTTAAATACAATGTTTTCATTGCATTCTTTACTTCTGGGCGTGGATATAGCTGTTCCACTACTACAAGGTGTTAATTAAACAAAAAGACCTCAGTGTAAACAGACAAGCCCTAGGAGCTATACAATTTTACAAAGTGTTACAAGTAAACAATGTTGGCTAAACATACAGTCTACCTAGTCTCCAATGCATGCCTACTTATATATGTAGTCTTCTATGCCTATATCTATGCCTACCTAGTCTCCTATGGCTACCTGGCTTCCCATGCCTATAATTATATGTAGTTGCATACTTAGCATCTTGTATCTGCTTAGCCTGCCTGGCCTCTTTTAGTATCTTGAGCTTATTTAGTTTTCTAAACTGAGGCCTACGTGTATATAGTTAGTCTCCTAAGTACACTTGCATGTTTCTCGAGTCTCTACCTATAGCCTTCTCAACACTAGCTACCTAGTCTCTCTAGTCTAAGTCTACGTACCTAAGCTAGTCCCAGCTCTTATGCCTGTTGACTATTTATGTGTAGTTACCACAGGTATATAGGTAGGCATAGGAGACTAGGTAGGCGTAGATATAGGCATAGAAGACTACATATATAAGTAGGCATGCATTGGAGACTAGGTAGACTAGGTATATAGGTAGGCATAGGAGACTAGGTGTTAGGAGACTTGCATAGTTAAGCGCGTGCAGACAGGCTTAGGGTCTAGGGAGTCCCATCGCAATCAGCCGTGCAGAGCATGCATTTAACTATACCTGCACAATAGGGCAGGTCATCTAAGCTTATGCTATCGGGTTAGCCTTTGCACTAAAAATAATGCGCACTTACTGAAAAGTGATACGCGCGTATTGATTGTACTGGAATAGTAAAAGATGCTGTTGCATTTAATAAGCAAAACGGGACAAAGCTAAGGTAAGTGTGTTTATTAACTGTACATGCAACACGATTAGTAATTATGAGTTGTCGAGTCCACTCACTAGTGTAACGGTAATTATAGTTTAAACGCAAGAAGGAAGGATATTGTGGAGTTGAAGGTTATTCTACTCCACAATTCAGGAGGAAAATTAAAGCCGTTTAAGTGAAGAATAGGTATTAGTTAAACCCCACCATGAGTAGGACATCCTTGATATTACACAAAGCTGAAGCTACTACTATCCACTGCAGTATGGCATTTCAAAATTTTGTGTATACATATTATTAACAATGTTTAAATTTTTAAGTTAACTCTTTGTGTACAGGCTCAATGATATGATAAATAACTAATAGAATATGTATAGTTAATCTGTGCACTTGCATTCACTCTCCTCATCACTTTTATAATGTTTATCGATATCTTCTATCCGGAATCCTTCACTAATTCTTGCATACTGTAACAAAAATACAAATGTAATATTTCCACATTTAAACTTGTTATTGAAATTATCGACCTAATTACTAGTAGTATAACTTATTTTATTTCCTAGGCTGAGTGTTATTATCAAGGATATTTGACAAGTGCAGGTGGGGTTTAACTGTCTTGTATCCCACAAAAGAATCATGCCTTTGTTGTTACAAAAATTGGTGGGCTACTCCTCCTGAGAGCCCCGGCCTCATTCCTATTGAGAACCTTAAAACAGTTCCTGCGTGGTACACATAAGCCTTAAAACTTGGACAGATTAAATTGAAATTCTAGCGATCATTAACACTAGAAGTTTGTCGTAAATATTGGCCATCTGCATAAAGTCATTCCTAAAGTGATTGAGTAGAGTAGTGGTAGAGGAAGCAATTTCATATTGGTCAGGCAAAATGCAAGAACCATCTTAAGTGTTAAAGCACGTCTCCCAACACACTGAGCTCAAATTTGGTGGCAATTTTTTGACTTTTCTTTGCAATTACTCTATATATATATATATATATATATATATATATATATACGTTTATTGTTATCATTGTCAAACATTGTTGGTTTGTGCGTGGGAGGATCAAAGAGAAAATTGGTACTATATGTGCCATAAAATGTCAAGTGTACTGTATAGGAAATACAGTACAGTGGTCAGCAAATACAGTACAGTTATTAAAATAATAGTCTGCAACAGCTGCAGTAAACAAATCCCCTTGATAATTGCTCCCCACCTATATAGATTCTTGACACTCCTTAAATGGTTTAACAAAGGATCACAGTACACAAGAGAAAAACACAAAAGCTCAAAAGTCCTATATATCTAGCTGTGTATATGATATCAACCTGCTAAATTTACTATTGCTTGAAAATTAATTGTACAGTTTTCTAACTTCCCAGAAAATGTAGGTAGCTGCAGTAGTGATGACTGCCCTTATCCATTTACATCCATGTCAGACTTTTCAACTATCGGTAACTCGGTTTCACTTGAGTCTGACTTAACATCACCAGATAAAGAATACTGCTCACCGTTTATTATTGCAACTCCTGTAGCCTGTTCCTGCAAAGATGAAGTGCATTCGTACATACGAAGTGCTTTCAAACTTTTGTGTCCTGACTTTTCTGCTATGATCTTTTCTGGTACATCAGTTTTAAACATTCTGGTAATGGATGTAGCTCGTAATGAGTGGTTTGTATAAAGTCCTTCTAATCCACTAGCAGCAAAGAGTTTTGATATAAATCCTTTAAGTGTGTTATATCCCACTCTTTGTTTTGTGTACCAGGAATTTGTAGGACTATTTGCCAATGGGATTTTATCCATGGGTCTCATGTACACATACTCTGCATCTGGTGGTAGCTTTTGTAAATATTTATCCAGTAGTCTGACCATACATCTAAAATTACCTGGCAAAGCATAAACCTTCACCTCTTTGTTACTAACATTTGTATCTTTGAATCTGTGCTGATTGTTCTTTGATATATACTCCACATATATATAATGCACTTGCTCATGGTAGATCTGAGAATCTGTTGGAACTCTTATGAGCTGTCGTAATCTCATGTCATACTGCTCCTGGATACCCCTTAAGCAAAATTGCATCCCAGCATAATAAAGCACAGTGTGCTGTAATACTCTTGGTGAATCATCTCCAAGCAGCCCCCTTCCCATAGCACATTTTCATCCGCATAAGATATCACCGAGGCACTTTTATGCTGAGCACCAATGTCTTCACGATGCAACTCACTACTTACTGTATCAAGAGTACGCATAAGATCACAAAACTGGGTCTTTCTTATCGAATACAGAGAATGGTGCTTTGTTGTCTTATAGTATTCTATTCAATGCACTTAGCAAACATCTTAATGAAGCAGGCGGATATGGTTTGCCATCTTCCCTTCGAGTTTCCATTACAAACCGACACAAACTCTTACAAACAAATTTTGCATCATGACTCTTGAGTACATCCAATGGGACAGGGTCTTCAGGACACAAGTTGTTACGTTCAACGGCCCAGGTTCGAAAGGTATTCTCAGCCCAGCATGTATTACAAAGGGTATTACTCAGAATCACTCCCTTAGCTGCAGTGTCTAACTCTTGTTCTGAAGAAGGGGAGCCAAATCAAGAAGAGGTACAGACTGTACTATCGACAGCGTTAGTACTGTCAAGCAATGTACGCTATTTGGTCTTCCTTATTCCTTTGTTTAGGGATAAGGATAACTTTTTTCTCTTAGTTTCTGGCAGAGGAAGCCACTCAGGATCCTGCATAAAATCGAAGTTTTCATCATAAAACTCTTTCACATCATTTATTTCCCATTGGTTGGGCAGCAAAGATGGACTAACAATTGGTTTAATTTGTTTTCCTGCATCTCTTTGCGAATCCATTTCCACTTTTTGTGACACCTTCACGATTCAAAACTGGAGTAATTCCAAAGCAAATATACATACGTCCTCCCACGCAAAACCAACAAATCAGTAAAAGCACCATGTACTCATGTTGTACGAGAAAATATAGCACTTGGGGTGGGGTCTTATGACAAATACAGCACTCAGTTTCGCCTTGTGCTGTATTTGCCACTTGCCCCCACCCCTCGTGCTGTATTTTCTCGTACAACGCTTGTAACGGTGCTTTAACTAGTATTTATTGTTATCCACTGACTTATGCATGATGAGGACACACTATTACACAACAATCACTTGAATAGCCATAAGAAATAGAAAACTCTAATCTGACATGCATAAACCAAAGTATAAGTAGCTACAGTATTATTTATGTTATGCCACTGAAACAGCCTTCCAAATTAACAACTTTTAATGGACAAAAATTAGTTTTAGTGGTGCCTAATTTGGTACGAGATTGTTGCTTGAAGAACAGCCAGTAGTTATTTTTAGTATTGTTATTAGCAATAATTTTACACAAAATGGTAAGTTATATCAATGTTAATTAAACTCAGTAACAACGAATAATTTTGAATTGTGAGTTTCTGTTTAACTTTGGTCCGGCAGTTGCCTGGTCTGCCAGACCTGTTCCTCCACCCATGTAGAATGTAATCCAGTGGATACTAATTCACATGTAACGCAATGTACCCATCATACCACGTAGTTAACATTATGTTTCAAATTGGGTAAATTATAACTATTACATGTAGAAAGAATAACACTTTAATTCCTAAGTCTTAATCAAGGCCAACCTAAAATAATAGATAAAGGCACTTAAATTGAATTAAAATCATAATCAATGTTCTAAATCATAATGTTACTGCTCTAAACCAGTTAAAATCAAGGTCAAATGTCAATTACTGTCCAGTCATCCAACTCAACTCACTGAGGTCCTTTAGTGTATTTTAATGGTTTGTTTTTCAACCTGCGGGAACTCTCATCAATTGCAATGACACACTTGGCTTATCATGGAAATCCACTTAATGTTTCGTTTCTCTTTAACATGTTGGAAATGATCCTTTTACTGCATGACAGTTTACATACTTTCAACTCACTGGACATATTATAATTCCATGAAATTTACTCCTCTTTGACAAATGTCTCATGATAGTTGTTTTGGATGGTTCTTTGGATGTATCCAAGCGAGGACTAGGAAAAATAAAGCCTTCTTGCAAATAAATATATGATTTTTGGATCTAGTTGTTTCTTTTTGCACCCAGAAACATTTAAAGACACTCATATTTCCTCACTGAATAATTATCTTGTCATCAAAACCGCCATGCTTTTTTCTCAAGCAGCTTCTTATAAATATTTGTGTTAATTCTGATCAAAAAATTAGATCATCTTCTGGTGATACTTATAAGGATGACACTAAAGCTGAGGCTGACACCCTGGCGGTTTGGTGTGATGATGTTACTGTTTGGCATAAAGTAGCTACTAATGCTCCTTACCCTCCCAATGATGCAGACACTCCAGCATGTGTCTGTTGCCCTAAAAAACATTGTAGATTTTGAGGCATGTACTGCAAAAATATCTTACTGAGCAAAATCCAAGGATAGCTACTCCTGCATGGCCCTAAACAATTGTAAATAACAGTACGAGAATACATTAATATACTTACATTGTCATTAAATAATTTTCGGATTTGTCTTTTCTTTCTATTATAGAGTACATGATTAAAAATAAATAAATCAATAAATGAAACTTACATCACTCAAGTTCTCCCAATCAAGCTGTAAAATGTTTTCAAAACTTACAGCATCATGAATTCAAAAAATTCAAACTCACTTGATTAAATTCCTCCCACAGCTCATCCTAAGGACTGCTGCGTAGACACTCTGGCGGCTGAAGTTGATATTAGTGTTTGGTGTGCAACAGTTGAAGCCAATGTTTCTCCAACCTTTCAATACTCCAGCTGAGGTTGATGGTCCTTTATGTGAGGCCAATGTTTGTGATATGGTACAGCTCATGGCCAAGTTTACAACTCGTGTCGTTTTCTTGCTTGTGTAGTTCGAGGCAGTAGTCAAAACTCGCGTGTCACGTGCAAGTGAGCCAATTGCCCCTGTAGGATTAGTACACGCAAGTCTCAATTTTCTCGAATGCATACGGGAGTATTTCACATGTCTCGTTACAAAGCTAACAATTCGGGCCTTGACTCTACTCGACACGCAAATTAATATATATTCTGTTACTTACCTCTGTCCCAATCCACCATAGTCACTCTATATCACAACAATAACTAGACACTAAACAACGGCACCAGAAAGATAGAATTTGCACGCACCAGAGCTCTCCCACGTGTTTAATCACAAAGCGCATGTGATTAAGCGCTTCAATTAAAGCACAGACGCCATTTGTGTGGATCGTCACGTTACAGAAAAGGTGTACACTCTGCATATTAAGTAGCTACGTAAGTTAAATCTCAGGACATGATGGAGATGGATAAGGAAGCGCGAACAGGCTTATGTAGGCCTGCAGCAACCTGAATATCATCATGAATGACTGACAAAGTGGCTTTAGCAATCAGACAGGCGAACAGTTTCTCCAATGCAAATAGGTCTAACGTCCAACACAATCAAACAACAGGCAACAGCAGTGCTTACTGCCAATTGATCAGAGCAGCTAACAAGCAGAAGAGAGTGGAATGGGCTAGAAATTACCTTAACGAAGTGAAAGATGGATTTGAAGATGTAATCTGGTCTGGTGAGTCTTCAATTCAGTTAGAAGCCCATAAACGTTTCTGTTATCAAAAGAAGGGCTGTCCTCCAAGAGTAAACCAAGGTACGTAAACCATGCATAGGTATTAGGCACCTACACATATAAAATTTGCAACTTTGGTGACATGTAATGCGATTCATGATTTTATCAGTACAGACCAAAACATCCACCCAAAGTACATGTTTGTGCAGGGATTAGTTTGAAAAGGCCCTGGGCCCACCAAAAGATATATTTGATGGAATAATGGATGGTCACCTCTACACTGAAATATTGGAACATGCTCTTCTACCATTTCTTTAAGAAATTCTCCAGGCAGCATCGCTTCATGCAAGACATCGACTCCAAACACACATGTGGAGTTGCGAAATCCTTTAATAAATGAAATTGGTGGAAAACACCCACTGAATCTTCGGATTTTAACCCTGTAGGGAATTTGTGGCATGAACTTAAGGAATACATCAGACATGAAAACAAAAGGCTGTACATAAAAAGAAATGTCGGAATTTAATAAAAGAAGTTGCATAGATAGCTATGTACTTAATCATACCAATCATCTGTTATCTTGGATTGTCGTATCTTTAGATTCTATTGATTATACAACGTAGCTAGAAAGTAGCATTCTAAAACTTAACTTAGTGAACTTACCTGTAACTGGGAGCAACCTTCTATTATTAATTTGATAGATGTGAAATTTCCACCTACCATACTCAACGTATGTAGGTTGGGACAGCAATCACCTGTAACATACAGTTTTCAGTGCAGGGACTGATCCAGGGTACAAGAGTATTCTTTTAAAAAATGTACAGAAGAATAACACACTATTAACGGCTAATTAAGATCCACCATTGATGTAACATATACATGGTATACAGCTAATAAATCTATTACTAATCAATAAAACAATATACAAAGACATATGTACCAATGACCTTGAAGTCTTCAATCTTAAAACATCTGGAAATTTTGTAAATGTTCAGCAAATCAAGCTGTTTCTTGGAGCATTGTTTCATATAGATATACATCTGTCCTTCAATGCAAGAAGTTTTAAACACATGCCTATATTTACACATTTTGCCTTTGGAACTGAAGATTGAAAAGATCTTGTCAAATACTAATTCTAATTGATTCAGCGGATTTGGCGATTCAGAGTACTGCACTAGGTGTTCACAAGGGAAGTGTAGGTAAATCACCTATACCTCTGACAGAGTAGCATGCGTGTGCCAAAGTAGGACTCCCTTGCAGGCGGACTGCTAAAACTGTAAGCTTCGACTGCTTTAGCAGTTGTCAATTATACTCTCGGAAGTAATCAAATGTCCACTGCATAAATAAGCTGTTTGTAGCCATTTGGTAGTATTTCTGAAGTCAAGAATATAAAATACCCTACAGATTCTGAGGGGCTATGCCCCCAAACCCCCTGCTTCAGAGATCAACTTCCATGTTTAGCCCCCTCCCTCAAAAATTCCTAGATCCCCCTTTGTATAACAGTTTGCATCCAACTATTTTAGCAAAAACGTCCCATGCACCATGATACAATATATGCTGCACATCCATCTTATTAAACACAAGTGGTTATAATCCATCTTTATCGCAGCATACCTGTTCACTTCAATGAGGCAATTGTATTTAGGGTGTGTGTACAGTCATCTATTTTAATTACTTCTATGTATAGTTCTCATCGGCTTCTACCACATGGTCATGGCACTTTACTTCAGTATTTCTTCTTTAGCATTTTAAGAAAACTGAACAAATAATTATTAACCAGTGCATGCCTCAGGTTTTGGGGATCAACGATAAAACACGATCACAGCGAATCTTTGATCGCTTACTACACTTGGTGGCATATTCCTTTGATCTCGGTTGGTGGCATATTCCGCTCCATTTTGTTACCTCCGTTTACTATTACATCACGTGACATAATATTTTTGTACAGCGTTTTTAAGAGTTTTCTCAAAGCAAATTCTTTGTAATTTATGTCACAAACAATATGCAATGTATATAGCCTCGTAAACTAGATCACTTTCTTCTGGGCGGGCGCTTATCGATTGCAGATAATAAGCGCCCATCGGAGAGGAGACAAATGCCTACCCCACTTCTCTGTACACCCTCCGGTGCTAACTGGTAAAGTTTACTGGTAATGTATAGCCTACCTCTGCATGAGACGCGAGAAGCTTAAGACGAGCAATATTAAAGCTGCCAAACAAGCATGCCGGAGTCAAGGGCTTCTTCTTACATCTCAGAAGTTGTTTGTTACCAATAAACAATCATACTATATGGACAAAATGTCGATTCTTAGAACAAAGATCTTGTAATCGATAAGCGCCTGCACGAAAATCCTTACGTATTTCATATTTCAATTACAAAAGTGAAATACATGAAATGGAACGGAATTGGTCCCTTAACCATCTAGTGTAGCAAGCGATCAGAGACGGACTGTGATCGTATTTTATTGTTGATCCGGTTTTAGCACTATTGATCACATAACAAAGAAGTTATGCCGAAGATAGTTAGTGTTCAGGGAGAACCCAGTGGATACTAATAATACAATGTTCAACTACTAGAAGATTTGTATATGAAGATGCTATGCAAAGCAGAATAATAAAGCTCACACTGCATAAACTCTATTATTGTTGGATCAAGCTTCTCCTTTCCTCTACCCCATGCATTAGATTTCACTTTTGTGTCTTCATCAAAAATTCTTTGACAAGGAGTGCAGCAAATTGGGGCCGATTTCTAAGCACCAGGTTAGAATGTGAGGTTAGTTCATTGGTGACCTCAACCTCAACACCCACCTACAAAATACCGGCAGCATTAATCAGTAGTATGCATATGCAAGTATTAATCTAACCTCAGAAAGTTTATTTGCCACTGCAGTTTCTATTGCTTCAGTGCATCCATTAGCATTACATGGATCCTGTGCAGCCAGTTATACAAGGTCTTAAGCCTCTCAATGTAATCCCAAGATATTTTGCTTGTTGTACTTCTTGGATGATGTCATTTTGAATGAAGTACTGAAATTCAATTATATTCTTTTTAATGGTCACTCTTAGAAACTTGCATTAAAATGCAGCTACCATGTTGATGATACAACAAAACAATTAGAAGCGGTCAGAGAAGGTTCTTGTGTATGTGTTGTGTAACTACTGGCCAGAGCAGTGGGTACGAGGCATGACATTGATTAAAATGTTCAAAATACCCTTTTCCCAATAAAAGTATTCTGCAGATCTCTCAGAGGTCATGATGTTATAAATTAGAGCATTATCTGAATAAATATTTTAGTTTTAGAAAATGTGTTTTTTGTAATATAATGCAACATAATGTGTGGGCTGCTCTTGGATTCCGCCAACTCGTGAAGGTGCCCAGTAGGTTGGCACATCTGAGCATTAATGTAACATAGCAACAAACACAGTTCAAGGCACAGTTCCTTGGAAAAATCTCCATATGTTATTAATGAGGGTGAACTAGTTTCTCCATTTATATCTACTTATTGCTGCCTGTTAATCAGAAAACATTCAATGCATGTAAGTAAATCATGGTGATGTAGCTTATGGCAGAGGCAGTCATGAGGGAGGGACCTTATCGAATGCTTTATAAAATCAAGTAGGATGACATCAGTTTGGTTGCAGATTTTATTCACTGTGGCTTTAAGTGAGGCATTTCAGACAAGTGGGGTTTTGTCGGTCGGCTTAACCATGGGCACCATTTTATTCCTTGTAGAACAGCGAATCAAATGGTGGTATAAACAAACAGCCTGGTTGCGATTATGGAGTTCTCCTTCTTACAACAGTTCGTTTATTAATGCATGTTTTAAGCCACCTAAGTGGCTCTTGGGTCTTCAATGATTGGTGGATTGTTCTCACTGAAGTATTTGTGGTAGGGATTGGTGGATTGTTCTCTACTGAAGTATTTGTGGTAGGGATTGGTGGATTGTTCTCTTCAGCTACTTACGTATTTGTGGGTGATGTATTTAGAGCTGAGCGATAGTACAATTATCATCATCACGATATCACAAGTTGAACATCACGATATCAATAATATCACGATAGTACATAAAAATTTTTGTCATCAGTGATCATTGTTAATTGATTGTTTCCTTAGAATATAATCATGCTCTACAATAGCTAGCTGGTTATAAGATACTTAGCTAAACACTTTTCTGTTTAATTACGTGTCCACTTTATAGGTTTTCAGCTTAGAGCTAATGTTAGCTGGTAAAGGCAAGCCCTTCTATCAGAGACTATATGGCCAGCACAACTGAACGCATGCTCTGATGGAACGGATGTCGATGGAACTAACAAGTACTTTGGTACTAGCTTTGCTAGAAAAGGAAACCTTGAGCAATTACTCTTCCACCACTACTGTTGCCAGTATCACTGGCAACAATGTCACTTACAAGTGATAAAAGCAAATTTTCTCCTCTTGGAGTTTCCTAACTTGCAAAGTGCGTGTTATTCTTTTGGTAGATGGTGGTGGGTACCCACAATATTTATGGTACTATGTTCTATTTCTTCAAGTTCACTTTCGATGTCACTTATTAGCTCATCTTTTTCGTTCTGTGACAAATGCTGGTAGATTTAGTCTAGGATCCAAAAAGCAAGCTTTTGTAAGTAAGCTAGAATTGGACTGGTATAACGATTTGATAAGTTATCAAACATAGCTTTCTTCATTGTCTTGCAATTTGCGACTGATGGTGAAATTTTTAAATACACATTGAGAAGCTTGTGTAAAAGAGGTCTCACCATTGTAATAGTAATGCATTCCTCTCCACCTAATGCTTCAGTAATTTACACAAGGTTTCAATGATCGCTTGGCATTATTTCTCCTTTTCTCAATTCTAATAATGCATTGTTGTTATTCTACAACTCTTTTAACCATGTAGTACGATGAGTTCCACCTAGTAACTACATTGTGTAGTAAATTTATGCTGTACACTATGCAGGTCTGCTTGTGTTCTTTTGAGTATGCAAGAAGCATTGGTTGAGTGATGAAAATGACTGGTAAGCTGTCGACAACGAGCAGGAGCTCTAGAAACACCTGGAACTGCCATGGCTTTCTCTACAGCCAGATTTAGTACATGGCTAAAACATGGCATATTTAGACACTGCAATATATGCAAAGTGCTTTTATATTAGAAGCATTATCAGTAGTTGCTGCTATCATGCAAGTTAATGTACATATTGATACATATCTATTAGTGCTTTTCTAAATAGTCATTAGGCTAAGATGCAGTGTTTAAATATATATTTATCTAGTGTGTATGAGTTGTGATTCTATGGAGTTTAATAACCTATTTGTTAGTGTTTCAGTGATTTGATAGCTGAAAATAGTGATAGCAGGACAGAGCTTGCACAATGCAGTGGACAGTTTATCAATGTTTCTCAAGTTTAACTGGCCCCTAACAACTTTATGTTGTTTGTGAACAATTCATTATGGCATATGTATAGGTTGGTCAAGTTAACATTGTTGTAAGGTGAATCTTTATGACTTAAGTAAAATAAATATCGTCTAAATATCGTCTTAGTTTATACACAACAAATACATATGTATGTACACATGCAACAGACTGTGACAAAACCAAGTGATGGCTGTATTTGGTTTGAGCCAATTGCACTTTTAAAACTTCCCATTATGCTTTTAAACACTATTAAACCACATAATTATGCTGGCATAATAGGTTCAATGTGTACTGTGAGATGACTACAAAAGCTTTATAGTTTGTGCTTTTGTTATGAATAACACAACCCACACACAACTTTCTATTTAATGCTCACCACCACATTGAAATTGCCAACAAAGAAATAATCCTTTTATAAATGTAATTCATGGTTGTGGTAAGCGTTAACAATGTCCTACACTCACCTTCAAATAAAAGCCTTCTTTAGCATTTTAATAAAACTAAACAAATAATTATTAACCAGTGCATGCCCCAGGTTTTAGCACTATTGATCACATAACAAAGAAGTTATGCCAAAGATAGTTAGTGTGCAGGGAGAACCCAGTGGATACTAATAATACAATGTTCAACTACTAGAAGATTTGTATATGAAGATGCTATGCAAAACAGAATAATAAAGCTCACACTGCATAAACTCTATTATTGTTGGATCAAGCTTCTCCTTTCCTCTACCTCTTGCATTAGATTTCACTTTTGTATCTTCATCAAATAATTCTTTGACAAGGAGTGCAGCAAATTGGGGCTGATTTCTAAGCACCAGGTCAGAATGTGAGGTTAGTTCATTGGTGACCTCAACCTCAACACCCACCTACAAAATACTGGCATCATTAATCAGTAGTACACATATGCAAGTATTAATCTAATCTCAGGAAGTTTATTTGCCACTGCAGTGTCCATTGTTTCAGTGCATCCATTATAGTGG
Organism: Spongia lamella; assembly: GCA_963930835.1. Classification (NCBI taxonomy): domain Eukaryota; kingdom Metazoa; phylum Porifera; class Demospongiae; order Dictyoceratida; family Spongiidae; genus Spongia; species Spongia lamella. Next base: position 6,131,666 of record OZ005752.1, on the reverse strand, counting down.
CGTATCTAGACCACTTTGATTGGTAGGGTACAGCTAGATTGGAGACCACATGGAGATTGACTGGCTAGCTACATATTGTGCGAAGCATGCTAATGCTAGGGGGGTCTGGGGGCATGCCCCCCCAGGAAAATTTTGAAAATTGGATGTTCTGAGATTGATTCTGGTGATAAATTTGTATGATTTTACAATACTACATGTGCTAGCTAGCTATTTTTATTAATTGAATTATGCCAACTGATACCGCTACCGTTTGTGTGGTGGCCGTGGTCCTCGCCGTCGTCTATATAACAATCAGACTCATCAGTATAGTTATAAGGCTCTGGATCAGACTTGTCACCTTGCTGGTCACTAGTCTGGCACAGCCAGATCCTTTTACGCGATGGGGTCTGGCTACACCAGACTAGCTCGTCACAGTCACTATAATCACGCTACTAGCCGTTAAATCTCGGAACAATTCCATAACATGGAATGTAGTATACAAAAATATCAAGTTTCAATTGCCACTTGCTTGCCGTATTGTCACAAGATGTCACTTCCTTCCATGCTCGGAATTAAATAAAATATTTAAACTCGCGTTGAAATGAATGCAGTGTAGAAGAATCTGAAGAAGGTATATATTATCACCAAAAGTAGCTAGCTATGTTATTTGTTATATTTATTAATCATTGTGGGATCACAAATCACAGTAGGCAGGGCACCAGCTATCCTAAGCAGGGCCTATGCCCTGCTGGGCCCTGCTGTAGATACGCCAATGATCCATTAGCATTACATGGATCCTATGCAGCCAGTTATACAAGGTCTTAAGCCTTTCAATGTAATCCCAAGATATTTTGCTTGTTGTACTTCTTGGATGATGTCATTTTGAATGAAGTACTGAAATTCAATTATATTCTTTTTAATGGTCACTCTTAGAAACTTGTATTAAAATATAGCTATCATGTTGATGCCCAACCTTGCAAAATATTTACGTACATAAGTATTCTGCAGATCTCTCAGAGGTCATGCATGATGTTATAAATTAGAACATCATCTGAATAAATATTTTAGTTTTAGAAAATGTGTTTTGTAATATCATTAATGTAACATAATGTGTGGGCTGCTCTTGGATTCCGCCAACTAGTGAAGGTGCCCAGTAGGTTGGCACATCTGAGCATTAATGTAACATAGCAACAAACACAGTTCAAGGCACAGTTCCTTGGAAAACTCCATATGTTATTAATGAGGGTGAACTAGTTTCTCCATTTATATCTACTTATTGCTGCCTGTTAATCAGAAAACATTCAATGCATGTAAGTAAATCATGGTGATGTAGCTTATGGCAGAGGCAGTCATGAGGGAGGGACCTTATCGAATGCTTTATATGTGTGTTAAAGCACTGCCGCGAGTATGTACGGGAAATACAGCACGAGGGGGTGTGTCGAGAGGTAAATACAGCACGAGGCGTAGCCGAGTGCTGTATTTACCTCGAGACACCCCCCGAGTGCTGTGTTTTTCGTACATAACGAGCTAAGGCAGTGCTTTAACTGTTATATAGTATTTCTTGCCGGATTCAGTCGTCTATAAGGCGCAGACGGCCTGAAGCAGATCGTGGAGCGCGATGGTTCAAGTTCTTAGAAGGTCGAGCCTCTGTTTACGCTACCAACCAACTGAACTAGGCATGAATTATCGATGTAGCTTACGTAGCTAGCTGTAGAGGCGGCGTGGCATAGTGTCGACAACACCATTAACTCGAATGAATCAGTTCCGGCGATTAGTGATTTCGACAAGCAAGACTAAGGTGGTAGATAACAAAAAGAACTCGATTTTACGTGTTTTTAACAGATAAGTAATGGATTTCATTTGAAATCAGTTGGTTACTGCTACCAACATCTGGAATTTCACACCTATAACAACAACAATTATTTACATAACTGTAATGTATTCACGCATAACTGTACTTTATTTTTCATACAGCACACTTGCTACTTTATGGAATATAAAGTACACTTTTGCCCTTTGATCCGCCCACGAAAAATACTTTATAAAGTCAAGTAGGATGACATCAGTTTGGTTGCATATTTTATTCACTGTGGCTTTAAGCGAGGCGTTTCAGACAAGTGGGGTTTTGTCGGTCGGCTTAACCATGGGCACCATTTTATTCCTTGTAGAACAGCGAATCAAATGGTATAAACAAACAGCCTGGTTGCGATTATGGAGTTCTCCTTCTTACAACAGTTCGTTTATTAATGTGTGTTTTAAGCCACCTAAGTGGCTCTTGGGTCTTCAAGGGATTGGTGGATTGTTCTCACTGAAGTATTTGTGGTAGGGATTGGTGGATTGTTCTCTACTGAAGTGTTTGTGGTAGGGATTGGTGGATGGTTCTCACTGAAGTATTTGTGGTAGGGATTGGTGAATTGTTCTCTACTGAAGTATTTGTGGTAGGGATTGGTGGATTGTTCTCTTCAGCTACTTACGTATTTGTGGGTGATGTATTTAGAGCTGAGCGATAGTACAATTATCATCATCACGATATCACAAGTTGAACATCACAATATCGATAGTATCATGATAGTACATTAAATTTTTTGTCATCAGTGATCATTGTTAATTGATTGTTTCCTTAGAATAATATTATAATCATGCTCTACAATAGCTAGCTGGTTATAAGATACTTAGCTAAACACTTTTCTGTTTAATTAACGGTTCCACTTTATAGGTTTTCAGCTTAGAGCTAATGTTAGCTGGTAAAGGCAAGCCCTTCTATCAGAGACTATATGGCCAGCACAACTGAACGCATGCTCTGATGGAACGGATGTCGATGGAACTAACAAGTACTTTGGTACTAGCTTTGCTAGAAAAGGAAACCTTGAGCAATTACTCTTCCACCACTACTGTTGCCAGTATCACTGGCAACAATGTCACTTACAAGTGATAAAAGCAAATTTTCTCCTCTTGGAGTTTCCTAACTTGCAAAGTGCGTGTTATTCTTTTGGTAGATGGTGGTGGGTACCCACAATATTTATGGTACTATGTTCTATTTCTTCAAGTTCACTTTCGATGTCACTTATTAGCTCATCTTTTTCGTTCTGTGACAAATGCTGGTAGATTTAGTCTAGGATCCAAAAAGCAAGCTTTTGTAATTAAGTAAGCTAGAATTGGACTGGTATAACGATTTGATAAGTTATCAAACATAGCTTTCTTCATTGTCTTGCAATTTGCGACTGATGGTGAAATTTTTAAATAAACATTGAGAAGCTTGTGTAAAAGAGGTCTCACCATTGTAATGGTAATGCATTCCTCTCCACCTAATGCTTCAGTAATTTACACAAAAGGTTTCAATGATCGCTTGGCATTATTTCTCCTTTTCTCAATTCTAATAATGCATTGTTGTTATTCTACAACTCTTTTAACCATGTAGTACGATGAGTTCCACCTAGTAACTACATTGTGTAGTAAATTTATGCTGTACACTATGCAGGTATGCTTGTTTTCTTTTGGGTATGTAAGAAAGCTGTCGACAACGAGCAGGAGCTCTAGAAACACCTGGAACTGCCATGGCTTTCTCTATAGCCAGATTTAGTACATGGCTAAAACATGGCATATTTAGACACTGCAATATATGCAAAGTGCTTTTATATTAGAAGCATTATCAGTAGTTGCTGCTATCATGTAAGTTAATGTACATATTGATACATATCTATTAGTGCTTTTCTAAATAGTCATTAGGCTAAGATGCAGTGTTTAAATATATATTTATCTAGTGTGTATGAGTTGTGATTCTATGGAGTTTAATAACCTATTTGTTAGTGTTTCAGTGATTTTGATAGCTGAAAATAGTGATAGCAGGACAGAGCTTGCACAATGCAGTGGACAGTTTATCAATGTTTCTCAAGTTTAACTGGCCCCTAACAACTTTATGTTGTTTGTGAACCATTCATTATGGCATATGTATAGGTTGGTCAAGTTAACATTGTTGTAAGGTGAATCTTTATGACTTAAGTAAATAAATATTGTCTAAATATCGTCTTTAGTTTATACACAACAAATACGCATGCATGTACACATGCAACAGACTGTGACAAAACCAAGTGATGGCTGTATTTGGCTTGAGCCAATTGCACTTTTAAAACTTCCCATTATGCTTTTAAACACTATTAAACCACATAATTATGCTGGCATAATAGGTTCAATGTATACTGTGAGATGACTACAAAAGCTTTATAGTTTGTGCTTTTGTTATGAATAACACAACCCACACACAACTTTCTATTTAATGCTCACAACCACATTGAAATTGCCAATAAAGAAATAATCCTTTTATAAATGTAATTCATGGTTGTGGTTAGCGTTAACAACATGCTACACTCACCTTCAAATAAAAGCCTTCTTTAGCATTTTAATAAAACTGAACAAATAATTATTAACCAGTGCATGCCCCAGGTTTTAGCACTATTGATCACATAACAAAGAAGTTATGCCAAAGATAGTGTGCAGGGAGAACCCAGTGGATACTAATAATACAATGTTCAACTACTAGAAGATTTGTATATGAAGATGCTATGCAAAGCAGAATAATAAAGCTCACACTGCATAAACTCTATTATTGTTGGATCAAGCTTCTCCTTTCCTCTACCCCTTGCATTAGATTTCACTTTTGTATCTTCATTAAATAATTCTTTGACAAGGAGTGCAGCAAATTGGGGCTGATTTCTAAGCACCAGGTCAGAATGTGAGGTTAGTTCATTGGTGACCTCAACCTCAACACCCACCTACAAAATACTGGCATCATTAATCAGTAGTACACATATGCAAGTATTAATCTAACCTCAGGAAGTTTATTTGCCACTGCAGTTTCCATTGCTTCAGTGCATTCATTAGCATTACATGGATCCTGTGCAGGCTGTATACAATCACTGGACTGGACTGGACTGGACTGGATTACTGGACTCTTTCTAAAATTGAAAGTTCAGCACTATAACAGTATTTTGGGATTAATAAAATAATAATGATGTTATACAGACGTGAGTCCTCTAGAGTTCAGTGACCTACAATATAACTATACTCTTCCTACCAAATCCATTGTTTTTTGTTACTAACTGCACAATATTAAATAGTTAGCTACATAGCTAGCTATATGACAAAAAGTAGTGACCATTTAGCTACTTTCTAACAACATTTAGCTTGATTCATGACATGATTCAAAAAAGAAAACGATACACACAGAAAGTACAGAAAGAAAAAACATAGTTAATGTCTGTGAAAGTTAAGATTTTTATTACTTAACCACACAATAGCTACAAAATATCAGTAACAAAATGTAGTGACCAGTTACAGAGAAATTATAGCTCTATGTTCAGAATTATATACGAAAGATTGTAATTAATATGTGGAAGACACTTTGATTTTGCACTGGCAAACTTTGGTAGTGTCTTGGTGTTGCACAGATGCACCAATTATGACTCCAAATATGATTTGAAATACTAAATATTGAAATACGTGATACTTAGAAAATTTAGGTAAATTGAGCTAAAAACTAAGAAATCAAGCAGAATTGAATCCTTAACAGGCAGATCATGAAGCAAGGTACCTATACAACAGGGTAACAACAACGGCGCTGAGCTGGACTGTTTTCAAGCCTTCCTTATTTTCTTTTCCGTTTTTACCTACTGCGATGCATATTATACTAAATGTATTTCAAATATGTATTTAATAATTGGTGTGTGCAACACCAAGACAACACCCAAACTTTAGTAGGGCAATACCCCTGACATATTATATGCTGATACACGAGCACCTAAGGAATTTAAGTGCTCTACATGAACTTCAGTTAACTTACTTGCTATGTCCTGTGAGATAACACGTGGTTTCGAATTTATTAGAACAATCTTCGTTTCAAAGCGCGGGCGCTTAACGACGATGCTAGCTCGTGAGGAGGTTCTGTGAAAAGAATAGTGATGTACTGAACGAATGCATCAGAGTGCAAATAAGCTGTTATAGTGCTGAATTCTTAATTTTAGAGGGAGTCCAGTAATCCAGTCCAGTCCAGTCCAGTCCAGTCCAGTGATTGTATACAGCCTCCTGTGCAGCCAGTTATACAAGGTCTTAAGCCTTTCAATGTAATCCCAAGATATTTTGCTTGTTGTACTTCTTGGATGATGTCATTTTGAATGAAGTACTGAAATTCAATTATATTCTTTTTAATGGTCACTCTTAGAAACTTGCATTAAAATACAGCTATCATGTTGATGCCCAACCTTGCAAAATATTTACGTACATAAGTATTCTGTAGATCTCTCAGAGGTCATGTAGTAGAGCAGCATAGCAAAAATTGTGCACTTTGTGATAAAAGCATGAAACTTTGAACATAGTTTGTACACCTCATGAAATGTATTTTGAGATATAGAGCCATCGCAGATTTGACCTTTGTGACCTTTTTGGGCCAATTTTATGTACACAGAATCCCATTTCTTCCATTATGTCTCCTAAATTTTGACTCAAAAATACTTCAATGGGGTACCAAATTAAAGCTCTTTCTTTAAGGATTACACTGGTGCTTGAATCTTGTCTATATCTTATTCCGTTCCAAAGTTATACCCATTTATATGCCAGATTTGGGAAAACATGCATACAATTTTATTTATTTAAAGATTTATAAATATTTTAGCGAGTAGGTCCACCCCATCAATGAAGAGAACAGACACCCTTTTGTGTTCTTATATCGTAACGCTGCTTCCCCTACTACATCTAGAATCTTTCCAACTCCTCTCAGGCGGTCATTAGGCCCCGCATCAGGCAAAACGTAGTAATGAGTATACTTTTGAGAAATATATGCCAAGGCTAAATCTAGCACAGTGCTAGGTGATGTCTTCATTCCCACTTCTCTACTTAGACCATCAATTAAAGCTTAGGGTAACTTTATCTCGTAGTAGAGAACGCCGTGAGGGTATTCGTTACAGACCTTGCATACGGCATAGGTTTTGCTGGACCCAGATGGTCCTAAAATCACGCCAAAACGAGTATGACTCTCGACTTGCTGAGGTAAAAACATCTCCTTGATTTCTCTCATTACTTGAGGCCTAGATACTATCTCTAGACTATCTCGCTGTACAGGCATCGTTGGGATAGAGCCCTTCACTAACTTGTTGTATACAGGCTCTTTCAATTGTTTCGATGTTTCTATTTTCAAATAATAGATAAAAATAGATTTTATAGGATTCTTCTTTATCCAATTCAGAATGTTCGGAGCCTCCTCCTCGACTCTCTCGAACAATTTCCACATGAATAACAGCAAATTAAACCAGTCAAAACACAACCGTTTTGAAAATTGCGTATGTGCAGTAAGTGTAAAAAGGCTGTGGCTATGAGCCTTATCCGCAATTACGTCACGATATAAAAATGGCGGCGTTATGGGGGGACAATGTACAGAGAGCCTATGGAGAGGTTAGCGTTTTGCTATTTTTCTAATTAACATTGCAATTGGGCAATTAAATTAGTAATGATGTTATAAATTAGAACATCATCTGAATAAATATTTTAGTTTTAGAAAATGTGTTTTTGTAATATCATTAATGTAACATAATGTGTGGGCTGCTCTTGGATTCTGCCAACTAGTGAAGGTGCCCAGTAGGTTGGCACATCTGAGCATTAATGTAACATAGCAACAAACACAGTTCAAGGCACAGTTCCTTGGAAAACTCCATATGTTATTAATGAGGGTGAACTAGTTTCTCCATTTATATCTACTTATTGCTGCCTGTTAATCAGAAAACATTCAATGCATGTAAGTAAATCATGGTGATGTAGCTTATGGCAGAGGCAGTCATGAGGGAGGGACCTTATCAAATCCTTTATAAAATCAAGTAGGATGACATCAGTTTGGTTGCAGATTTTATTCACTGTGGCTTTAAGTGAGGCGTTTCAGACAAGTGGGGTTTTGTCGGTCGGCTTAACCATGGGAACCATTTTATTCCTTGTAGAACAGCGAATCAAATGGTGGTATAAACAAACAGCCTGGTTGCGATTATGGAGTTCTCCTTCTTACAACAGTTCGTTTATTAATGTGTGTTTTAAGCCACCTAAGTGGCTCTTGGGTCTTCATGGGATTGGTGGATTGTTCTCACTGAAGTATTTGTGGTAGGGATCAGTGGATTGTTCTATACTGAAGTGTTTGTGATAGGGATTGGTGGATTGTTCTCACTGAAGTATTTGTGGTAGGGATTGGTGGATTGTTCTCTACTGAAGTATTTGTGGTAGGGATTGGTGGATTGTTCTCTACTGAAGTATTTGTGGTAGGGATTGGTGGATTGTTCTCTTCAGCTACTTCCGTATTTGTGGGTGATGTATTTAGAGCTGAGCGATAGTACAATTATCATCATCACGATATCACAAGTTGAACATCACGATATCGATAGTATCATGATAGTACATTAATTTTTTTGTCATCAGTGATCATTGTTAATTGATTGTTTCCTTAGAATATAATCATGCTCTACAATAGATAGCTGGTTATAAGATACTTAGCTAAACACTTTTCTGTTTTATTACATGTCCACTTTATAGGTTTTCAGCTTAGAGCTAATGTTAGCTGGTAAAGGCAAGCCCTTCTATCAGAGACTATATGGCCAGCACAACTGAATGCATGCTCTGATGGAACGGATGTTGATGGAACTAACAAGTACTTTGGTACTAGCTTTGCTAGAAAAGGAAACCTTGAGCAATTACTCTTCCACCACTACTGTTGCCAGTATCACTGGCAACAATGTCACTTACAAGTGATAAAAGCAAATTTTCTCCTCTTGGAGTTTCCTAACTTGCAAAGATGCTTGTTATTCTTGTGGTAGATGGTGGTGGGTACCCACAATATTGACGGTACTATGTTCTATTTCTTCAAGTTCACTTTCGATGTCACTTATTAGCTCATCTTTTTTGTTCTGTGACAAATGCTGGTAGATTTAGTCTAGGATCCAAAAAGCAAGTTTTTGTAAGTAAGCTAGAATTGGACTGGTATAACGATTTGATAAGTTATCAAACATAGCTTTCTTCATTGTCTTGCAATTTGTGACTGATGGTGAAATTTTTAAATACACATTGAGAAGCTTGTGTAAAAGAGGTCTCACCATTGTAATGGTAATGCATTCCTCTCCGCCTAATGCTTCAGTAATTTACACAAAAGGTGTCAATGATCGCTTGGCATTATTTCTCCTTTTCTCAATTCTAATAATGCATTGTTATTCTGCAACTCTTTTAACCATGTAGTACGATGAGTTCCACCTAGTAACTACATTGTGTAGTAAATTTATGCTGTACACTATGCAGGTCTGCTTGTTTTCTTTTGAGTATGCAAGAGGCATTGGTTGAGTGATGAAAATGACTGGTAAGCTGTCGACAACGAGCAGGAGCTCTAGAAACACCTGGAACTGCCATGGCTTTCTCTACAGCCAGATTTAGTACATGGCTAAAACATGGCATATTTAGACACTGCAATATATGTAAAGTGCTTTTATATTAGAAGCATTATCAGTAGTTGCTGCTATCATGTAAGTTAATGTACATATTGATACATATCTATTAGTGCTTTTCTAAATAGTCATTAGGCTAAGATACAGTGTTTAAATATATATTTATCTAGTGTGTATGAGTTGTGATTCTGTGGAGTTTAATAACCTATTTGTTAGTGTTTCAGTGATTTTGATGGCTGAAAATAGTGATAGCAGGACAGAACTTGCACAATGCAGTGGACAGTTTATCAATGTTTCTCAAGTTTAACTGGCCCCTAACAACTTTATGTTGTTTGTGAACCATTCATTATGGCATATGTATAGGTTGGTCTAGTTAACATTGTTGTAAGGTGAATCTTTATGACTTAAGTAAAATAAATATCGTCTAAATATCGTCTTAGTTTATACACAACAAATACATATGTATGTACACATGCAACAGACTGTGACAAAACCAAGTGATGGCTGTATTTGGCTTGAGCCAATTGCACTTATAGTTTGTGCTTTTGGTATGAATAACACAACCCACACACAACTTTCTATTTAATGCTCACGACCACATTGAAATTGCCAATAAAGAAATAATCCTTTTATAAATGTAATTCATGGTTGTGGTAAGCGTTAACAACATGCTACACTCACCTTCAAATAAAAGCCTTCTTTAGCATTTTAATAAAACTGAACAAATAATTATTAACCAGTGCATGCCCCAGGTTTTAGCACTATTGATCACATAACAAAGAAGTTATGCCAAAGATAGTGTGCAGGGAGAACCCAGTGGATACTAATAATACAATGTTCAACTACTAGAAGATTTGTATATGAAGATACTATGCAAAGCATAGTTCACACTGCATAAACTCTATTATTGTTGGATCGAGCTTCTCCTTTCCTTTACCCCTTACATTAGATTTCACTTTGTGTCTTCATCAAATAATTCTTTGACAAGGAGTGCAGCAAATTGGGGCCGATTTCTAAGCACCAGGTCAGAATGTGAGGTTAGTTCATTGGTGACCTCAACCTCAACACCCACCTACAAAATACCGGCAGCATTAATCAGTAGTACACATATGCAAATATTAATCTAACCTCAGAAAGTTTATTTGCCACTGCAGTTTCCATTGCTCCAGTGCATCCATTAGCATTACATGGATCCTGTGCAGCCAGTTATACAAGGTCTTAAGCCTCTCAATGTAATCCCAAGATATTTTGCTTGTTGTACTTCTTGGATGATGTCATTTTGAATGAAGTACTGAAATTCAATTATATTCTTTTTAATGGTCACTCTTAGAAACTTGCATTAAAATACAGCTACCATGTTGATGCCAACCTTGCAAAATATTTACGTACATAAGTATTCTGCAGATTTCTCAGAGGTCATGATGTTATAAATTAGAACATCATCTGAATAAATATTTTAGTTTTAGAAAATGCGTTTTTTGTAATATCATTAATGTAACATAATGTGTGGGGTGCTCTTGGATTCCGCCAACTCATGAAGGTGCCCGGTAGGTTGTCACATCTGAGCATTAATGTAACGTAGCAACAAACACAGTTCAAGGCACAGTTCCTTGGAAACTCCATATGTTATTAATGAGGGTGAACTAGTTTCTCCATTTATATCTACAACTCTTTACTATCCCAAATTTTTGCACTCATGGAATGATAAGGTTTGACGAATGCTATGTCTCCGCCATTGACCTTTATCCTTATCATCGTAGTATGGAAGATTCACTATATAGTCAAAAATATCCTGTAAAGTTAGTTTTAAAATGTAAAACATGAATTAGGCCATATAAGGCATGTTTATGCCCTTTTGACACCTCTGTGGTTTAAGAAAATGGTCAAAGCTATATGTCAAGAAAACCTTGTTATTCTCTATTTGGCTAGAAAAACCTTTTCATTATAAAACAAAGAACTCACCAGTTATGAAGCAATGAAGATATGCGTGTTCTTTTTCTGTAAAATGATTGACAAACAGATTGATAACAAGCTCTGCCATTTTGTTTCTTTGTCTAGTTACGTGACCCTATAGTTCATTCGAATCGCCTGCACGTGAGGAGTCGATTAAAGTTTATTGCAGCTCCTTAGGACAAAAGATGAAGGAATTATGGCTGTTTTTCTACAGGTATGATTTATTTTTCTTGTATAAAAACAATGGTTTTTGTCTGGTTTGAGGCATTTCAGATAAGTCAGGTTTTGTCGGTCGGCTTAACCATGGGCACCATTTTATTCCTTATAGAACAGCGAATCAAATGGTGGTATAAACAGCCTGGTTGCGATTATGGAGTTCGCCTTACAACAGTTTGTTTATTAATGTGTGTTTTAAGCTACCTAAGTGGCTCTTGGTTCTTAAAGGGATGTAAAAATATATGTGTTAGTATACATGTGTGTGAGTACACTGTATGTTCTAGTAACTTAGAGCAAATACACATGAGAGACATTGGTCTGGATTACTTTGATTTTTCCCTTTTTAAATATCAGAACAGTATTTGCTGTTTTCCATTCTATTGGGATCAAGGATTTGCAGAGAGATGCCTGAAAATCATTGATGCTAGGTTTTTCAAAAGTGGACAGGAATTTCATCAGGACCACTAGCTTATGAACTTCTAAATTATTATAAGTAAAGTTATACTGATTGGTGATATATCCGGGAAAGGATAACCATCAAGAGAAAGAAAGTTAAATTTATGTTCTTTTGTGAAAATAGATATAAAATAATTAAGTGTAGTAGCCCTTAAGTTACATCATAGAAGCTACACCACAGTGATCAAATCTCTTATCTTTGATAATGGTCTTTAATACATTTCCATTACATCCCATTCACACTTTCCTGCTTTTTCAACCCGATTAACAACCCGGGTTACCCAACCTTGTTTAGTAACACACAACAGGGGAATGCAATATCTGTTGAGAAGCGTGTTGCTATCACTCTGTGGACACTTGTATAGTGTGGGACATCATAAACATCCACGATAGTGCTCTTATTATGTTCAACCATATCTCGGGTACCATTATTGGTATTTACTTGAAATTTACAACACTTATTCTATATACATATAGCTTACTTTGTACCAGTTTTTAGCAAAATAGGATGCATTACAAGTATATTATTAACTATGCACTGAAGCAAGGCTGATTTTAAAATAATAGACATTTTGACTGCACTGTATATAATTCATCCATGATTTTAATCACATAAGTACTTCATTCTATATTGAATAAAATGTATAAGAGAGATCTTGGAAATCATAGCGTCTCAACCTGATAATCGCCTTTTAAGATATTTTAGATCATTTACTGGAATAGACATTTCTGTACATACAATTGAAGGAAGTACACAGAACTTGGTATATCAGTAGGGAACACAATGGGTAATAAACTCTATAAAAATTTTTTTTAAATAAATAGGTTATGATACTTATAAGTCGTTAGTACTCTCGGGGACCCGACGGTGGCTTTTGTATAGTTTTAAGGTACTCTTCATTTCTTCTCCTATTTGCTTTCCTTCTCTGTAAGCTCTGTGGTATTCTCTGGACTTTCTAAAAAACTTTCTGATTAGTTCTACACTAACAGAATCAAGTGCCGTATTTATTGTTTTTTCAAGACCCGCAAAGGTATAGTCACAATTTGCTCTCGTGTACTTTTTCCCATGACACCATACACGCTCAATGGGGTTGATTTCACAATGAAACTTTGGGATAAACATTACTCTATGGCCCTTGTTGAGTATTAACTCCTCAACTTTCGTCTTTTGGAATTTGAAATCCCTCATTTCTTCGAGAACCTTTACCATATCTTCTTTCTTCATGCCTTTCACATTAACCCCACGCTCTTCAAGTACACTCTTCAATCCCTTTTGTAATCCTATAGAAGTCACCATTTTCTGTGGCCTAGCATCCCATATTGTTTCTTTCATGAAAGGCTGCTTTCCACCATTTGATACATTCATTTTGTGTGCAATTAGTGCATCCTCTGCATATGCGCAGTGTCCAGAACTCTGGTCAAACAGAAAAACAAGATCATTGTCTGATGATGGATATTTGAATTCCGCTATTTTCAATGCAACCTTTACTTGAGCTATGAAATGCTCACTGTTCCAGTAGCCATCACCTTGAGCGCCAAACTTAAACAATACTCTAGCTGCTGCTGGAAGGTCTGGCTGAGCTAACTTTGTTATTTCATATTCTTCTGCAGATAACCTTAAAAATCCACAGTGTTCATCAATGAAATCACTGACCATTAACCCTCTCCCTTGACTTTTTGGACGCAAAGCTAATTTATCTACTTCTGTCCACTGCCACTGCTGCCCTTCATTAGCATGGAAACATGATTCATCATGGTAAAGGAGAACCAAACGTTTTTGTGCAGTACTGCTTCCTATTGCCTCTTCAGTATGGCCTCCAGAACAACTTGGAGGGGGTAGATGTGAAATCTGAAGCACTTCAAGCTTTCGAAGATAAATACGTCGATACTCCACAACATCTGCACGTTCATGTCCATCAAAATACAACCCTTTTCTATATAAAGTTGGCGAAAACCCAAGGTCATGAAGCCACCTTCTTGCAGTACGTGGAGTTATTGTTCTTGGGAACCCAGGGGATAGGTGAGAATTGGGCAAAAGACTGTTGTTTACCCAACTAGCAAATGTTGCCGCTGTTAAGTTGGGCTTGTCTTTTTGGTAGGCATTTTCACGTAACCATGACAGTGCCGTTTTCTTGCAATTCTCATCATCAAGGACATATGGGCGATTATGTTTGCCTTGCCCTGACTCAGTAAAGTCACCACCATTCTCATAAAAATCATTGCGCCAAGTACGAATTGTTTTCTCATTAGCATCAACTACAAGTGCTACTTCTTTGGCAGCTGCAACATCTGTTAATGCAAATCTTCCCCTGAAAATGTCCATAAACATAATTGAAATCATTTTAGTAGTGGCTTTAGTTTGACAGCCAATCCATTCTTTGTACACCACCATGGCATCATCTTCTGAAAATGTTGGTAAATCAGTAACCATGCCTTCCTCTTCAGATTCAATTGCCACTCTTGGTAAAATCAATGATGCATCTAAAGTTATGGGACCATCAACCACATCACTCTCAAGCGGCTCTCTCAACTCTTCATTTTGCAATCTCAGCTGCTTAGAAGCTCTTGCTGCCGCTGCCAATTCCCTTCTTCTCCGTTTCTGTGACCACCGTGGCTTTGTAGTACTTGAATCACTCATTACTGAAGCCTATAAGCAGTATACTGTGCATTAATTAGAATATATACTAAAACCACTTTTAAGTCACCTTTCTTATCTGCTTCCAACTGCTTATAGTAGTATTTGGTCAATAGAATATAAGAAAAACTCCTAGTAGTGATACACTGGCTGTTTCAGTGAATTACTCGACGGTTACTATGGCAACAATGACGTAATTTACGCGCTTTGTATTTTGGCATAAAGGTCAACACCATATTAACCAGAAGAATGCGCTGAATTCAATGGTGAAAGAATTATTATCATATTACAAAGTGTAGGAGAGTTATGGTTGGAAGTTCATATGGATGTCTATGATGTCCTGCACTATATCACCTGCAGGATATAGGACTATGAGTCATTTGTTTGGTGTTTGTCACTCTACTGTACTTAGGTGAAATAGTTGATGAAACTTATTTGCTTCACAAATTCATTTTCTTTTCTTCTGTTGAAAATCAACAGCTGTATAATTATTAATAAATTTGAAAGAAAATGGGGTTATCACAATGCATTGGAGCAATAGATGGCTCTCATATTCTTGTTTCTCCTCATACTGATTATTATAATGGCACAGGGTGGTACTTGGTCCTTGTTCAAGCTGCAGATATTACTTTCTGGAGATTTATGCTGGATGGTAAATAGTGCACAGGATGCCTTGGGCGTTGGTACACTCATCTTTGCAAAAAAAGCTGCAAATTACCAGCCATTATAAAGTGGACCAAAACATGGTTAGTAACAGGTGGTAACTACTTCTTGCACATAGCATTATGAACCTTTTAAATTTTCACATACATGATTAACCTTATGTTTGTTGCCAAATGATACTTATTTTTGTTCCTCAACTTTGTATAAAGATTGCATCTTAATAAGTATATCTTGATATTACAGAATTTGAAATAGTCATATTTTTTTAAAAATAATTACTTATATGGCAATACACAAGGATACCATATGAATGAATGGGATATAACTTTTTGATCTCCTATATACAAAAAAATGTTATTTAACTATGTATGGCTATTCTTCCTTGCTGCAATGGACCCTCATTGATATGAACAGTCTAGGATAACAGATTAATATTATATATAATTTATGCCTGATAGCTCTAGAGTTCAGATTAACAAGGGTTCACTGTAGTGTGTTGCTGTGATGCAGTGTTATGAATGCAGTAGTGTACTACTGCCAGCAAACAAAGGTTGATGAATTATACAAGATCAATATCAAGTTACTGTGACACATCTATATTATGTAATTTTTTATGTCAATTTGCCATAACTCATTATGTTAATTTTTTGGGTCATGTAGAATGACTCAAAGAGTTGACGTATGATAAAAAGCAGTTCAAAATCGTTAAATATGTGCACATAATATAAATTTGATGATTTCAGCTAGCATAGTCCCAAAGTCAACTGTTGTAAAGGTTGTGTTGAGAATAGTCTTACGAGTTCACTTATGGTCTGCTATGCTGGCACTACACATGTATGGATGGGCAATTTGATACCATATGGTGCCAAATTTCCGTACTTTTGTAATAAACAAACAATTAAAAAATTATTTACCGCAAATATTTAGGTCAGCTAAAGTGTGCTGCCACGTGTTGGTGCCATGACCCAGCTGAAGCATCTTTGTCTTCACCACAAGTTGCTGTATCATCCCCTAATGGCTGTCATCATGCGAAGTACCATCAACAGCAATCAGTGCAGCAAATAAGGAAGTTGAGCAAGTGATGGTGAGCGATAGCATTACAAAAAAGAGAGGAAGCTATCAGAAGTATACAGCAAAACAGAAAACCACCATAGGAAACTACACACTAATAAACAGTATGAGTGCTGCACTTCACTGCCATGCTGACATTTCCCAAGGAAATTGTAACTTTCATTATGAAATATGACTGCTGTGTGCGAAGCAGGTGGGGTTGTCAACGTGGTCATCATTATATTGGGAATTGATAGACGCATGAAATGGAGGTCATGTTGTATCATGTCATCAGGCACTTCTTCCATGATGGCAATTGCTTTGTGTTCATCAAAAAGTTGTTCTTTAGCTCATCAAAGTTAGACACTGTCATTTTAGACTTTTTAGTTGTTGCTTTTTGTTTGACTAACTTCATTTTGGCTAAAAGGTACTTTGCCCAGTCCTTCTTTACTGGTAACCCTCAATGGGACTAAACCGCGATTAAATACATTCCTGTTTCAAATTGGACAATGGCTACTGATGACTCTAAGAGGATAGAACTGATTGGACAGAACAATAAGAACAAATCACTGCCACTTTTGCTGGGACTCTGATGGAGCTTTTTACCAATACAATAGGCAATGCAACGTGATGTCATCCATCGATTGACGTTCCTAAAGGGTGGCACATAACTCACGCTGCCAATTACTGGTGCACCATGATCGACTACATCAAAATATGAATGTAACTTGCATGGCTGAATCAAGGAAAAGGTTGGCTTTACCAACACATACGGCTTTGGTGATCTTGGACGAATTTTAGGGCCAAACAACTCAGAAAGTTTTAAGCTTATACCATCTCATGTATGTGATAGTGCCTCCCAATTGCACCGACTGTTTGCAGCCCTTAGATGTGAGTGTAAACTGGGCTGCAAAGCATTTTTATTCACCTCAAAAGTTGGTATACTGACAAAATTATAGCACATAAATAGATTAAATTTTAAAAATTTCAATTTCAAAAAAGGGAGTAGGGATAGAAAATGCTACTAGAAATCAGCTATAAAGATCAAAAGGATAGAAAAGGTTAAAGATCAAAAAAGTATGGAAACAAGAAGGAGGTTGTAACTACGTAGATATTACTGTTATTCTAAAGCATTTGCAATCCCTATTCTGACTGCTTTCAGAGAAATCTATTAGTAATCCTGATGCAGTCAGAATAGGGACCGCAAATGCTTTTAACTTGTTAGCCATATAATTCTTAACTCCTGACTATGAAGGTTTAATCACTCTTTGTCTTTAGTGTGCTTACTTGTTAAAGTGAATCTGAACTGGTGATTTCACTCTTGCATGGGTGTAGCTATGCATGTCCCTCTAGTATCAGTAGTGTGTTTGGTTTGTGTACCATAGAATTACACCTCAGGGGTAATCATATAAGCTTTAACATCTCTATGAACCATGCATTTTTGTATCTAATCATAAATTAAATTAACAGGAAATACCACTGCTATTCAGCTAAATTGTTGTCAACATGAAATATGGCATGCATAGCTTTTGATACAAATAGTCTGGAGCATATTGTAAGCAGTATAATATTTAAAACAGGTAGCTATAAGGAAGGTAAGTATTAAGTAGGGTATATGGCTATAGGGTAGCAAAACCAAGATCATCATGTCAAAAAAAGGCAAAACATCTCCAAATTGTACTGATACTTGCTGATACTTGTTCAGTCACTTCCCAACGCCTCCACCAGCAAGTTGGACTGTAAGTTACCATTGACTTTTCTGCCTGTTCAAGCCACAGAAACCTTGTTTTAGGACTATGTGAAAATAGCTTGTGATGAAGTCAGAAAGGTTTGGAGTATTAAAATGCTGGGTAAACAATTTTGAGAGTGCAAACAGCTGTTTCATTTATAGCTGCCCGGTCTTTCATGGCAGATTGCAGTTAAGTCAGATGGTTTAGGAGCCCTAAGAACATTTCATAAGCTTGTTCCACTAGTTGAATCGTTTCACATTCAGTAATGCTCTTATTGCCTCTCCTCAACCCTGAATGGGACGTTGTTTTGCAATCACTTTGTTCCTCACATTCCACAACATCGCTACCAGTGTCTTGGTTGCTTATTTCTTCATCTAGCACAGTACCAGAGGATACACAGTGAAAACAGTGGTAAAATATGGTATTTACTGGATCCCGTATACTTCTTTAGTAATGTCTCAAGTACGAAGTTATGCAGTAACAAGGCCATAGTGTTGTCGTAATTGAAAAATGGCACGCTGTACAATATAATACTATGGAAGATTCAAATTGCACCCTAACTGAACCATTAAGCTTAATGGAGAGTGTATCCGAAAGTTCTTGTGATGAAGAATGTGTTATTAGGAAGCCTAAAAAGGAGCGAATTTGGCCATATGTATTTTGTCCGCATTGTAAACAGATGGTTTCAAAAACAACCTTATCGGCATCAAGGATTGCACAATGGATGCAAGCAATCAGAATCTGAAAGCAGCGAAAGGTTTTGTGAACAGCTGAATTCCAATATGTGTAGCGATGAATGGCCTTGTCTTGCTTTTATAATAGCATTATTATTTTTTTCAATATATACAGTATCATTTGAATCAATATCTGAAGGCATACTCTCCTGTGTTGGTTTCAGTATAGGATCAAACAATTGTGGTACATGAACATTACTTTTGTCCGGGTATTCATCTATACAATCACATTGTTTAATACCCGGAGGATGATAGCTCATTTCATCTGGAAGATTATTGCTCATTTCATCATGACTACTTGAAAGTTCTGTCTGGTCTGGCTCAAGTATGCCAACAAGCAAACTGTCCTGCTCCTGTAACGTTTCTTGAGACCCTCTTCACACAACTTGTAGTATTTGTCTCTTTTCAAGTCCTTTTTCTTTGAACAGTAAATCTTTCTTCTTTGCTTTTTGGCTTTAACAGTACGAACTCCTCTTTTTGGCTAAAAATTGAATACCAAATCATAGACTACAATATTACTAACTAGTGACTACATTATAATTTCTTACTATATTGGCAAAAACAATGGTCAAGGACACATGAATGCACAACATCCTGCCTACAAGAAGATCGCAAGTCAGGCCAGGGACACATGAATGTACAATTAACACACAGCATCAAACCCTGCCTACAAGACCACATCGAGCAGCTGGTCAGGGACATATGAAAACACACAACATTAAACCCTGCCTACAAGACTGCATTGAGCAGATCGCCGGTCAGAGACACATGAACACATTACATTAAGCTGAGGTATATATCGAGTTCTTGTAAATGATAGGGCTTTAACAATTCTTAAATTACCTTTACTATACTGTTAACATTGTTTGTCCCCATCAGCCACCTGATGTGCTGGTGGCTATTTTCATTGTTACAAATGATGGTGGATGTCACGAGTAAGTCATGTGAGCAAAGACTCATCACTAAGGAGCACATAGCAACGCATATAAATTTAATTCTTTTGTTTAAACCAGCTTTATACTCCAGTACTTTAGTGATAAATCTTTTAAGTAGTTAAAGTTGTTTTAAGCCGAAATTCTTACTGTAACACTACAAGCCCGGGGTACGGAGTGAACGTGTGAAAACCTGGGGTTTCCTATCCCGGTTACGCTCTCTAGTATATGGCAGCACTCTTGCTACGGTTAAAGAAATTCCTGAAAAGGGTTCCACTAGGGCCGATACGAAGTAAGGCAACGGCATTCGTATAGCACTGTATTATTACCTTATACGGCAAAATTTAAATGTATTCACATAAACTTTTTATTATTAAATACATTTGTAGAATGCTTTCACGACGGATAACTATGGTAACAGAAGAACCATTAGTAACATGTGTAACAAAGGTAATAAGGATAATAGAGGTAACAATTGTAAAAAGTTAACAGAGTTAACATGAGTAACAAAGGTAACATGGGTAACAAAGGTGATTTCAGCATTATTAAACATCAGAATAATGAAATATTGGTAAAAACTCATAACAATGAAGAATTTTAGGCGGTGAGACATAGCAATGCAGGTGGGGATCTGAAACATAAAATTAACAATAACTGGCCTAACATGGGTAACAAATGTAACACGGGGTGGCGCGCGGTGCCGGAGGCCCCCACCCCGGGAGGTGCGCGCGGCGGGCGCCAGCGCAGGCCACGGGGGCTGCCTTTAAGTGTGTATAGATATAATACCCTCCTACGCAATTATTTTTACTTGTTTTAGAGTATTCTAACCCTAATTCAAACCCACAATACCGTGCTTTACTTCAACTAAGACTTCACCAGTAGATATTACTGTCCGGCAGGATAGAGTTTTCGGATGGTAGAAAGAACTCTGGATACAGATGTTGTTTTGCCAGTTCCTGGTGGGCCATAGTAGTAGACTAAGTCGGTTCTGAAAGATCTCTGGGGTCTCCATCGCACGAGTTTGTAAATGTTTGCATACATTTGTGGGTAAATTAAACAGATGTGTGAGGCACGTGCACCATCCAAGACCATTGCCTTGGTCCGCTTGTTCTTGGAGTGTTGTAGTAATGGGACTCCACTCTCTATCAGGGGGGATCCTTTGCCCTTGATGTAGTTTACGTATTTGGCTAGGGCTGTCTTTAGAGTGTCCTCTCCAGAGGGGATTATCGGAGCCACGTAACATTCTTGCTTTATTCTTGCTGGAAATTGAGATTTCCGAATCTGTTTGCTCATCCTTATCATCCAATGCCAGTGTAGGTTTGGTTTGTCCTGACACTGATGAGGTGCTGATCCCAGAATGGATAAGACTGTTGGTCCCATCTTTGCTAGTTCCAGGAGGATCTCCTCGTGACTTATCATACTCTGCCACGACGTTAGGCACCAGTAGGTCGAGCGCTGTTAACAAACATAACAAGAGTAAAAAAGGTAAAAGTGGTGACATGTATAACATACAGGTCAAGAACTTCAAAGCCTGATGCTACCATAGTTCCTCTCCGACACGTTGGAAATGCTTCCAACATGTCGGAAAGGATTTAAACTGCTAAAATCACCATCATTATTGTGTTGGGCTCGATTCTACCTCTTCATCTGCAAAAACAAGGTAATTCAAGCATTTGATAACTACTACACACTACACGCAAACCTGTCACCCACACCAATGATTTTACAACTGGCCAGAGCAGCAGGTACGAGGCATGACATCGATTAAAATGTTCAAAATACCCTTTTCCCGATAAAAAGTGTAAGTTACATGTCTAAATTACAAGTATCAATTTTTAAACAATGTTTACATAGCTACTACTTTCAACTTACTGGGCACATTAACTTAGCCCTGAACTTATTTCTTTTCGAATAATACCGCTCCAGCAACGTTTTGGTTGGTGGTTTGCTTCTAGCCTACTTTAGAAGATTTATAAATTAAAGTCACACTAACGGCTTCATCAGTAAAAAACTTTCCATCTATGTAATGATAACATCTTTAATTGTAGTAAAGACTATATCAAGGAAATTTACTTTCTGGAAGTTCATCATCATCTTCTGTTCCAACTAGTTGCAACATATAGTACACTTAACTACACACATGATCATTTGAGACTTACCCCATCAATTCTCTCCAAAATGTGCTCTGAAATGTACTTCATCTGAAATACAAAATTTAGGCAGTCATCTTAAAAACCAAATCTCCAGGAGTAGCTACACGTAACAAATGTAAAAATGACTCAAAAGCCTAGGTGCCATTTTTGACACCTTGTCAGTTGACATTTGTTATGCGTAGTCACTGCTACATAAATGTTTTTAATAGTTAACTATTACATTAACAATAGCGTACCATTGGTGACTCGTCGGACGGCATCTCCGCCATTTGAATTATTAACCTTCAATAATCGATGCTACCTCTTGTACTCATGTTACCTCTGTTACCCCTGTTATCTTCGTCACTCATGTTACTTTTGTTACCCATATTACCTTTGTTACTCAAGTTACCTCTGTTATCCTTGCTACATATGTTATCTCTCTTACCTCTGTACCTTCGTTACCCATGTTATCTCTGTTACACACGTTACCTCTGTTACTTTTGTTACCTTTTACATTTGTTTCATATATTATAATTGCTACTCAAGTTACCTCTGTTATCGTTGATACATATGTTACCTCTGTTGCCCTTGTAACCTTCGTTACATACATTAACTCTGTTGTCCATGTTGTTTATGTTACCCTTGTTACCTTAATTACCCATGTTATGGATGTTACCCAGTTCACCTCTGTTACTTCAGTTACCCTTGTTACCTTTTTTACCCATATTATTACTGACACCTTGTCAGTTGACATTTGTTACGCGTACTCACTGCTACATAAATGTTTTTTATAGTAAACTATTACATAACAATCCATAAGGTAAGCGTACCATTGGTGATTTGTCGGACGGCATCTCTGCCATTTGAATTATTAACCTTCAATAATTTAATAACATTTCGCGTAAAATTTAGGCAGTCATCTTTAAAAAGCAGATTGCCAGGCAGCTAGTTAGGTAAACTGAGTAGCTACATGTAACACATGTAAAAATTACTCAAAAGCCTAGGTGCCATTTTTTGACACTTTGTCAGTTAACATTTGTTACGTGTACTCACTGCTACAAAAATGTTTTTTATAGTAAACTATTACATTAACAATCCATAAGGTAAACATACCACTTGACGTTCCGCGTTACAAGGCAATTCAAGCATTTGGAACACCATCCTGCTACGTGCACCATCCGGAAGCATTCCTGAGCAAGCCGACAGAGAGGCCTTGGGGTTGCGAGGTCCCCAACACCACGCAACAGAATCCGTTAAGAATTCACAGGGATATGGGCGATCATATTTATGAAAAAAGTAAAAATTTCTCCTTATGTTCACATAATTATAAAACAAAATAATGGCACAAATTATGTATACATTGCTGCAAATAATTATAATTTGTGAAATATCTGCATTTTCCACCACACTCTAGGTCAGAATTCTGCCCACACTGGTCAGCAGTAGTTCAAGGTGACCAACACCTCTTAAAACCAACTTAAAATGCATTGATGCATGCATAAATAGTCTTACACACACATCAGTCAATGTTTAGGCCTCATCCTTTGTTGTCCAAAGTTTTATAAAACTGGTTTTCTTTGTTAATTCTTCTTTCTCTTTAATTTCTTTTTCTTTTTTTCTCACTCTTTCTCTTTTTGTAGTAGATCTCCTCTCTGCTTACAAAAATTTGCTCTATGGACTGACGTTAGTGTACGTGCAGCATGTAAAAGTCTTCAATTGTCTTATTTTCCGATTTATTGTGAGAATAAAGAAGTAACGACTCAAGTGCAATATATGTGGCATTAGGTTTCTGTGTCATCAATCTATCCAGCACAGCAAAATCACATTCTGGTACTACGTTGGATTTTGGCACTGATTTAGTTTCCTGGATTACTTGAGGATCTACTACAGAATTATACATGCCACCAGGAAGGTGATCAATCACTAATCTCTGAAGTGTGATGGCAAATGATTGGAATAATAACTGAAGGACTTCTTGAGTCATCTGGTGCTGAATTTTGCAACTGAATCATCATTATTAGTGAAGGCAGGAAATAGCAGATCTTCATTGTCCATTACTACCTGTGCATCTTTACTCCATTTTTCAAACTTATCTTTCATTTTGCTGTATGTGTCACTCATCTTTAAAATAGAGACTGAAGATGACTCAAGGTGCCTCCAAAATGGTCCTGTAACAATTTTATCTATAATACCCAATGCTCTGATTCCAGCTACAAAGTGTGATACTTGCAAATCTGACAAAACTGCTTGCAAAAGGCGATTAAGTGTGCCAGGATGATGGTGAAGTAAATACATTTCCATGTGCGATTTTAAAAAGTACACTCCTGCAGCATCATAAAAAATAATATTGGAGCTAATGGAATTTTAAGTATACCATTACTTCGACAATATGTACAAAAATATAAGGAACAGCCAGCTTGTTCAGAACCTTTATGATGAAATGCCTTGCATGCTGTCCTAACCAAAAGGATCTCCCTTGATCGCCTATTTCACACACATTAGCTTCCCATGCTTTAAGCACAGCTTCAGCCGCATCAGCAAGCCCAACTAATAAGTGTAAGCCACAGTAAAAATTGTTGATCCGAGTTAGTTGAGCTTTTTCATCTGATGACATCTCATCCCATCCAGATACAATGTGTGGTAAAATGGTACTCCTGTACTCTTGCAAAAGTTGTGAAAACAATTTTTCTGCAGAATGTCGATAAGACATTGTATTCTTAATTTTCAGTAAAACCTTTTCTGAAACATTATTCTGTATTAAGTCATCAAGAATTTCTGTTGGTGTGTCCAATGTATTTTGAGCAGATCCTGAAAAGATTTGACAAAGATCCAAGTGATAAATTGTTTCGTTAGTTGCTATATCATATGTTGTAAAGTACTCTCCATATTTGGTAGTCCCATCGGTCTGTAATGTATGATAATTACTTTCTTCTCTGGTGAGCACTGAGCCTGAGCCACTGTCAATGATTCAACCATCATGTCACATAATGTAGTACAACTTCAATAGATTTATGTGCAATATTCTTAAGGATAGTGGTAATCACTGCTTTGACATTCTGAACCTCAACATTAAGGGATAAAAGTTCATAGCAACAGGCTCGTACATCATCTGTATATTTATCTTGTTGATAAGTAACAATATCTTCAGTTGAAATTAGCTCCTCCACTGTCAACTGTCACAGCTGTCTCAACTGTCACAAGTGTCTTAACTGTTACAGTTGTCACAACTGTGGCTAAATCTTGTATCAGTGCATCACTATACATACTTACATATGTAATTTTGATAAGTAATTGTACTAATAATCATTATTTTCTCAAATACATAGAATATTTTAATATCATTAATTTTTGTGTGTATAATTTTTAAAGTAATTGTGTGCAAAATCTCTAGGGCCTATATAGGCCTAATGTACATGTACTTTAATGCTTTAGATTCTCTATATCTTGCATTGACCTTGGTAACTACATATGCAATGTAATCTAATAATTAGCTATACGTATGTATTGGCTTTGTCGCTATAATATAGCTATTCTACACTTTATCCTTTGAAGGAATCAGTATTATATAGCTATATAGACTAATTACATGTATATAGCTACATGTGGATAGTGTAGCTAGCTACATAGAATGGTTGCATGTGTAGTTATTATTTTTATGTATCTTGTCTTGTTCACTGTTTTAGGTACATACAGGCTCAATTATTGAACTTAAAATTTTACAGATTGTCAAGGCAAAGAAACATATTTCAGGCCATGACAACAACAGTTGAACTCTCATGTTACAATTATATGCACAGATCAGGTTATAGTAACAAAGTATTGTCACTTTTGTGCCATTAACCATATGCATGCAGAATTGGACTGACAGGAAACATGCTGTGGAATTAATGCATAAAGTATACAATTATACTTTGGTATGTAGCTATGTAGGATATAATCACAGCATAAAACTAGTAGAGGGGCTGTAAGTTCCTCATAATCATCATACCCTTCATAGTATAGTCATTGATTTTGTAATGATATGATGAATGCAGCTTGTTAGTAACTGTGAGGTGCTCACACTTTGCAAGGTTGAATGGCATTTGCCAGGTTGCTGACCAGAGCAAGCTCGGTTAGGTCATTTTGTAAAGTTTGGTGATCATTGGGGGTAGTAATGCTTCTTATGACCAAGACATCATCAGCATACAGTTTAACTAGAGAGTCTATGTTGTTTAGTAAATCATTTATAAATAGTTGAAATAATAAAGGGCACCTGAAATGACCATTGATGGGGCACCAAACCTATTATCAATGATAACCTGCTGTGAGGAACTCCTTAATCCACTCCAAGTATCTAGCTTACAGAATAATTGTTCATGTGGCACTTTATCGAACGCTTTAGAAAAGTCAATCAACCTGCTCACCTAGATTTAGGCGAGAAACTATCTTGTTTATAGTGATGATAAGTTGAGTCTCACAAGATCGATTCTTTCTGAAACCATGTTAGGTACTTAGTAAGCTTGTCGACACTCTTGCTGCATTAGCTTTTTGGCGGCACGATATTCCATCCAGTCTTCAGGCAAGCCACTTGATTTGGTATGGTTGTACAAGCGTTGAAAGCCGTCTAATCAGTGGAGTTGTCCATGGTTGGTTAGAATTGCTAGATGAGACTGTCTTGGTAGGCACAAGTTTCAAGCAATCCGCACACATAGCCTTGTAGGAATCCCATAATTGTTGCACTGGGGTGTCAATAGGAATTCAGCTATCAAATTTTTGATCGTAGAGAAGTCTGCCTTATTCCAAAGATAAATCTTTCTTTTGTTAGTCGGTAAGTTTTTGACAGACATAGCAAGCAGCCTCATGATCACTTATTCCAGGAACTGTCTCAACATTATAATAGATGCCAACGGTTGGTTGGTAAGTAAGACATCAAGAATACTGTTGTATCTTGTGGGTTGTAAGTTCATCTGCACAAGACATAAAGTCAAGAAAAATACATTACAGAGAGACAATGGATAATGATTTCCATTGACAGTATTGTTGGGCCAATCAATGTAAGGTCACCAGCAAGCCAGATAGTAGGATTGTTATATGTAGTAATTATGAGATTTAAAGAGTCGCAGAGATTTTCCATATATTCAATATCGTTATATGGAGGTCGATAAAGTGCAGCAATGATTAGTGGAGAATGATTGGGTAATTTAATCTCACATGCTACTACGTACCTCATAATCTGTCAAGTTCGATATGTTTGTAAACAATAGTATTCTTACATGCCAGAAACACCCCACCACTGCATCCGCCTGGTCTGTCTCTTAAATATAGAGTAATCAGTAACTGAATCTGTGAGCCATGATTCAGAACCGATGAAATCAGGGTTATGAGTTGAAACGAAGTATAGACTTTGGCAATTTAATATAATCAATTTACTATTAGGTGGGTTATTAGTGCGAAGGGTGAAGGTTAGGCCCTCCGCACTATCTTTCCGTTTTTTATCTTATATATCTTCATTCATTTCTGTTAGCTTCTGTCTCCAAGCTTTGTCTTTCTTCTGTTTAGATTGGGGGTGGCAAAAATCTTCTGAATGCTTGATGGGTTATCAGTTTATGGCACTTGCTTAAAATAGAGGATTTCTCTTGGGTAGATGAGTAAGAGTCTGGTTTTGTCACTAGATTTTTTGCGGTAGAAATGGTAGGATCGATACCAATATAATCATGTAGTAAGGCTTTGATAAAGTCAATGTCGTCATTTTTTCTGACAATGCCATCTGGTTTCGTTGATTCAGCCATGTTATGGAAAATCAAATTTAGTTTTTATTTCTCTCTCTGTTCATCGACCACGCTAACAGTAATGGAGCTAACCGAGTTGTTTACAAACAGGCTAGCCGGATCAACTGTCATAGTGTCATCATCAATTGACATAGCAGCAACTGGCGCTTCTAAGTTCTCGAGTTGGTCTTTAAGCAAACCAAGCTTAGTGCTGATGGCACTGACATCCTTTGCAATTGTGTCCACCTTAATGGTAAGATCAGAAATAGCAGTCTGGTTTTGATCAGTAATTGTAGCAACTGGCGCTTCTAAATTTTTGAGTTGCTCTTTAAGCGAACCAAGCTTAGTGCTGTTGGCATTGACATCCTTTGCAATTTCGTCTACCTTAATGGTAAGATCAGAAATAGCAGTCTGATGGCTATTAATATGGTAAATATAACTCTGGGTGTCAGTGGATGAGGAAAATCTCATAGTGCAGCATTTACTGCCATTAAGTAATAGCTTCCACTTATCACTCCATTTACTGTAATAGCTTCCACTTATCACTCCATTTACTAAAAGATGTTAAGTCTGCTTGTGTTAGAGTACAGCCTGATGGTTGATCTATAGTTTTAACACATTTAGCATCATTACTGCCTTGGGGAACACCCGAATGAACAGGAAGAATGTCCGATACTTGATGATTGATCGAAACATACTGCTGTCTTGAGGATAGGTACTCATAGAACCATCTCCATAGTTTACCAGAAATTTTAAAAGAGTGTAGTTTACAGAGCAATTCATGATGTGGTACGGAGTCAAATGCTTTGCGAAAGTCGAGATAAATAACATCGGTAGGTAGACTGGTTTCAAAAGCCTCATATAGAGTATTACAAAATAGTAGTTGCTGGAGACAAGAATGGCGGGAGAGAAATACAAATTGATTAGGAGATATCTGGGGTAGTATATGGTCAATAATTTTCTTATAGATTAAATGTTGAAGAACTTTAGAAAGTCTGTAATTACTAATTAGATGTTTGTCTCCATTTTTGTAAATAGGTGTAATACGGTGTATTTTCCAATCAAGAGGAATTCTAGATTTTGTTAAACTTAAAGAAAATAAGTGATGGATGGGAATGCAAAGTGATGAGACACAATTTCTAAGAACTCTTGGACTTAGTTCATCTGTTCCCATTGCTTTAGTTGGATCTAGTTCACTTAGAGCAACCAGCACATCATGGTAAGTGACATAGATGTTACTCAAAGCATCGCTTTGGGGTTGAGGAGACTCATAATTATTCAGTCCTGAGGAAAAGTTATTAGTAAAGATAGAGTAGAAATATTCATTGAAGGAAATATTCATTGAAGGAAATATTCATTGAAGGCATTTGCCTTGTCTAGATCTGATTGGAAGTCCTGATCTCCATAACACATGTGCGTGAGGTTGGAAATGTAGCTAAATATTTTACGAGTATTAGATATGCATGAGGAGTGAACCAGGTTTGCCTCATAGGATGATTTGGCTTCAGGAAATTGCTGCTGGAAATCTTTCTAGAGTTTTGAGCTTCTCTATTTGGTAAGGTTTTAAGCTTTTTCTGCAAGGTTTAATACGATTTTGTAAGTGACGTAACTCGGGGGTGAACCACTTAGGATTTTTATTTTTGTGGAGCTTAATCTTTGGAACATATTTTGAGATGGCTTGCCTCACTATGGTAATGAATTTAGACTAGGCCAATTAAATGTCATCAGTGTCTAAACAAGGTGAAAAATCTGCCTCTGAAAAGAAGCAGTTCATCTTGTCATAATCAGCCTTGGCAAAGTCAAGTATGTAACGGGATTGTTCGACACATCTAGATGGTAAACAAGTTTGAATGTTAAATGTGATAATACGGTGGTCACAAGTATCAGTAAGACCAGTAGACATGACAGTAGGAGAGTCAACCAATGAACTGCAATTAGTGATGATTAGGTCAAGAATATTTCCCAGGCAGTGTGTGGGAGACTGAATTAGCTGCTCTAGATTGTTGTTAAAGACAAAGTCACAGAAAGCATCAGAGACAGAGCTTTCAGCTGAGAGTGTCTGCCAATTTATATCACCAAAGTTAAAGTCACCCACCATAATGACATTATCATACTTTGTTAGAAGTTTTTCTAAGTAGATCAACAATGCTGTATGGTATGTAGGTGCTGAGTTAGGTGGAACACAAGCAAAAATGAATTTCAGTTAGGATCTCAATAGTAATGATTTTGAGTTCGTTAGTTGCTTCAATTTGATGGTAAGGAATAGAATTATGGATGGCCAGCAGAACACCACCCCCTCTAGAAGAGCGATCATTTCTACATATACTGTAATCAAGAGGTAGTATTTCTCTGTCCAGAATTGCATGTGACAACCAGGTTTCAGTGACAGCAAGTATGGAGAAATTGTGACTGTATGTGAATGCTTGAAATTTATTTAATTTATTGACAAGGCTTCTAGAATTTAGTAGACAGGCTGGAATTTGATTTGGATATATTATTGGAGGATGTAGTCTCAGTGGCTGGTGTATTAGTGCTGGTTATTTGGTGTTTCAACTACAGGAGCTGAAGTAGAGACATTGTTGGTTGGAGCAATGGCTGATTGTTCTGTGTCATCTGACAACTACAGGAGCCGAAATAGAAACATTATTGGTTGGAGCAATGGCTGATTGGTCCGTGACATCTGAACGTTCAGTAGCCATAATGAATTTGGAGTTTTTAACTGAACCATATAACTTGTTGCGCACATATAGAGAAGGCTTTTTGATTTTGATAAACTTACGGTCAATTCCAGACTGTATTAAGGACCACCTGTGCTTTAGAAGCTCCGATTCAATTGATCTCCTCTGGTGGCATGTCTGGTTTGATGGTGATCTCGTTTGGATAAACATTTTTTTTGGATAAGATGTTGACAACATCGATGGTTCTACAGAGTTTTGCCAAAATAGGTCTTGGTCGTGAATGATTTTGTTTATATTTTCCTAGTCACGAACAACAGACTCGGAAAGATTGGAGTCAATTTTTTGTAGTGTGGACGAAACATTTGCAGAATCTTGTGCCATACGAGTAAAGCGTGAAGTGCCTGAGTCACACTCAGGTATACCAAAGATTACTATATTGAATCTACGGTCGTTACTGGACTCTGAAGGAGTTGCAGACCTACCAGTTGATTTTTCAGTTACCACGGTATTGGTGGTATTAGCTGACAATTCCATATGTTTGCTAGTTTGTTTGCTAGGGTTCGATTGAATTATTGTTACATTAGATGTTTGTTTACTGAGGATGGTATCAATTTGGGTAGTTAAGTTCTTGACTGTGGTACGCAGCTCATTAATTTGAGCAGCTTGTTGAATCAGTAAACAGTACACACATGTAAAAGGAGCATCTGTTTCATTAATTAACTTAAAACAGGGCTGGGAAATGCCTGCACAATGGCGATGAAGCCACTTTTGGCATTTCCCCTCACAAAACACAGCATCCTCACCTTTATACGCTCTGCAATCCGCTTATTACAAATCGAGCATACCTCCAAATTGTACAGTCCTGGTTCTTTAGCCCTCTTGTTGGATACAGCAGTATCCGAGAGATTTCTTTTCTTTGTCTTAGACATACTAATCAACCAAGTAGCAGCTGTACAAGGGTATGATTCCAATTAATGCCAACGAGTGTATACTGCAAGAGCACCCGGTTCACATATTCTATTCAGGCAGTTATCTGACAAAAGTCACGTGTTACAATATAGGAACAGATACGTATTTCTCCCTTGTCATAAATACATTGAACAGCCTGCACGAAGGTCGAGAGTGGGTTCTGATTCACTGAGCCTGGAGGACTTGCTTTTATTAAAAACAGGTACCTAGCTACATATGACTAGTGGCTTTTGATAATTTCATAGTGTTAGACTTATCAGACTTAATTAGATCATAGATTTGTAAACCCCAGGTACCTGGGGTTGCCTAGATTTATGAAAATTCTTGTCAGACCAGTTAATACAGTCTAGCTGTACATGAATCAAATGTGGGGAGCCACAATTAGAAATATCAGATAGTAAAGCATTCCCTTAGCATTCTATTCGGAATTCTGCATGAGAAAAATTAGCTGTGATGTAGCAACTTGATGCTTGAAAACCTTATATTGGCCCCTAGTGGTAGAAAATGTACACTCTGAATGTATGTAAAAATTGACTTGTCAATTCCAATAAGCCCATGAATAATCTTGTTACTATTAACAATGGTAACTTGATCTAACAGTGTAGGGTACGTACAAGGAGGTCCAATACTTGATTTTTTGTACGAGATTTGGAATCTTGGCTTGATTTATTGATTTATGACTTCATTCCTGTTTACCAAATTAGGCAATATGTATCACGTGATTTAATAATATACGGAGAAATAAATTAAGCAACTGCATTCCCATACACATAATGCTTACATTGCACATATGGAGCCACATTCAAAAGGATGCAGGGCCCCAGGAGAAGATTTCCTACACAGCAGTGCAGAAAAATTCCTGAATATTTAATTTAGAATTTAGTTTCCTATGTAACTGGCCAAAATTGTAAATAAATTTTTTGCACTTAATTTTAGGGTTTTATTTAATTTAGACTTACGTATAGTATGTATACAAATATACACACCTATGATCAGTAGTAATGCAATTTGTCACCATACAAATTTAGTGCTAAACATAATGTACGTACATGCATGCATGCCTATAGACACATACATACACATGTACACATATGTATACACGTATGTATTGACTAATTTTTTACAATATGTAGCTATGTGATATACGTACGTATTATTGTCATGCCACATAGCTATGTATGTAATCAACTTCAATTCCTTACATTTTTACAATAAGCACAGATGCGCAACATTTTACCACCTAATGTATAGCCAAGGGTGAAAATTTCATGAATTTACCAGCTTTGTGTATAAAAATTTGGATTGAATTACATTGCAGGACAAAAATTTGAGGCTAAAATTTTCAAAAATCCATGAAATCCACAAAAATTCACCCTCAAAATTTTCAGGCTATAGCTATGTAGATGGTGTGTGTGTATGTGTGTGTGTGCACGCGCAAGTTGTGTCTATGTGTGCGTTGTGTGTGCGCGCGTGTTGTGTGTATAGTTCATGCTGCTGTTGTTCCAGGAACTTTACTCACATAATCACATTGCTCCAGTCCGCCCAGCTGTATTAATGGGGACCTGGCAATTGTGCATGTCTCACTTAATGGTTAAGGTTCTGGTGGGACTTTAGGTGCCCACACCATCATCCATTAGCCATGTGCGGGGCACTAGTCCCGTCCCCAGGAGGATTTGTCCTGCACCGACTCACAGTGCCTGTTTATAGGTGTGACCGTGTAACAACAGCAGCTACAGGCTTTGCTTGTGTGTGTGTGTGTGTGTGTGTGTGTGTGTGTGTATGTGTGTGTGTGTGTGTGTGTACATATGCATGTATGTATGTACGTGTATGTCTGTGTGTGTACTAATTTGTGTATTTTTAATTACATGTGTGTGATGTTTGTGTGGTTGTATGTATGTTTGTGCATATCAGTGTGTTTATTTACATTTATGTATATTTGTGTGTAAGTATGTGTGTATGTTTGTATATATGTACGTATGTGAACACATAGTATGTGTGTATGTGTAAATCACTTGACATGAGAATTGAGCATTAGTGTAAATGTAATAATTTGCAGTTGACAACAGTACGTACATCAAACACGACCAGATTTCAAATTAATATTTTATCCTTGTATTTTTTATTGCTCCAACATTTGCTAAAATCACTTATCGAAATTTTCATTCCATGTACGTACATTATAAGAACTAAGCCCAGTTGAATTTCTATGAAGTCCTTTGTCTTAAATTTACTGTTCGATTTTGTGCCATAGAGTGCACTGCATGCTACATATATTATATCAATTTGCATGATTAATGTATTTGCTTGGGGTAGATACATACACAAGTCCATGCGTATGTATACATATAATAATGAGTCTCGTTATGCGCAGAAATCCTACGAACTTTGACCCTTGCACGTGACCTACCACTCTTCGGCTACTCACTCATCTCGTGAGTTTTTGTGTCTTGTGTGATTGACTGATGATTGATTGATTGATTGATTGATTGATGATTATACTCTGGCAATCTGCCATGGCCGTTCTTCCTTGTGTGAGAAATCCTTACAAAAACAATGCTGTGCTAATGGATATATGCGAGTGTGTTAACTGACAATCCTTCAGTGATTCGAGTGCACAAGATTTATCAATATAAATGATCAACAGGATAAATGATGAATTTGATTAATAATAAATCAATAAGTCAGCTACTCCACTGAATGAACTTTTGGATCATCTCTTCCAGAAAGAATGGGAAAATCTGACAGATAATCTTCCCAGAGGGCAGGGTTTATTGGGATAATCCTATCAAAATGTATCAAGCCAGTGTGGCACATCTCAATGTGATAGTTTGTTGGTGCTGGCAGAGGAAAATTTCTTCCTGATTGTATATATGAATATGCATTGTCTGGTAATGCTGCTGGACTGTATCTATACCATATCCACATTGTATGTGGTGGACATTTGGTATAAAGGTAAAGTGGAACTTGCAAAAAGGAAGCCACTGCCTGTATCTCCATCTCTGTGGCAAATTCACCTTCACGTAACATTTGTGTACAATGAGTCTCAATTGTTACAATATCATTTTCATGTTCAGGTGCTCGTAGCAATGGTTGAAACAATATACTATTGTGACGTATAAAATTGACTACAATCTGTCACAAATGTAGATGAAATTGTTGATTCCTTGGACATTGCTCGGAAAAAACAGTTTCCATCACCAATTATAATGTCCAAGGTGCGTCCAACTGCGGCCAGTTCGACTGATCTCTCAAAAGAAGGGGACCTTGGGGATGATAACACTATGTTATTTGTCAGTGAGATGTTACTTGGAATTGTAATAGACAGGTTGGTGGCCAGAAATGATCTGAAGCAATGTAAGTTTGTTGCTGATCCTTTAAACCTAATCATGTTGTTAGACAGAATATATTCACGTTGTGATTTCCATGTTTTCTATCAAAGATACACCAAAATGCTAATTATTACGTAGTATAAACTAAAGTTGTTTACCTCTGGTTTAATTTGTCATTTATACCTTTATCGTACGTGATAAATTATAAGTCAGTAATTACAAGTACAATGATGTTTAAGATATACCTGAAATGCTTTGTTGAGATACTTTCCTTAAAACATGAAGCTGTTCAATAATATCTTCCACGGGTCTGACATTTTCCTAGATATGATTATCTACTATAGGTATAATGCCACACCTTGTTGTTTTTACAAGTCTTTTCTTCACATCCTCTGGTCCTTTTTGCTATAACAGGTTCTGTAACTTCTGTCGTAAGTCTACATAATTATATACAGCAAAATTGATTAAAACTTCTCTATTATCACACATATAAATATAATGCAGCTAGCTAATTTTATAATAGCTACAACTAACTAACTAACCTGCTCTAGAACTATATTCATTGTTGTAATACTCTATAAACTTTGTTTGTTTAGTTCCCCAATATGTTGTGAACAATTTCTCTTTCTCCTTAAACTTGTCAATATCTTCCTCATTCATCATTGTCCACAGGCATGCATAAATGTCAGCCTTTTGTTCTGATTCTTTTACACAAGCATGTAATTTTCTCTGCCATGCTCTATATTATATAATTATATGAATGCATGTGCTAATTAAATAAGTAATTAATTAACCTGTCCACATGCCATTTGCAGAGAAGATTTGTTACATTTGGATAAACTAGCTAAATCTACAATTATTATTACATAACCTATTAATAAGAAAAATAATCTGATAAATTTAATTAAATAATTCACAGCCTTAACCAGAAACGCTATCCTTTAGGTAACACCACCAACTTTAAGGTCTTGATGAAAGAAGAAAAATGATAAAAGATGATGGTAAAAGACCCTTCCCTTGCTGAGATATCCGGACTTCTTCAAAATGACACCATTTTGCCTCCTTCACGATAGCAAAAATGCACGTAAATGGCTCGTAGTGAACTATCTGTAGTATGGAGTATAGTTTAAATGAATCGCTGTTCTATATAGAATAAAATGGTTTTTGAATTGAATCTGTACGAGCTAGCATACACAAGTTATAGCCTCTTTTGTAATGACATGCAATATATATGAAGTTGCTGTTAATGGCCCAGATGACATACAGTTAGAAATGGCCCTATATCACTTGTATGAAGCTGAAATAGAGTTTAAAGAATTCATTATGCTGCAGCGAATCCATTTATGCATGTAATAAGCTAAACAAACCGATAGCACTGGAATTGTGAGCCCATCTGAGGACTTGCGTGTGCGAGATGAGAAAATGTTTACAACAAACTAGAAAAACACACGTAGCAAACGACTCGCGTGTCCCATGGCTTTGCAATATGGCTTAAAAGATTCGCCTTGCTCTACTGAATGGATTGATGTGTGTTAAAAATGCACCAGCAAGTTAGTTTAAATAGCATGGAGCCATTTCATCGACTATGCGTGCCATCAAAACAGCTCGAAAAAGCCGACACAAACACAAGTACTAATGCTTGCCTACTTAAGCATATGGTTTATAAACTAAAGCCTTTTAAGTATAAACAAAAGGTTTTTACTTGTAAACACAGCCTAAACAGACGCTTTTATTCGTCTATTAGATGGTTTTAATTCATTGTATACTTGAAGATGAGGGATGTGTTTTCCTTCAACATAACTTACATTTTGCATATATAGATTAACTCACCTGGGTTCCCTGGTAATTTGATGATAACCCTATCACACATCAGTTACCCAAAAATGTGTGATATTTGATGAAGCAGGTATCTTTCCCTTGCATGGTTATATACCTTGGTTTTGTATATGGTTATGTAGTCCGCAGGCTTGTAATAATAACAAGAATAATAAGAACCTCAATATGATTATTGTGAGTTAAAATTATCACAATATTAATTGCTTTAACCTAACATGATTAGTTACATGCATACCATACCATCATCGGTCATTAATGTCTTTATTTTAGCTTCTGGACAGTATGTATTCACTGTCTTAAATAGCAAAGTCAATGTGACTTCATCTTCTCTATTAGAAATCATCCAAGCTACTGGACATCCTACACAATATAATTATGTAGTCTTAACTTATAGCTATAATAACTACAGTAAGTTATACCATTGTGAAATTCATCTGCAACCACCAATGTTGTTAGTTTGTGCTTGTACTGGTTTGTCCTGTGTGTTGAATCAAGGCACACACAACTTTTTCTGAAAATGTTTTAAACAGTTTGGCTTGAAACTCTGACATGATGACAAGGAAAAAACTGTCATTTGGAAGGTTGTATTTAGTATCAGAGACTTGTAGGCAATAATTGGTGATGGAGACTCGTGGTTTAGTTCACGTATAAGACGATCAACTGATATGGCATCATCAGTATGCCGATGTTTGCTAAAATCAGCCAGTTTTTGGCCTATGTTTCGGCAATCTTGTCTTGTAATGAAATGTCTCCTGCTTGCATTTTTCATAAAATCCTCCCGTTTGGTACGACTGCCCAAATCACCTCGAATCACTGTAATTGTGAAATGGTTATTACACATCATATGTAGATATAGCTATAGCTTAGCTAGCTAGTTCCATGAAGGAAAAATTAGCTAGTTAGCTATGCATATACATACCATCCATTACTTTCTCCATTTGTACACCATTTGCTAACATTGTTTTCACCTTTTCTTTGACAGATTTGGGTACTGGAAGATGCTTACATTCCATTGAACTTAGTTTGTGGTTTGTATGTGTTGCTGTGTAATTGACGGTAACTTTCCCAGTTTCTAGATTCTGAGTAGCTGTCATGTTTGCCAAACAAAACAAAACTGGTCCAAGTTTATGAGTTTCCTTGAATTTCCGTTTTTGGCTAGTTATTCGATTGCCAATGTTTCCTTTATACTTACCATCCCGACAGCAAGTATATACAACTATACGGTGTTGATCTACAATGATTGCATTGCATAATAACATAGCTACGTATATATAGCTACAGCTGTAGTAGTTCAGGTTGAATGTTCTATAATATTATTTGGTAACTAGCTATATATAATAATAAAATCACTATATACAGTATAGCTATAACCAGCCTACCATTATCATTAATTCTTCCTCCTGTGGGCTGCACAAAGTGACAAAAAGCACCTTCCTCCTCCTCTTCCTTCCATGTTATAAATTGCATCCAATTGTGGAAGTCTTTTGTTTCTTGCACTATAGAAAAGTGGTATGGGTATATTAAAACATGTAAAATAATGGCTAGCTATATACTAGCTACTAACAGAATAGAAAAATGATAACATGTTAGATATAACCTACCAATGCAAATACCATGCTTCGACTTCAAGTGGTTAATCAGCTCACTGCGATGAAAGTAACAATCAGCACACTCTTCAATGTGGCACTTAAATCTTCCATGTTTCACACTATTTGATGTTTGGTGAACTTTTTTCAAGTGCTGCTGGACATTATCTTTTCTGTTGTAAGCTTTATCACATCCTTCCTCAGGGCACTTGTATAGTGTCTATATAATATTATGCACATGCAGTTATGTCTACGTATAATACAGCTAGTCATAGTGTATAGCTATATGTACGTAAGTATATAATACCATGCATGCATAGTTATTAGACACCAGCTTAAAGTACGAGCATATGCACATTTAGACATGCATATAGCTATACGCATGTGGATGAATGTGCAAGCCACTTTGCCAGTAGCTAGACCCACGTATGCATATAGTGTGAGTTTTTTAAAAGTATATAGTTATTTTGGTTAACTTTCGTAACTTAGCTAGTCTATACCTTCTCAGTAGGATCACTAGATTCAACAAGTTCTGGTGTTAAGTGTTAAGTCTGCACGTGTAAGAGTACCATTGGAATCCATAGTTTACAGAATGCGCGGATGTTTCTGTCGCAGTAGCAGTGAAGTATTTGGAAACTGTAACTCCAGAGTGATGGTGGGTATTGTATGGGGAGTTGATAATAGTTGTTGTCATGGTAGCTATCATACCATGTTTATTTACAGTATATATATTATACCATAAATACGTATTTAATGTGCTTTTGTGTAAACAGATGCATGGCATCACTTATAGACACTGGATGGATCGAGGAAGACTTGTGAGTTGCATAATAAGTCAGTCTGAAGATGCAGTACTATGAATCAGGTAAAATTATGATTTGCCTGCTGCAATTAGGTTATGTACCTCTACCTCCACATGTTTGTAGGTCAGTCAATAGTAGTAACAAAGCAATAAAGGCTGAGGGTGTGGTAACTCAATAGTACACAAAGATTAAAAAGATTCATAGAAAAGCAGTACACAGTACAACCAGTATAGTACGGAGGGTATCTGATATATACCCCATGGATGTATCAAGTAAGTCAGTGACATAATTTTTACAGTAACCATTATGTATATTTTCTTGTTACTACAGGCCATATCAATTACTAGTAGTACCTACGTACATAGGTACCTACAGGCATATATACCGTATAGGCGGTAATTTTCGAGGCATGAAAATTTTGCGAAAAGCTTAAAAATAAGATTTTCGCGTTTATTTGTTCGCGAGACACCTGAAGACTGGAGGATGCACGTTACACAGGCAATAGTATTATTGATGATGCACGAAATGTTCGCGATTATATTTTCACGAAGGCTATTTTACTCGCGAAATTCTTGAAAATTTCGTCCCTCGAAAATTACTGCCTATACGGTACCTACATACGTAGGAAGTAATGACACGAATTTTTACAATGTGTGTAATAATGATTATGATGTGTATACATGGTATTATTTTAAAGTTGCTACGTATACATAATTATTATGTATGTATATTCTGCCTTACTTTAATGGGTGTCATCTACGTATAAACTAAACTGCTACGTCATTGATGCATAGGCAATGGAGCCAGAGGGCATGTGCCCCCCATGTTTTACTGTCACTATATAGAAATGTTGTTCTTCTCTGTATGTCTAGATAAGGTGTTGTGCCCTCTCAGTTGTGGAGAGCTTCCTGCGCTCCTGCATTGACGTTTCCAGTTCTGCTCATGATCATGATTATATAATTATAGCAATGATGTATACTTATACATAGTAAATATATGTCACAAGTTACCTTGACATACATACAGAGATGTACGTATGTTTAAGTGGCTATAGCTACATGTATATACATGTACATGCATATAAAATAATAAATTATATGTGTGCACATATTCAATCCTCATGCAACTTGCAAAATAGCCTGATCAATATACATATATTATTCTACGTCTGTACAATATCAATATATAGTCTGCAGTATGGTGTAGTCTCATGTACAATAGTCTGATCATTGATCAGACTATTGTACATGAGCTGACTATCGTACAGACTATATTATATTGATCAGTTGCAATTGCAGTTGTACATGTGTAATCATGATAGTCTGATCAATAGTACTAGTCTGCATATAATATACATATATAGTTGATCAATAGTCAGCTTGTACGATTGTCTGATCAATAGTCTGCGATCATTATAGTTGATCTATAGTCTGTACTATATGCTTTTTGAGTGAACGTGCTTGATATCATGAAATCAGAAATCTAGAGGATGTACCTATTCACCAGCTCATGACTTAACTATGTGTGAATTATTAACCCATTATAATTAACTATGTATACGTATACATATATTATCTGCTACCGTATCTCAACTCTAAACTGTACATGTGCATATAGTTTAACAATGTGCATATGTACATCATTGTATACATGTATATACACACCATATCAAAATTCATGTCCTGTAGCTAGCTATGTCCTGAACATGGCCTGTAGTAACAAGAATATACATAATGGTTACTGTAAAATAAATTATGTCACTGACTTACTATATCCATGGCATACATATATATCAGATAACCTCAGCCTTTATTGCTTTGTTACCACTATTGTCCTGCAAACAATGCAAGGTGCGTATCCTAATGGAAGCAGGGAAATCATAACTTTACCTGACTCATAGTGCTGCATCTTCAGACTGACTTATGTTACTCGACCTACATCCATCCGGTGTCTTAGTATCACCATATGTATGCATGTGATGCCATGGTCAGGTAACAAATATTACTGCAAATCCTATACAAATGCACATAAACATTTACGTACGTATGTAGACACATACGTACATACACATTGATTAATGTTTTACAGTATTCGATATATTGTCATGCCACATACGTAGCTATGTAATCAACTTCAGTTCCTTACATTTTCACTAATGCACAACATTGTACCACCCACTAACACACATGTACACAACACACACATACAAATATATACACCTTTTTGGGAGTTCGTGATGACATTGGTGACCCCTAGTCTGGCATAGCCGACAATTTGTATGTGCCAGCATAATTTTGAGCATAATAGGATGGCAAAAGCATCAAGAATAATGCCAGCATAATAGGTAAAGTTTTTGTGCAAAGCACACTATACATGATACATAGTCTTATGGTGAATCTATATTATCACTATAGTGATTGTTTTTATCAAACAGCTGCAATGCATTGAAAGTGATTGGCATGATAAAATAGAAATATATCAAATGACAATCTCTTGCATAGTCAGACCACTTCTTCCATTTTTATTGTGGGGGCGGAAAGGGTATGGCAACTCTCATTAGCGGTTTGATTCTGGCACCCACTGAACTTTGGGTGGGTGATAATTTGTATAAAGGGAAGTGATCTTCTTTTATATCCACCCAGAGGAGGGTAGATACACTCTAAGTGCTGCTAAAAATAAACCTTTTGTTTCCTGTATACCACAACCATGTACTACGTATTACAGCGATGTTTAGTCAAAGCAGTCATTATATTAATTGCCCGTTCAGGTAGGCTTTTCTTATCAACAGTATGGCGTGTTTTTATATTTTTAGCCAAAATAAGAGAGCTATCACTTTGAAACCTACACCACCTTGAAGCTTATGAGCTTATGAGGAGTACCATCAAAATATTTAATCTACCCCATTCAATCCTGTCATGTGAAATATTTTTAAAAATATGCAGCGCACAAGTGCGCGTGTCCACCCTCCTCTGATATCCACTGCAAAATGTGAAATCAAACCCTATGAAGGATATCTAAGGGCCGATCTAGTTATCATTATTAATGAGAGTTGTCCAGACCCCTTTTTCCACCCTCCACCCCCACAATAAAAATGGAAAAAAGTGGTCTGACTATGCAACACTATAATCTAATGGAGTAAAAGTCTCGCATGCCATTGCCTGAAATTACAACTCAGTAATTTTCCGTAAACTCAAGTTCATATTCAGTCAGTATGATTTCAACCCACTGAAATCATATTTGAACATTACTACAGAGCATAGTTTGAACTGCCAAGCATAATTTCGAGCAGAATAATGTGATTGATTTTGTAACACTGCTCAAGGAAGTTTTAAAAGTATAATACGTAGCTCTAGCTTATCCCCTAGGCCTGTGACTGGCTGCATAATGAGCACAATATGGTCTACAACAAATTCAAACAAGCATCTACCTCCACTATCCTTCATCTCCCTTTTTCTTTCATCCCATTCCCCTTCCCTCTCAACTATGGAGCGCATATTGATCGATCGCAGCAGCTTTCAGAGACGCAATAAGTCACAGCCTACGCAACATATTATACTAATGACTTTCAGGTATTACCTGAATAAAACTCAATCTTATCACCAGATAATTAATTACCTGATGATAACATGCGAACCGCAGCCAGACCGCTTTTTTCCGTTTTATTTGTGGTGGCGGTAAAACGTAAATAAGCGGTCTGGCTACGCGAGTCTACAGAAAGATGATGGCACAACCACGTGGAAGTACGAGTTGGGTAAAAATATAGTTTTATTACTATCGAAGAGTCGGCCATTACTATTGAGAGTATTTAAAAAAGACTAGGCCCCTGTTGCAAAGAAAGAACTTCATGTCGCAAAGAAAGAATTTGGACCATTTGTTACATTGAATGATTAGGACTAGTATCTCTAGCGATTTGCTCGTTGCCCTATATCACTCTATTCCCACTTTATAAAACATGGGAGCAAGATGACAGATTTAAGGGAATTGTAAGGTCAGCGTTCATTGACTGTAGCATACTATCTACGACTGTAGTTATATTTATAATCTAGAGACTGAAGAAAGTTTTCGTTTGGTTGTCCATTATCAAGAAAAGGCAAAACCCAATTGCTGTGATTTAAGAAAAGGCAAGACCCTTATTGATGCCAGGCAATCAGAGATTCCCTAAGAATCTGAAGTTTGGCCATTATGATAGTTGTGAGTAGTTGCTTATTGTGGTATAAAAACTGATTATTCAGTTTTGGTTATTATTATTATTATTATATTTGCTTTATAGCACACATGGGTTACAAATGTGGCTAAGGGTCTATAGGTGCATAGACCCTTAGTAGTATAGATCCTATAGCCCTAGTAGCTAACTATAACTAGATAAAATAAACTAATTACAAATGTTATTGTTGACTAAATGAATAAAGTTGACAGGTGGAGTTGAGTTCAGACAGCTGGCACACGGACAGAGGAAATGAAAAGTGTGAGGATTTAACTAATCAAAGTTACTATTATAGTTGTTTGAAACACTAATTAGTCTAAACTTTATGGGATATCATTAGGGATTGCCATGAAAATGTATGGCTTCTGAAAATATGTGCCTTGAAAACCAGCCTTTTTAAAATCAGAATGCGAAAAACCAACTACAGCTCCTCAACCACTGGGTGTGTAGCATTCAATCTTTCTGAAAAAAATAAACGTTATTTCTGTCGGTACAAACCTTTGCTATTCCGTTTGTCATACTCACCTGGCACCATAGCCTGTCCTTTGTTCTGTCTCCTTCATCGATTGATCTTCCTTGACCAAAGGGTAACAAAATTTTACGAAGGTGTCAACATTCCATGCAAGGTGTTAACGTGTAACTGGATAGGTGATTGAGTTGAAGTAACATAGGGGTCCAGTCCAGTATACTCAAATGGAGATGCCTCCGTCACTCGTTGGCATGCTTACTGATACTATCATCTACTATATAAAGCTGAGAAGCCGTCTGTCTGTCCTATACGCTGATAACTCAGTCGTGCCTGCATGGATTGATGTCAGACTTGCACAACGCGATAGCCGATAGCTATGTCTTCAGGCATCAGCAAGCTTAAAAGTTTCTAAGAGCTATGCTTTTTCGAAGCGAGAGCGCGATGGACACTCCTGTCGACCAAAACAGCCATAAATCACTGAAATTTTTGTGTTGATGGTAACGTACTCGGCTGTGACACCTGAGTCCAGTGGTCGGGGATTGAGTCACTCCACATTTTTTTTACTTATATTTACCTTTTATGCGACGATTGGCTGTGCTGCCAAAAATGCCATTAGCCATTATCCAGCCTCCGCTTCAGCTGGCCGGCAAGTCACTTACTTTGGAGTGTCTATAAAGCCTCAGTAGCAGCAGCAGGCACTATACAAGGGTAAATGTTTTGACTCGATAAGTGGGCGTGTCCGTCAAAAATGAATATGCCATTACCCAGCCTCTGCTTCAGCTAGAAGTAACCGGCAAGTCACTTTGAAGTGTCTAGCCTCAG
Source organism: Spongia lamella (assembly GCA_963930835.1). NCBI lineage: Eukaryota > Metazoa > Porifera > Demospongiae > Dictyoceratida > Spongiidae > Spongia > Spongia lamella. The sequence goes on along the minus strand of OZ005752.1, from coordinate 6,087,282 downwards.
CAGCAGCAGCAGCAGGCACTATACAAGGGTAAACGTTTTGACTCGATAAGTGGGCGTGTCCGTCGAAAACGAATTGATGCTCAACATGCGAAAGGAAGAATAGGAATGCAACAGGCATGCAGATGCTGTAGCACTACTGCCAGTACCGTATAGCGGGTTTTTGTCGCGAGGACTTTAATGTCGCGTCGCACGGAATCCGCAACATTAAAATCCGTGACATTTTTTATCTCGTGACTTTTAAATTCTTCTCCAAAAACTGCAGTCCAAATTTCTTCATATACATGGTAACCTCGAATGCACGAGTCCATACGAAACTTCATTGTTTCGGCAATAGGCATTTAATAGAATAATTACGCGCGATTACTGTAGGGAACGCCCATTTTGCAATCCATCGATCGTGTCATTTTAAACTGCTGTTATAATGTTTATTAAGTTGTCAAATAAGATAAAAAAGGATATGCAAAAGTATTAAGTCAGCAAATTCTGAGGTAAATAAAGTTATAGGCATTTAATAGAAACAAATATGCGCGAGAACTTAATTGTCGCGAAAGATACCATACGCAAGAATTAATGTCTTTCATTTTATTTTCGTGGCTAATTTTATCTGCGACAAAAACCTGCTATACCATATACAGTCAATTGGCTATTAATAACAATCAATAGATTAAGCTTTTATTAGCTGGTACAGCCTACTCAATTAAGGTGTTAAATAACTACAAAGGTGTTAAATAAACAATGCAGTGAAACCTTAGTGTAAACAGACAAGTTGTTTATTGTCATAACCAGGTGTGAGCTACAGAGTTTAAAACAAAGTAGATATAGGAAGGAAACTATAGGTATGCATATAGATATAGGCATAGGAGACTTAGTATATACGTAGTTATAAGCATATAGGCATGCGGACACTACGCAGGCAGAAGAGACCATATAGGTATAGACTTAGGAGACTAGGTAGGCATAGGAGTCTAGGTGGGTATAGAAGACTAGGTAGGCATAGGAGACTATATAGGTAGGTATAGGAGTCTAGGTAGGTATAGAAGACTAGGTAGGTATAGAAGACTAGGTAGGCATAGGAGACTAGGTAGGCATAGGAGACTAGGTAGCAGTCTTATAACTGACAGACAAGCGAGTCCTGTTATATGATCTATAGCTGTACCATGGATGCATATAGCATGCATTTAGTTCCACCTGCATGACAGGGCAGACATAGCCAATAGGCATAAAGCCTTTTCCAGACTATAGGCAGTAAGGCTAAGTAGATTTGATTGACATATGCATAAGACTGAGACTACTAGAGTGTGGGACACTGCATGCACTGTAGCTATATGTGTCTTGGCATAGGAAAAGCTAAGCTGTAGGCTATGCATGCAGGCTAAGTAGACTAGAGACACAGGACACCAGGTATAAGTAGGCATTGGAGACTTAGTACTTTTATCATACTTATAGAATTGACAGACTTAAGGCATCAGGGAGTCCTGTCATCTGCTGTATAGCTGCCTTGCACAGCATGCATGCATTTACCCACACCTGCATGATAGGGCAGGTACACTTGCTAATCTATTGTATAAAGCTGAAAAGCCGTCTGTCCGTCCGTCTGCATTTTTCACGTCACGTCGATAACTCTGTCATATCTGCATGGATCGACTCCGGACTTGGTTTATGGTTAGTTTTGGTCTTAAGCTTCATGGAGTTTGTGTTTATAAACTTATAAGTGCTGTAGTCAATCGATCGGAATGCGTAATAGGTCATTTTCTCCATCGCTTCAGTTGCGTTAAATTTTAAAATCAGTGTAGATTTGCTTGAACGTTATCTACGGTAAAATACCATAGCTCAAACGAACCTGCATTCAGTGAACAATAAAATAATCCAAACTGGAAGCCAGTGGACGATATGGTCGCAGAGTTATGACTGTTTTTATACAAGCATGCGCAGAGACTAAATTGTGCTCACGTTTAATGTTGGCAAGTGCCATAATTACTAGTGTTGTACCGATTAATCGGATCACAATCGGAAACAGCAGATTATTGGGGAATTTTGTGACAATCGGTATCGGTAGATTTTAAGGTTACAATATCCGGTTTATTAAAATCAAATAATTCAAGAGCCTTGTGCTTGTAACTGAACCAATATATTTGCTAATTTTGACAGAATCTTACACTTTTGTAAGTTATATTGTATGTTTGTAATAATTGGTATCGGATTGAAATATCAGCTGTCTGGAATGTAAAATAATCGGATATCGGTATACTCCTAAAATCTGGCAATCAGTACAACACTAATAATTACCCAGCGCCAGTATATCTACTGCAACTGGAATAGCCAGAAAGTCACTTACTTTGAGTGTCTAAAGCCTCAGTAGTAGCAGGCCTGTACAAGGTAGAGCTACAAGGTAGCTAAACATTGTTACTCGATAAGTGGGCTTGTCCGTCAGCTTTGAAATCGCATTGATGGCTCCATCTTCAGCTGAGTGAAGTCGGCACAAGCAGGTCTGCGCCAGCGCTATATAGCTAGCATTATATATACAGCAGTTGGCCTAACCAATAGATTAGGTGGCCGGGCTACCTGTTTAGCCCATGCAAATGATTAAAACCTATTACAAGCTTCTATATATGTTCAAACGTAAACAGTTATTCAGTTCACCTTACACTATGTTATAGCCTTATACTACTTGCATGTCTCACAAGAAAATAAAGTATAAAATACTGCTGAATCCTGGTCTTAACTTTATGCCTTCTCAATCTTATTAAACAAAAAAGGAACCTCCTATGAACCTGAAATCAATCTTACCAAATGTATGGATTAATTAATACAAAATCTTTAGTAAGTCAATGTATAAGACCAATCTATCACCTTAGATTTATCATAACTTAGCCCTAGAACAACTTTACAAAAAAATCGATCCATAGGCCTATGAAGGTATTTATTACTGACCTTCAGTCAAAATTTTGATCGTCTATCATGTTTTTTTGGAAAGTTATTTGCTCTGATAGGGCCTATCTGGTGAAATAAACTAGGCGGCATAAGGTAAGAGAAGCAGTAAAAGCGTAACCACTCAAGGTTTGGTAAAGAAACAGAAGCCATTATATTAATGAAGGTTTTCTTATAGCTGGGTAATTATTGGGGCGAGCCTGAGCGAGCCCCACATAAATGGTGTATCGAGTCGAAATCACTGCATTCCGATGGTACGACGTACGTACGTTACTCTAATTTTAAGTGCTATGGTAAGCAGTTATACACACTTACTTAGCTATTTATAAATTATAGACTATAGTCTATGCGCCTATGCAAATATAATGTGGTTCTTCAATTAGACACCGTCATGCGGTCTCTTTCTATCGCTACTATACTCACGACTGTCGCTGTGGCAAACAGTTATGCTAACTAGCTACTCCACAGTTATAGCGTCTACGCGCTTATGCTGTCGCAAATTAATATGTATAGTAGCTACTTCAGTTAGACACCTATCACAAGGTCTCAGTATAGATATATCACTACTCACGACTGGCAAAGAAATAAAGTTATGACGAAAATATTTCCAATCTAAGCACCATTATATAAGCACTTGCTATAAATAGATATATGCGCTTATATGCATAGAGACAAAGCGCTTAATTAACAAAGTGGACTAATTGCACTAATTTAATACAAAGTTCTATACATCAATAGCTAATGTAATTATGCAAGAGTCATGTAGTCTAACTATAGAGTGTGCTTCATCAAGACTATAGACAATTATCAGCATCACCATGCAGTCACTGATCTTGTCACTTGTGATTATTGAAGGAGTCATGATCATTCCAATTTCATCACTTAATTTTTACACAAAAGTGTGACCTTACTTTTAAACTATATATAGCCGGGCTATATCATCGCCTTAGAAAACAATTAATAATATCTCACTAACACAACATGACCTTGGCATGTATAATGTTAACTATGCATACAGCCATACATGTCGCCAAACTTCGCGAAGGCTCGCCCCATGATGTTGAAACATCTGTCTAGTACCATATGAAGCCATAAGTATAAGCCATGCTATTTAGTGGTTACTTAATAACGGCTTCTTATATATTAATGTGGGCTTATCAATTAGCAGCCACCTTAAGCTGGTACAGCCTACCATAAGATGTTAATTAAACAAAGAAAACCTCAGTGTAAACAGACGAGCCCTAAGCTGGGCTATTAACATTGGTGTGCTTCCTCATCTACATAACTTCACTATGCTATGTATATAACTTAATAAGTACGTATGTTTGGTGGGAAGGGCAGAGGAAACCTAAGCTTATAGTTATTCGCCTTTCAACGCTGGTTGCTATGGATATACGATTGGGCTTACTCTAATCCAAATAACTTGCTTTACCAGCCCTAACATGTAACAAGTAAACATGTTAACATTAGACATGTACCCATGTTAACAAGTAAACATGTTATGTAATCATGCTTAATAATTATCAGCGGCATGCTGTGGGCTCCCATGATTACTGGCTCGTGCAGGTCGATTTTTGTGTCACATCCCATCATGGATGGAGTATTATTATCCACAGAGTCGTCATGATGGGAGCCCACTAATCACGCCAGGCCACTGGCCGTAGGTCTGCGAGCACTGCGCAGCTGTTTCAAATTATCTCACCTTGCTCTCTGCTGGATGTCGACTGAGTTCTATCATCGCCCTGTGATGTAGATGTGTCCCTTTCAGTCTGTAATAACCCTTGGATTACTCCTCTGGTAATTGCCTCTAAGCTTTCTCTATTCAATTGCATGATGGTGGCGCCATTAGTCACCCCCGAACCAGACGGGAGATTTTCATCTTCCGTGTGAGTCGACATAAGCTGTTTACAGTTCACTTCTTACTTAACCGGTGTGCTTGTTCCGATGCGTATGCGCCAGTGACTAATTATTAACACGTGACCTATCTACCAACCGCTTATGTTAACTTTGTTTAACTGCATTAAACATTATTACAATTTTACAAGGTGTTATAAGTAAACAATGCATGCTAGCTATGTGGTAACTAGACAGACATAGCCAACAGACATAAAAGACTATAGCTTATAGGTATGTAGCTAGACTCTAAATTTTGACATTCGAAATACGTTTATCTATTCATTATATGAATAAATCTTTAAATTTTACATGAACCATGCATGATGGTACATTTATCTTTCAGCTACTTTGTCTACTTATTTTAAACTGTCAATATAAGCATGTAAATTGGTGCATTAAGTATCCATTGTTTGGGCGTTTAAAGATTCGAGAATGTTCGAAGGTAGCAGGGCTTAGAGGACTAGGTAGACATACGAATGAGACTAGACGAACTTGGAAGTGTAGGAGACTATAGCTATAAACATTGGAGACTGGCATGCATAGCTAACTATGTAGCTATGCTTCAGCTTGGAAACTAAATGGGCTCAAGAAGATACTAAGTATAGGCCAGGCAGGCTAAGTAGACCAGAGGCACAAGATGCTATAGATAGAAGTATGCAACTGCATAGGCAAAGGAAACCTGGCAGGCATGGGAGACTATATACGCAAGTAGGCATCGGAGACTATAGGTAGACTATATAGGTATGTGGGCATAGGAGACTAAGTACTGTGATGTAGTTGAGCTTAATTAGGGGACTATAGGGAGTCCCAATATGTCCTATAGCTACCATGCACAGCATGCATTTGCTACACCTGCACGATAGGGCAGTTACATTTGCTAGTAATACTAGACAGATGCTAGCAGCATCGTGGGGCGAGCCTGCACGAGATATGCCAGCATGCAATAGTTAGCTACTATACATAGCTTCTCTTTGTTCGGGTGTTTCTGCTGCCCTTCTTAATCTGGCCTGTTCTCTCCTTCGTCTGAGCCGCTCTTCCCTATCCATCGATACGCTGCCACGTGCTTCAAACTCGATCAACCTCAGTAAACCACGCCGGTAATTCTTCGTGTGATGAACACACATACCAGCCTTATATGGATTATCAGTAAATTCTACCGTTTATTCTTCGTGTGATGAACACACATACCAGCCTTATATGGATTATCAGTAAACTCTACCGATTATTCTTCGTGTGATGAACACACATACCAGCCTTATATGGATTATCAGTAAACTCTACTGATTATTCTTCGTGTGATGAACACACGTACCAGCCTTATATGGATTGTCAGTAAACTCTACCGGTTATTCTTCGTGTGATGGACACACGTACCAGTCTTATGATGGAGTCAGTAAGCCATTTCGGTTACATAATATTGTTATTAAACCATTTCGGCTATTCTTCGTGTAATTTAGATTGTTTAGGGAAGAATTTATAAGTTGTCCGTGTTTTATTGTAATTGTCCGTAAGCGGTCGCTTGTACCATCCGACTCGCTAGTGTGGGGCTCGCTCAGGCTCGCCCCAATTATAAAGTTCGAATGATATCTTTGAGTGATGAAATAAACTTATTGCATGTGTACTATAGTGTTTGTCTGTTTTAGTGTTTGGTCTTATATGTAACTACAGAGATTTCATTACTCCTTGCAACGCAAGGGCAAAATCGGTAAGGCATAGAGCGTCTGTAATTAACCACAAACATGTCTACATATCTTAGAAACTTGTTTACTGCTATTAATAAAATGCATTCTTGTGGCTAAGTAAGAAACCTTATGACGCTCTACGCTTTTTGGGTTTTGATACTGCTGTTGCAAGAAGTAATGAACTTTCTGTATACTGTTCGTGCAGTTATATGAACGCCCTCCCTCCGACAATCGACACTCCACTGTTTGCATGTTAGCACATGACTACATACCTACAATATATATGTACACATAAGTTACATGTAACTAATACTGTATGCATGTAAAAAACACATTGAACAGTATATAGCTATGTAGTTGCAAGTTTCAGTCATATCCATGGTGGAGTCCTAAAAATGCTCAATGCACCATGGCATAAACTTTGGAGCATAATGCAGACAGATTTAGGGAATTCTGAATAGAATAGTGCAAAGACTTTTGAGCATAATTACCTTAGCCCTACCTGATAACCAGTTAGTGTGGGTAGATACAAGAAAAGTTTAACACCAGGAAGGATCATTGAACAAGCAAGATCCCCCAGATTGTACATATGGTTGAGACACCATCAGGAGAGTTTGCCACAACCGTCACCATCAAGTTAGGTCTGAGGACAGTTCCCATACTAATGATGTAGAAGAGACGCCTCATGTTGTCAAAACCCATTCAAGAACTAGAACAGTTATCAGACCACCGGACTGCTTGAATCTATAGTCATAGAAGGGTAGATGTAGTAGAGAGTGACATCATGCGTGTATATACATGTAATTTTAACAATCATAACCAATCATTATGTATGATCCAGGGGAGGGTCATAGGGGTCAAGATGACCCCCCTTCCTGAAGTATATCAGGGAAGCCAAAAGAATGATGTAATGGTATAAAAACACTGAAATGTACTATTTCTTGAGTTAAGTGTCATTTCACATTTTATAAGATAAAATAACCTATACCTTCTATTGGCCGGGGTTGCACCCACCACACCCCCTACTCCATATATGGTTAGAAAAGTTGAATTCCTTGTGTTTACTTAAGCATACCTGTATGCTCAAAATCTAGCATTACCAATGATTTTAGTGTTTTAAGAATATAACACCCTATAGCTCTTGGGGTCTGCGCCCCCAGACCCCTGCTTCAAAGATCCACCTCTATATTTTGACCCCCCCCCTTCAGTGATTGCGTGTAACTAGAGAATATTCTAGAGTGTTATACCGTATGCTTGATTGTAGCTTGTTCTATTAATATACTTATACTACAGTAATAACATCCCGAGGTAATAATCTTCCTTTACTTTATCACTACTAACACTCATGAGCTACATAAATAATAGTTGACCATGATGACAGTTTGATATAACACAAAGAATTATAACATACCTTGCTTGATGATTGAAATATTTATAGACTTTGATATACTGTTACAACAATTGCTGGCAAAAAGGGTGTATGTTCCATTGTTAATACTGCCTGTCAGATTTTTTATTGTTAATTCTACCCTTGTGCGGCTGATATTATAATTCTCTCTTTGAACACCATTTGGGGGTAGAGGACCTGAATGAAACTTCCATAACAGTTCATATAGTGGCAACCCAGTTTCATAAGCCTCAAGAACTACATTGCTGTGTTCATACATTGTAGTGCTGTTGAGGAAACTTGTGGTGAGAATATATTACATAATATCATAGTACTAGCACTTATAAACGTCTGTAATTTTACTTACACGTAACTTCCATGTACTTGGGTCAATTGAAGCAATTTTTTACTCGTAATTCCTAGTAATATAGTAGAGATGGGACAATACTGCGATTAATCAATGCATCACGATACACTGCACTGCGATACGTGCATCGATATCATTACTTAATAATCGATGCATCGATACAGTTAATTATGTGCATGAGTGTTAATTAAAAATGGTGTCTGACAGTGCCTTCACGCTCGTGAAGAATGACAGTGCAAAGACTGTGGCAATATTTTGGGTTTTATAAGAGTTCCAGTGGAGTCATACAGCGAGAAAAAGCCGTTTGTCGATTGTGCTGTAGTCAACTGTCATACAGTGGAAATACAACAAACTTGAGGACGCATGTAGAGCATCACCATCCCATCGAGCACAAACTTTTAAACTCAGAACCAAAGAAGGAGTAGTACTCTAAGCAGCAAACTCTTGAAGAAGTTGTCGAGCAACTAAACCCTCTAAGCAGTGACAGTGAACGGCATGTTAAATTGATTAGTGCTATTGGAAACTTTATCGCGCAGGACATGCAGCCACTATCAGTAGTAGAAAACAAGGGTTTTTTAGAATTAATGAAAGTAGCGAAGCCTCGATTTAAGGTGCCATCTAGAGGCTACTTCACTAAAACAGTTATCCCCTCGTTGTTTAGTCGTGTGAAACAAAGTGTTAAGGAAATGCTGAAGACAGCTCGGTTCCTTTGCATCACCGCTGACCTCTGGACTGCAGCACACAGTAATAGAGCTTACCTTTGTCTTACTTGTCATGGGATTGATAGTGATTGGCAGTTATGCAGCTTCTGCTTGGCTACGAAAGAGTTACCAGTTGCTCACACAGCAGATAACATTGGTGAAAAGATTGAGGAAATGCTTGATGAGTGGAATATTGATAAGGATATCATTGTAGCAGCTGTTACAGACAACGCAAGAAGTATGATTAATGTTATTAATGGGATGGGTTTTTGTCATTTCTCTTGTATGGGTCATACCTTACAACTAGGGATACTAAAAGCATTTGATATAGGGCCAGTTAAAGCAGCATTAGCTCGTGTGATTAGCATTGTGAGTCACTTTCATCGTTCGTCTAAAGCCACCTATTCACTGAAGGAAAAACAAAACCTACTTGGATTAAAGCCACGCATGTTGAAAAGCTCATGTGTTACTAGGTGGGGGAGTACATATGAGATGCTTGCACGGTGTACAGAACAACATCAAGCTGTGTGTGCTGTACTTTTGGAGGATGGTGGTGACCGCATCCTCATGCCATCATCCAGTGAGTTTGCTGTGATAGAAGAACTTGTAGATATACTTAAGCCATTTAATGATGCCACCAAAATACTAAGTGGTGATTTGTATCCTACTTTAGGAATTGTTCAACCGGTATTTAACCAATTTTTAAGTGAGGTCTTGCCTTCAAAACCTGGAGACAGGGATATTGTGAAAAAAATTAAAGATGCAATAAGACAAAATTTGTCTACAAGATACCAAGAGGAAGAGATTGAAACAATGCTCCTTGTGGCTATGTATTTAGATCCACAATGTAAAAAGGCCCCGATGCTTACAGCAGAGAAGAAAGCCAGTATAAAGTCATTTATGAAATACGAGCTTGAGGTGTACATTCTAAATGACCGACAACTGCGACAAGCGGAAGTCAGCATTGTTGAACAAGAGCCGCCTAGCCTAACTGAACCAGAAAGCAGGTCCAAACGCACAAAGCTTGAAAAGTTTTTTGGTGATTAGAGCTGGGCGATATCAATATTTTTCAAGACGATATATCACATCATGTTTTACCACGATATTACTAAATATCCCGATATGTGTATTTATTTCAATTGTGAATCAATGTGATTATATTCTTTCTTTCCACAGGCGTGTACAGGTGACCAGATTAATCTAGCCAAGATACATCATACATACATACATACATATTATTCATAATAACAATATAACAATAATAATCAACAGTTCAACAGAATCAGCACTAAACAGTAAACATTAGTCTTTCATGTTGAGAGCCAGAAATACCAAGCTATCAACTCGTTCTGGCTTCAGACAAGTCCTTCTGTCTGAAACAATGTTGCCTCCACAGCTAAATACACGTTCAGCTGCTACACTTGTAGCACATAAACACAAATATTTTTGTGCTAGTTTTGCTACTGTAGGGTATCGCACTACTTCAACCTTCCACCAATCAAGTGGGAATTCTTCAACATCTAATTGTGGATGGCTCAAGTACTGGTCTAGTTCTTGCTTTACTCGCTGGCGAGGAGTAAGTACAGTAGACATACTGTTACCTAGACAGTGACCTAGAACTTTGCTCAGTCCCTTTGCTTTTTTGGTGGAGGGTGCTTTCATTGCTGGGTCATCAGACTCAGATGTATCACTTGCTGAAGGTAAACTTGTAGCATCATCCACAGGGCATTCAATCAGTTGGCTCATTTCCCTTTCTATTTCCTCTAAAACTTTTGCTCTGTTATTCACATAGTTTAGCTTGAATCTAGGATCTAGAAAAGTTGAAATTTCTAGTAGATGATCAAAATCCTTATCAAGGTATCTTAATTCTAAGTCAACTTTGATTCTTCCTTTCATCTCTTTTGTTAAATCTGTGTCATGATCTTCTGCCACCAGCACTTTCTCCAGCAAGTGATTCAACAATGGCTTTATTGCTGAAACAGTGACACAACTTTCACCTGATAGAGCATCTGTCATACATTTTAATGACTTTAGGGCAGCAGCAACTGACTGTAAAACATCACGGTCTTGCCATGTGGGGGCTAGGTGTGCAGATGTTCTGTCCTCACTAAGAACACTTCTGACAGCATCCATCTGCTCCAGTATTCTCTCAACCATGTCATATGTAGAGCCCCAACGAGTCACCACATCGACCTTCAATTTACGAATTGGAAGGCCCTTTTGCTCCTGTACAATGACTAAATCTCTTTGCTTCTTCCAGCTACGTGAAAATGCTGCTACAGCACTTCTACACACCCTTAGACCACGTTGCACTCTTCCATCATTCAGTCCTTTCCCCACCGCTAAGTTTAGATTATGCCCAAAACAACTCAATCTGGTCCAATTGAGCAGGGTGCATGCTAGCTTGATGTTGGAGCCACTATCAGTAGTAATACCCACTAGTTTCTTATCCTCCAGTTCCCATTGCTGCAAGGTTTCTTCAAGGACTTCAGCTATGTTTGCCGCAGTGTGATCCTCAGGGATGTAGTGGGTCTGTAGGCAAAATGACTTCAACTCCCAACTGCTATCTATAAAATGTGTGGTAAAAGTTATGTATGGGTCTCCAGCAGCTGAAGTCCAAAGATCTGTTGTAGCAGAAAAATAATCTAATTGTTTACTCTTGATTTGCTGTTCAATTTTACTTTTAACCTCAGTGACAAGCGCAGGCACTGCAACTTTTGTAAAATGCTTACGAGTAGGGAGCTGATAGCGAGGATTAAACTGGTGTATCATGGCCCTAAAACCAGGCTTGTCCACAGTGGACAAGGGAAGCATGTCCCTTGCCAGGCAGTAGGCGATGGAATTAGTAAGTGATTTGTGTTCTTTCGAAGAAGATGAGAGTAGCTGTTGTTTTTTCCACGAATCTAGTATAGATGCTTGTCCTTTTCGTTCTAGGGAACCTTTATTGCTGGCACGCTGTGCTAGTAAAAACTCTTCGGGGTGTTTACTTTTCAGATGGCTATATAAATTTGTTGTGTTAGAATCCTTCGCAGCTATTGTAGCTCGACACAGGCGACACTTGGGCGAGTTAATACAACGCGGACGGCCATTACCATCACTTTCAAATCCAAAATAATTCCATACAAAGGATTTAGTCTTTTTCTTTGATACAAGCGCATCACTACCTACTGTCTCGTACTCTTCAATTCTCTCATCGGGACTATCAATATCAGACGCCATCTTCCTAACCACGTGATAAGTCGGTATTATCGTTAGATTAATTTTTTATATCGTTTGATGTGAATACCGTCGATATCGATAACTATCGTTATATCGCCCAGCACTATTGGTGATACCTTTCAAAATCCATCAGAAGAAGTTAGTGCTGCAGAGGCAGCAGAAGCAGAGCTCCAAAGGTATGAGTTAGAAGATCCACTAAGCCTGGACTCGAACCCATTGCTGTTGTGGAAGGAACGTGAAGTAAATTACAAATTTCTATCCATTTTAGCCAAACAATTTTTGTGTATCATGCCTACTAGTGTTGCCCAGTGAAAGGTTGTTCAGTTCAGCAGGCAATCTTCTTAGTGAGAGAAGGTCCCGGCTATCTCCAGAAAATGTTGAAAAACTTCTTTTCCTATATGAAAACAACAAACTGTTAAACACCTTGTAATTTTTAAATACACTATGTAGCTACCTCTAACTTTGTATTCAGTTACTGTATACCCTTTGTGATTCTTTTAAAATATACCGTAGTATCGTGATGTATCGCAGTATCATGATATTTTAGATGTGATGCATCGATACAGCTGTACCCTGTATCGTTCCATCTCTATAATATAGTGACTATCGGTACAAATTCTGAGCGAATCTTGGTTTGCTGACTCTTTTTTGCTTCAATTTCTTAGAAAGAGTTTGTTTTTCCGTGGCGAGATCTTCTATGGATTTGTTGATGGTGGTAGAGTTTTCCTCCGATTTCATGTTCTCCAATGTATTCTCCATGGTGGTGCGTTGTGATTTGAGATTCTTTTGGACTGATTTTATACGCAGAATTCCTACGACCTTTGAACTCTAACACGTGAAATCACGTGACCTTATTACTTCATCTACTTCTCATTCTGAAATCTGCCACTCTCCTGACTACAGGGTGAAGTATCCGCCTGCTCATTCACATCCCCCTCGTCCACACTAGTAGTATTAAGTATTCCTTCCGCTCTATCTTTTGACAAAATGATCAAGTCTGGGTAGCCTTGAAATAATAAGTAACTATTATCCATACCGGAAGGAAGCCTGTTTCTCCAACTTGTTGATACAGCACAATTTCTATATGTAGCTGTGAATTCTGTTTTAATACCTTTTAATTCCAAGCATTTTTGTAGCCTTCCTGTCCACTTGTCTTCGTTGTAAGTTCCAGCAATTTCTGGATTGCCAAAAGGCTCAAGGTTTGGAAATTCTGTGGTGTTGAAATTCTTCCTCAATTCAAACTTTTCCTTTGCACTGGCACTGGAGTGGAAGTAGAAGAAGGAAATAACTTTTTTAGTGCTTGTGCTGTTGCTGCTGTTGGCTTCTTTCCCACGCGATCACAAATGGTTATGGCATTTGACACAGCCTGTGATTGTGTACATCAACTCATATGTAATATTATGCATTTAGCTTACAGAATCTTTAGATTGCTGTCCATCAACAGGTCTACGGATGTGCTCCTTAATTGTTACAAGATCCCCATCAATCATTTCACTGCTGGTAAATCTACATAACATCCCCACTTTTTGGACCATCGCTGCAAAACAGCTATTCTTTTCTTGGTTTCTTTCTCTTGCCTTGTACAAACTGTAATATCATAACCTGCAGGGAGTCAAAACTTTAACAATAAATGTGACCGGGTCTGCGAAAATCAACCATCTAGTCGCACAAAAATCACCTAGTTTTTTCAAATATATCTTACCATAACTTATGCTCTATTTATACTAACAAGCTAAATGTTTTACCACAAATGCAGAATTTAATGGGGGATCTTTTAAAGCTTACAGAATAAAAATGCTCCTTATAGAACTTAGGATATTCATGAATATCTAACTAGGTGTAATTTGCGCTCACATGGTTGATTTTCGCAGGCCCGGTCACAAATTATTATCAATGCACAGTGGTACCAGTATCGGGTAGCCAGACCGCTTTTTTCCTTTTATATTGGAACGGATTTAGGCCACCACAACTGAAAACGGAAAAAAGCAGTTGGCCACGCGAGACTAATTTTTATTGTAAGTACTGCAAAACAATCTAAGCCTACTGATGTAGCTATTGGCTAGAATTATATACTGACATACCTAAGTTTGCCAGCTGGTTTCTATTTTCATTACCACATCTTCACGATTCACGGAAAGGGGCTGCTTGGAGCCTTCGTACTCAAAAAGAATATCAAATGAGCTCGAGGTACCTCTTAACTCATCTGTACTATGATTTTCCATCTAGCCCACTATGTATGGCACAAGGTGAAAAGCATTAAATAGAATCATCACATGATGCATTGAACACGCATGTACCTATAAGGCTGTGTATGTAATTAAAGTTCTTAAATCGGGCACGAGATAAGGATAGTTCTTAAATCGGGCCCGAGATAATAATGAGCTGTTGTAGTTAAGTTGGGCCCGAGTTAAGGATAGGCATTAATTAAAATTCTTAAATCGAGCCGGATACTGTTAAATTGGGCCCGATTTAACATTTCGATTTTTGTTACAAACCGCGTGCCATACTACCTAGCTAAAATAATTTTGTCTGTAATGATCAGCTGGTGACACATGCTATCACATTTCATTGTATCATAGAATTTTTTGGTTGAAAGTAAGAGTATACCGTATAACGGGAAATTGACGCGACAGAAAACATTCGCGAATTTCATGTTTTGTTAGCCATTCGCGAATATTTTCTAGCAAAACTTTTCCATTTCACGCACATCCTTAGTTTTAAATGATGGCTTTGTTTAAGTACCTCAAACATATTGATCTTCGGAATTATCCAACTCTCTTCTGCAAGATAAGAGTTCCCCTAACACAGGAGTCCATATTGTGCTGTACACGTGGTGACCTCGAATGCAGCTTTTGACTTCTATATCCATCAGAATTATACACGTGTCGTAAAATACGCGCCCAAAATTATCCGCGACAATTAAGGCGCTTATTAAAATAATTTCGAAACCTCTGTAAACCGTGAATGTTTTCTCGCGAATGGACTTCTAATGGGGAATTCGTGAAAGTTTTCTGTCGCACCAATTTCCCGTTATACGGTACATATACACTTGAATATACCAAAGAAACCTTTACATTGTTATACTTTACTTTATGTATAGCATACTCTCATTCTCACTAACAAATACACTACAATACATACCATGATAGCTATACAGTAGCATACAGGTATAGTGCTTACACACCACCATGAAATCAGTAGAAACAACAGCTGCTGTGGTTACCTAAAAATGCAGCTGTAGGAAACCATAATGAAATTAGCTTGCATTGGCTCTATCAGTCATTGAGTCCATGTCATGTATAGAGGTACTTTTCTTTGCAAATCATGGATGGCTTCATCATGCATACTAGCTAGCTACCACAAGGGAGATAAACTAGTTATAGCTATAACAATTGCCTCATATGGTATATCTTTATTATCACTTGCATCACAAATCACAATTAAATAATCAGTTAACAGTAGCTATAAATATTTTAAAACTATGATTTTTTATAATATATGCATCCGCAGACACAAAAAATTGCAGTCCACAACACAGCAGCTGCAATAATCGATAAAAATAGGATGATTTGGATCTGTTCTTCCATCCTGTACTAATACAATATGGTCGCTATTCTAGCACACATACGGATAGACAACTTACTTACCTCTTATAATATAGAGCAAACTTCAAACACTGACAGTAGCTACCCTTGAGCCTTTATAACAGACTTACCCTTTGTTAAGGCTTGCCCCAGCATGCAAAAATATTTATATGGTATCTTCAGCATGCATAATAGCCATTCCCTGTAAAATCATACCCAGAAATCTTTGGCTGCTACTTTATTAGAGGTGTACAAATAATTAACTTAGGATTTCACTACTATCTAAACATGTAAGTCTAGTGAATGTGTAGATTTACTCCTTACTTTTTCAAAAAGTAGCTAGCTATAACTAGTATTGTTTATGCATAGTTGACTCATGCTGATGGAGGTTACGCCCACGCATTGGGAGATAATAACACTGATATCATGCAATAGCTATCAATTAGACTTAGCTAGCTATATCACACTTAGCTATCAATTCGAAATTAGATAATAAATAGTGCTGTCAATCGGATGTCGCTGTAGTGTTGTCTGTAGTCCTTGCCAGGGCTTTGAGAGTTTTGCAAATGTCTCTGGTGGTGTGCTTATATATTGTTGATATGTGTCACTACGCCATCTTCCTAACATTTTTATGTAAGTGTCATCTATCCTGGCTTCCTTGGCACTGGTGGCGGCTCCAATGCGGAAGCTGTGAGTGTTGAAGTGTTGGCGGTTGAGATGTAGCCTCTCCAAGATGTCATCCAGGAATGAGCTAAAGAGTGGTCTGGTTAGCCTCCAACCATCGTTGAGGATAAACAGTGGTCCGGGTCGATCGCCTCTTACTGCTAGGAACGGGAGGAGCCCTGACACTGGGCAGATAGGCAAGTTTGTTCTTCCCAAATAAAGTGAGACCCCCCTTCTGAAGGGCTATTATTCTGTAAGATGCAACATATCCAAGGACTCGGTCAGGCACGTGGGGACTACTGCCCACTCTGTCCTCTTGTGCTTCAGTGATCTTCCCATCCAGCATGTCAAAGAGGCTGCCCGTAGGGGCAAACACTTGTGTCTCGTGATCCTGAGTTGTAATGACAGGTCGGTTTTGGATTGCTTTATTGTCAGTCTAATCATTTGGGGGTTTGTTTTGTTGTCAATGGCTATATCTGCCAGAGAGAGGTGGACATCCTTGTCAAAGGCTCCCTGTGATGGCACGGTGAACTCGCTACTGCGTAAGAACCCAAAGAATGCTAAGCAGCATGCTGCCCATACCATGATGTTATGATAGCTATGAGGGTCCTTGTGATAGACTAGACACTACCAGCACAAGACTTTAATGAACTGATTTTGCACAATACAATGTTGTACCGTATAGCTCCAAATTTTTGTGGTCGAATATTTTTGTGATTTTCGTGAATTACACAGAATTCACAAAGATTTTTCCATGAAAATTTCCTTATACCACCCTTAAGTACAGGGCTTCACACTTCAAAATCACGAAATAATGATGAATCACAAAAATCAGCTAAGATCACGAAAATTTTCAACCACGAAAATTTGGAGCTATACAGTATTTATACTCTCCCTATATTAGAACCAGTTAAACCAGTTTTACAACCTGCTATAAACAACCTGTTATAATTAGTTTTACAAGAATCACATAACCTGAACAATCATGCTGTACTAGGTGCTAAATGCCTAAAAGCTGTACATCAATATAAACAACTAGTGTTAAACAGTCATACAGGAAAGTTAATCTCCCTGGTCTATCACAGATGTGTTCGATTGCACTAGTAAGCACTAGTAAGATTAAAATACCATAGAATACCGAATACCTAATACCTTTTTGAATTTGTAATACCGTATACCGAAAGTAAAATACTGATACCGTCCAACACTAGCCAAACTAGTAACAGGTAGTACTTTATGGCATGTACAGCATTATATGATCAATTAATTTATGCCTAATGCTTGTAGTGATAGTTATTACTTGTTCCTAAAGTTTGTACGAATATTGCATAACAAGTTTAATCTGAGTATAAGAATGTTATTTAAATATGTAGGACTATTCACTGCTGCAGTGGAGCTTCATTAATGTAAACAACTGAATATATTAGAATTTTGTGTTGGTTAAATATGCTGCATTCTGCACAAAAGATTTTTGTTGTAGACTAGAGTATTCTAGACGGCTATAAACTATGAAATTCTAATGATTTAAGTGGATTATGTAACTCTTCACATCTGATTAGCTAGCCAAAATCTTGGCTTTTTAAATCAAAAAAATCAACTAATGTCACCAGAAGGTGTTTGCACTATTAGTGTAGGCCCATCTGGGGAAAAGACTATTAGTATACTACTACTACTGACAAAGATATTGTGCCCACATCAACAGCATCGTGTTGCAAATCTAAGCAACTGTGATGCTTCTAAATTGTTTTGTGTCAATTAGCCATGTTTTTCTTATTGTGTTAATTCTTTAGGTCATGTAGAATGACTTAGGGAGTTGATGTAAGAATGCAGTTTAAAATTGTTCATAATACGTACTTATGCAATAAAAATTACAAACAGAATAATCATTTCAGCCAGCATAGTCCCAAAGTTGACTTCTGTAAAGGTTATGTTGAGAATAA
The DNA here is from genome assembly GCA_963930835.1 of Spongia lamella. Lineage (NCBI taxonomy): Eukaryota > Metazoa > Porifera > Demospongiae > Dictyoceratida > Spongiidae > Spongia > Spongia lamella. Next base: position 6,068,915 of record OZ005752.1, on the reverse strand, counting down.
TCTTGTAAGTTCACTTATGGCCTGCTATGTTGGTGCTATTCAAACCATTTTGATTTGCAGGTAATAATTATAATGATATAAACTTGTTATCCTCAAGATTCAATTTATGAAAACATCAAATCATTTTTGAATTGGTATTGTTTAGACATTTACTGATTTCATGAATTACTTTTAAGGTATAGGTACTACAAGTACTCAAACTTCACAAAAATCTTTAGAATTTTATTATATATGCACTTATGATGGATAACGAAAATGCTGTGTAGTTGAATACTCATGCTGTATTTTGTCATAAAGTCACTCTGTGTTTTGCCTGTCCACTGTATACAAACAATATGATAATGTATGGTGGGCTGCATTAGTAGCGTGCATATAGTACGACATCTATCCCTCTTATTTGAGGTACAGCCACTTGCTACAGGGCAGTTTGTAGTTCAGCTTTCCTTTTTTCCTTGCCAGTTATGTATATGCCAAGAAGAAAATAATCTGCCTGATCTAAAGCGATAATCCTCATGGCTGCTCTGTGTAGTTATAGAGTCAAACTTGCATGTGACATTTAATGTATTGCCTAATTTATCGTTTATCGTTTTGATCTGCTCTTATGCATGGTTTCAAACTTGTGCAATACATATCATACATGCAAGCCAACTGAGATATACCTTTTTTTTAATTTTGTGGTTTGCTTTTAAGATAAGTGAATTTTGAATATCCCATTATTCTGCAGCGTTCATGTTACAAAACAAAATCAAGAGTATCTGATTTTTACTGTGAACAAACGCTGTTGTTTATAATGCTTTCATGTTTACTAAACGTTTTTAAAATTGGCTTTATGAAAGTTGATAGTTAGCTATGCTCTTTAAAAGGTGCTCGATAACAAGAACATGAAATTTTATCCAATGTGCATTTTTAAAAGTTAGGGATAAACTTCTGAAAATTGCATACAAAAATTATTAGCACTATTTTCAAAGATTATGTTAAGTTATAGTTACAACCCTATCACATCTTTTCACTGTAAATTTTATATACTTTGGGGATGTACAAGTAATCTATGCACATCCATAATCACCCAAAATATGTGACTTGTCCATTGTATTGCTCTGCCATGTCATATACGTATGCAGTTGCATTTTGTGACAAAATTTTATTTATTGTATAACACTTATCATATTGTTGTTGTGATGGCATCTTCTGTGCGTTGTTACACTGTTGTTTCATCGTCTTGCGAGCAATGTACTCTTCAGCATATTATGTATATGGTGCAAATTTTTGTATAACACTTATCATATTGTTGTTGTGATGAGATCTTCTTTGCATTGTTACACTGTTGTTTCATCATCTTACGAGCAATGTACTCTTCAGCATATTACGTATATGGTGCAAATTTTTGTATAACACTTATCACATTGTTGTTGTGATGAGATCTTCTTTGCATTGTTACGCTGTTGTTTCACTGTTGTTTCATTATCTTACGAGCAATGTACTCTACAACATATTACGTATATGGTGCAAATTTTTGTATAACACTTATCATATTGTTGTTGTGATGAGATCTTCTTTGCATTGTTACACTGTTGTTTCATCATCTTACGAGCAATGTACTCTTCAGCATATTACGTATATGGTACAAATTGTTGTTGTGATGAGATCTTTGCATTGTTACACTGTTGTTTCATCATCTTACGAGCAATGTACTCTTCAACATATTACGTATATGGTGCAAATTTTTGTATAACACTTATCATATTGTTGTTGTGATGAGATCTTCTTTGCATTGTTACACTGTTGTTTCATCATCTTGCGAGCAATGTACTCTTCAGTATATTACGTATATGGTGCAAATTTTTGTATAACACTTATCATATTGTTGTTGTGATGAGATCTTCTTTGCATTGTTACACTGTTGTTTCATTATCTTACGAGCAATGTACTCTTCAATTTTTGTATAACACTTATCATATTGTTGTTGTGATGAGATCTTCTTTGCATTGTTACACTGTTGTTTCATCATCTTACGAGCAATGTACTCTTCAGCATATTACGTATATGGTACAAATTTTTGTTGTGATGAGATCTTCTTTGCATTGTTACACTGTTGTTTCATCATCTTACGAGCAATGTACTCTTCAACATATTACGTATATGGTGCAAATTTTTGTATAACACTTATCATATTGTTGTTGTGATGAGATCTTCTTTGCATTGTTACACTGTTGTTTCATCATCTTACGAGCAATGTACTCTTCAGCATATTACGTATATGGTGCAAATTGTTGTTGTGATGAGATCTTCTTTGCATTGTTACACTGTATGTACTCTTCAGCATATTATGTATATGGTGCAAATTTTTGACAAGGAATCTTTTTTCTTGACAAATTTTGCCATTCAAAATTAAACTACGTACATATTAACTATATAGGTTACAAAGAATTATCTACATTGGATATAGGGTACCTATTATCTGATTTTTGAGATGAACTGTGGTACCGCTCAGTTTAAACTTGATGTTTTGCACGCGTGTCCTAGTGCAGTCGCTCAAAAAATTCGTAACGGAACTCGCAAGTGTCCCGTGAGCGCACGGCATTTGATCCTCGTGACAAGCTGTACGCATGTGAAGTGCGCTCGAGTGTAGTTTACTTTACTCGCGAGCAAACTGTTAAGGAGCTAATAAACCCCTTTTGTCAAAGGCAATGATCCAAATTATTTTGATGCACTATTTGAATTTCCTTGCCCACCAGATGACATGAGCAAAAGTGTAATTGATGGTGCACTCTTCACTCAGTCCGGTTAGTAAATTCATGGCTTGGTTGTATTCTTGCTGCCTCAGCCCAGCAAAAACCCCATGTTGTTGTTGTCAGCGATGATCATACACCCTCGCATCATCTGAGGCCACTGATAATACCATACATCAGATCGTTCCTTGAATCTGCAGGGTTTGCTCCTAGTAACATACCTAGACTACTATGTATCACTATATGTGTAGATTGCTCAACAACAATGTACTGATCGCACCAAAAACTAATGATTCTAATGATTTCACTTATATATATATATATATAACAATAGGTAATTACGTATTTAGTTTAATATAAAAATCTACAAATCAGTAAACTTTATTAACTTATCATTTGTCCAGTTACGCAAATATATGTAACTAATACGTATAATACTGTTATGAACTGAGCCAGATTATGTATTTATATGGTTGTATATGTAAATCTCCACTAACACTTTTCAGACTAAGATAAATTCAGATCAAGTATGGTAATATGAAAAGTTGATTGCATTAGTTAGCATTACAAGTATCAGGTCACTATCTCCATACCACAAAATCACAATATTGGCTACCATCACCGGAATGAAATTTGTACCACTTAGAATCATGCAAGTCCTTAAATAATGTCTAATAAACCTTCAGAAAATGCCTCTAATGGTTCACTGTCCTCTAATACTTCTTCGCATGACATTAAATTTTTAAGTGCATGTTTAACCCAATCTATAAATGATTCAGTTATACACTTGCATGGAATACCACTTGCATTTAAGGGACTTAATTTTACTTAATTCATAATGGAATGACTTGGTAGTGTGAATGACAATTGCATTAGCAGAAATGTCATGATCCATGACCAACTGGTTGATGCAAAAGCCTTTATCTTTCCCATGTTCTCACTTAGCATGTCATCAACTATGTTCAAGGCCTTTAAGCTTGATCAAATTGCTATTGAAAAAGTACAACGCCGAGCCACTAGACTGCTTATGCATGGCATCATACTTATCAAGAACACCATTCACATTTGAAACTTCCGTTTCTTGAACATGGTCGTTTTGATGAGTAGAAACCATGCATGCACGTGATTAGTTTCATATCCATATGGGGTGTGTATTATCTATGCTGTGACTTACCTCTATGGTGGTGACCAGCTGCACACTGAGGCCCGCCATGCATGACTCTGAGTTGCTGCTACATAAGGTATAAAAATATGTAACTGGTGTTGTAGCTAGTTATACTAGTGCTGCACAACATAGGTAAAATTAGCTAGCTATATTGTGATGCGATAGCTATATGAAATTTTATGTCGACAAGATGAAGCGCTTCAGTTAAAAAGTGGACATTGCAAGCGGGTAGTGAAGAATTTAAAAGAATTCAACTGGCTTGCAATGTTACAGTCAGGGGTATTAAATGATTCCAACCCTTACCACTTTAAAAGTGTTCTCACTATAAAGTGGTTGAATATGTAGGCGTTGCTTGGCATGATGTTCCATAGTAATGATGTTTTTCCTAATGTTTTCACCTGAAACCTGTTATTATCATAATGCACCTATCAATGTTAAGCCCCACCTCCCAGGCATAGGTGGGGATTTGTACAACTTGTTGTTCAAAGGACACACCCCAGGGGCGACTATTTTTTACAATGCCCCTTTCTAGACACACTCAATACCCTGGGGCAATGTAGAGATTTGTGTATTTATTATGCTACTTGAATTCCAGTACAATTACAAAATCCCCACTAAGTGGAGAGTATATTTCTGACAAAAGACGTACAAATCCTGACTCAGGCTATGTGCGGGAGTGGGGCTTGACATTGATAGGTGCATAAATGTCACTATCAACTTTTTTACTGAGATCGTCCAGTATTCACAGACGTATTTCAGCCCTAGTACGAATACTGCTAGGTACCTAAGGTAGCTACTATACTGAGGTTCCCATGGCTTTAGATAAGCACGTTCTACAGGCTAACGCCTTCTGTGTATCCCTTCCAGTGCCTAACTAGTAAAATTAGATAACAATACAAAACGTTCGATTCAAATTAAAAATTTTAATAGGTTCCCATAGCTTTAGATAAGCATCCCCTCCAGTGCCCAACTAGTAAAATTAGATAATACATTAAGTTAGGGGAGGCTCAGACGTCCATGGCTGCCCGCGAGCCAATACCGCCGCCCGGCTGAGTTGATTAGCTAGTACCCAGTAGAGTCAGGCTGAACGAATTGGAACTCATTTGGAATCGTGATGGCCTTAACTGAATAGCTATGTTCCACTTACCACGTTATACTCGCCCCTGTCATAGGATCCGTCCCGCGCGGTGCCGGTGGTGGGGATACCAGCTTTGGGGAGCGTCGCTCTCCGCCATGGAGCTACTACCCCACTGGCCCCCTGTTGTACTACGTTTCATACGTTTCTTCTGAAGACATTATTCAGTATTATATAGCGATTTTGTTATACCCTGTATGGAACGTGTCTTTAAATACTTTGTGCTCCTGACGTCACAAATAAGGTGATATCATAAGGTGACATCAGGTTTGCGATTTAATAATTATGATAAGCAAGTGGCTAGAGGCAAGCGCCTAATGTAGCAAGCCTGTAATACCTTATGAGATGCAAGGTGTGCACTTCAAAAGGGTACCATGCAAGCGAACATGTAAGGATGTGCAGAATTTGGGGCTTTCCTTGTGTGTCATGAGTAGATCTATCACTCCAGGTAACCTCTATATCTATTTACAACCACCTGAGGTGGTTAACAATAGGATGACGTGTACTATGCTCTGTTGCTGTGTGCCATGCTGCTAGTACGTGTGTTGTGTTCATGTGTGTGGGTTTGTATTGTGTTGTGTAGAACATGTCGTGTGGGTGATAAAAATCTACAAGTTGCATTATTCACTGTTCAGTATCTATGTTTCTATTGGTCATTCTGTGTGTGTACGTCAAACCTCCTAGTGGTGACCGAGGGGTAACATCTTTGATGTTGGCTAATTGGCATGCTATTATTATGTTTCTGTGTGTAATTATATAAGCTACATATGTTTTTGTGTGTTTTGCGTGTTTGTATCCATCCATGCTGGTACATGTTAGGCCGTGTTTGTAAGTATGAATGTGTGTATATGTTTATATCGTAATTGTATGTGTATCATATTGGACCAAAGACAGTAGTGATTTCACAATTGTGGTTCCCCTTAAGTCAGGTAGAGAGTTACTAATTTTATACTATCTATGGTTATACCCTCCGTGAAAGTTTTGTTGTATACAGTATTTGCATCTTTTGAATGAAAGTTTCATAGTATTGTAGACTCTGTAACAATGATTTCAGTCATAACCAGTCAACAGGCTTGTATTTTTGACTTACCAATTAGATTTTGCAGCTCCCTCATGACCAGTGGTGGTGGTGGTCCTGCCAGTCGTGGTGGCGGTCTTGTTGGCGGTGCCAGTGGTGGTGCCAGTGGTGGTGGTGGTGGTGCCACTGGAGTTGGTGGTGGCGGTGCCACTGGAGTGGTGCCACTGGAGCCACTGAAGTCGGTGGTGGTGGTGCCAAGGCATCACTTCCATTTCTTCCTGAACTTCCTGTCTCCTGTACGTACTCTTAAGTGTATAACTCTGGTATCATCTTGTATGTCCACTCCCATTCCAAATGCTGTAGTGACGGAGGTTTGTATTATTTGAAAAAGAACTCAATATTTCATCCTTTTTCTCAACAGGTAAAATTCTAGTGTACATTTCAGTAAGCCTTATAGCCAGATAAATTTGGACAACCCACAGCATATATTGTGGACTTGCTACAGCCAGTTGGCAGTGAAACAAACATATCACAGCTTCAATTGTTTCTGTTTCAATGACTCGTATCCTAGCCGCATTCCACTTTCCGTTATAATTTGTTTCTACCGGTAGTTCAATGGCCATTATCATCTAGTTCTACAGTAACTGTAAAGCCATTAAACGTAATAACTCAAAGAAAGTGATGATCAGAGTGGTTTGCACGCTGAGAAAATCTCAGCGTGTCCACTCTGGTCGTTTGACCAGACTCTTTTTTTCCGCCTCCACAAATAAAAATGGAATAAAGCAGTCTGGCTTGCGAGACTAGGCAGTGCACTGAAGTCGGTGGTGGTACTGGAGCCACTGAAGTCGGTGGTGGTGGTGGTGCCATTGGTGGTGCCACTAGAGTCAGTGGTGGTGCCACTAGAGCCAGTGGTGGTGGTACCATTGGAGGCACTGAAGTCGGTAGTGGTGCCACTGAAATTGGTGGTGGTGGTGACATTGAAGTTGGTGATGGCAGTGCCACTGGTGGTGGTGGTGGTGCCACTGGAGCCACTGAAGTTGGTGGTGGTGGTGCCACTGAAGTTAGTGGTGCCACTGGAATCAGTGGTGGCGGTTCTGTTGGTATAGATTCCAAGTCTAAATAAGAGTACATAAATTGTTACACAGTTAGCTATATACATGCATCAATGTTTATAATGTACCTTCTAACATAGCTCGCATCAAATTCATTATCATCCACTATATCAACATATTTAGTTACCCTTTAAGGTAGCTATCAAATATATATTAATTTAAAGTACTTCAGCTACAACCCTGGCCTCTGAATGCAACTGAATGAATAAAATGAAGTACTTGTATTTATTAAATATGATAAAAATTTCAAAGAGGTGTTAATGTTTCCCAGTCTGAGTTTAGGCAGGAAAATGCCACTTTCTGCAATTTCTTTAAGTTGCAAAACATGTGGTAAAATGATTCTGTGTGTTTGACCTCACCTGAACTAGCTGGGCTCCATAACTTCAAATGATTTGAACATATAGACACAAAGACTGTGTGGCGTGTATGTGTTTGTGCATGAAGTACAGCTAATGTGCATTGTGAATGGAGTAGTGGGATGTTAATAGCAATTAAACTATTAGGTAGGGGTCACACATCAAGATTTGAATTATCAATCCAGCAAATTAATGTACATATTGTCCCCTACCCATGTACACAGGCCACTAATGATGCTATAATGAAAGAAAATGCTACCTTTAGTATGGCCACTAGTGACGCTATAATGAACAAAAGAGTTACAACACACAAATGTTTAGTGTAGTTGGTTGGTATAGTCCCACCACACACCCGCACTCTTACACGTCATCGAAGTCAACATGTATACCAACCAACCAACCAACCACACATAGCATTAAATAGAGCAGCTTGACTTTTAAAGCCATTTTAATCCTAATCTCAAGTGTGGGTCTGAATTTTTCCATGACTTGTGAGCGATTGCATGTGCTGTCTTTTAAGTCATGTTTTTAACCTGAGAAGTATCAGACCACTTGCTGTGCACTTGTCTTGTTATGTAGACCTTGCTTTATCTTTTATTGCATACATACATGAAGCAAGGCCGTAGCACATGCTTAATCAGGGTTTAAAGCTCAAAGCAAACTGTGTGGCATTCATTCATACAACACCTGTGCTTTGCTATGCAAAAGCAATGTCAAAGCTTGGTTGCGTGGGGTCATGCAGGTAATATTTGGAAAGAACGTGTCAAGAAAGCTCCTCCTACTTTCACAGTTCTTTTACAATATGAACTGCATTTATGCATTTGATATTTGGTTACAAGATGATGCAGTTCTGGGTTAGAGTCTTTATCAGGTATGCGACAGGTGATTCGCTCCTGAATCCACTTTAAAACTGTGATTTCAGAATCTACACCAATAACAGGTGCTTCATTGATCCACAGAAGCACATGGTAGTGAGAGGCACCACACATTTGGTATTCCGTTTTCCAGAAAAATTCATCAACTTTTCCTAAGACCTCCCCCTTTATTATAGCAATTTCAAAGAAATCGTGAAACTTTTTGCTGAATTTTCTGGATACCAACAGAGGGTCTTCTGTGCATAGTTTACCAATTGGATAGCCATCGGGAACATCGTTAACCTTGTGCTGATATGAAGCAATATCTGGGGAATCATATTCTGCACAACTAAATGTCAGAAACAGTGAGGGAGGGCCATGCTCACGAATCATGCAGTTTAAGTCACTTTTTTAAGAAACCAGTATTGTTTGGTTCCATTGACAATAAAATGAAGAATTTTACCCATCTTAATTTGTAATGAGTTCAAAGTTTGATAAATACGGTTGTTACTCACTCACATTCCTGAAATAGCCACACTGCTGTTGATTTACGAATATGAAAAATTTTATCATTATGGTTTACTTCTACAAACTGAATAAATTTCTTTTGTTGCTGCTCTTCACCACAATCGATCTCCGTATACATAGGAATTGTACAAGGTGAAGTACGTTTAAACTTTTTCTGTAATGTATCACATGCCTTTTCTTCTATTAATCCAGCCTTTTGCATCACCAAGATATCCTTAATCAAGTCTTCACCATCAACAAATGATTCTTCTTTTGTACCTTTATCATCAGCCTTTGTATCTTTATCATCACCCTTTATACCTGTATCATCATCTAATGGTTTTCTTCCAACTCTTTATCATTAAAATCCATTCCCAATTCTCTTACTGCATGGACTACTTCATTTTTAGCATCATTAACAGCAGTTAATATATCTTGATCAGATATACATTTAAGATTTGTTGTTATTTTTGCTACTGAATATCCAACTTTTTTAATATGTACTTCAACTCTAGGATATCATATTCCAGTTTCTTGCATCTCGGCTTCCAGTTCCAGCTGAATTTGCAAGCGATGTAAATGACGTAAAAGCCCTAGCAAGCTGAAGTTGATAACAGTAGAAAGCTCTAAATGTCTGTTCGCATGCTTGCAATCCTAATAACCACAGCATAAACTAATGGTAACACAGTAATAGATTTTACTTTAAATAGCTAGCATATCCCACTGTAATCATCATCAGCCAAGACTGCTGTGAACTATTGCTGAAAATCTAAAAATGATTGGTAAGTAGAAGGCAACTCTAAGACACAGCTGCAAGTGTGAGCAATATAGGCCTACGGGAAATCCTTCAAAGCATTAAAGGTAACAGTAATGTTTTCAACAATAAGCACGGAGCTGCAACGAATCTCATCCATCCTCATATTACCAATATATTGCTGCAGGTATTCAAACACTCGAGCCTGACTGGAGTTCTCTTGAAACGGTGCTTAAAATCTTAGCGGGTGTAGCACTTAATGAGAGATACACTGAATAAAACTCATCAACAGAGAATGATTCCCAAAATGGCCTTTCACTGATTGATATCCCGCTATTCATAGTGCATATGGCAGCCATGGGCTTAATTTGTTGTTCGTACTTTGCAATGTCACACAGCTGGGATTTCAGGTTTGCTGGAGATTGATTCCATAGCGACTTAGAATAGTGGTCAAATCTGCATTTAGCTGACACGAAAATGTAGCAACGTCACTTTTCACCAAAGCTTCCTTAACAATTGATGCCTCATGCAAGCACAAACTTTCAGCAAACATTTGTACCACAATTCTTGGATGGATATCAACATTGGGGCCAATGAGAATACTGGCCAAGGCTGGGAAAGCTATTCGAATTGGCAGGTAGCCACAAACCATAAAGCCATGTGAAAGAATCCTCCCAAACATAGCTAGACATTTGCATGCACAATTGGTGTAAGCAGTGAAGACCCATCAAAAATCTCCTCCCAAAAGCCAGAAAAGAGATATCAAAGGTAGGTTCATGCAAAATTAATTCATAACTGGAACTCCTCCAGTACTTTCTCATCAGAAAAAGAGCCTGTATATCTTCATATAGGTTTCTACGTTCAACTACATGAACAACATCTGTTCCTGTTGAGCACATCATTTTTACAAACTCCAGCCGCTTGGCATTAGCTGCACAATAAAACAACATTTATACTGCAGTACAACAACTTCATTCCACTGCTCTGTCTGCCCCTCAGTATCAAACAGTGTAACTAATGTCATCATCTATGCAAGTCTGACATACATGTACCGTATAGCTGGAAATTTTTGAGGGACAAAATTTCAATGTTTTGCGGACTTTGTTCTATCCTCGAAAATTGATATCCTTGAATTTTTGCTTACTTAAAAGAGAATAATATGGTAAGTAGCTCATCCTTGAAAATTTATTTGCGAAAACTTTACTAAAGCCTTATCAACAAAAATTTTATTCCTCGAAAATTTCCAGCTATACGGTATCTCAACAACTGGCTCCTCCAATTGCTCCCAGATATCACCTTCATTAAAATTAATGTAACGGCAAGTGTACAAGGCTGGCTTAAATGGACACTTTTTAATGTAGCACTATCACTGCAGGGTATAACCTCTCTGAAGGATTCATCAAAATTTGAAACACCAAATACATACTGGTACAACCGCTGTAGTGAAGCAGACTTAATGTGAATAAATTAATTTTACCGAAAAACTACCTTTGTAATATACCATCAGGGAAGTGGAATGCAATTGTAACTCCATCATGCATATCTTATCCACAGTTTATCTCTTAACTCAGCTCTTCTCTATGCAGCACAATACCAGTTACAATTATAGCTACCCACAGATATTAGCTAGTGTTGGGCAATATCATGATATTGTGAATCCATGATATCAGGTGTCATGATGACAAAATCATTGCAATACCAAATATCATGAAGCCTGTTACTTGAAAGCATTAAAATTAAAAATCTTACTCACAATATCAGTACTGTCACAGCCAACTTATCATATTTACAATACATTCCAACCTTTGATATTGCCCATCACTAACATGCAAGATATACATATTTTCTTGATCATGCTAGAAATCTTTTATGGACAAATTTTTTAAAAATGTTGGGTATGGAGGATACATTAAATGACCATAAACCTGCTGCTGCTGACATAGATGTTCTAAATAATGTTACGATTAGCCAACAGCCCATTTGTCATACAAATATCTGCTTTGGCAATTGGCACATCTCAAGTCTTTGCTTAATCTTTGCGTCATCTTCAGCCTACAAAACAATCACAATTAATTAGTCAATGCAACTTATAATTCACCTTTTTCCTGTCTGCTTGGAGCATCTCTTCGAATTCTTTATCCTGTTCTGCTAAACTCACTGAGAGATGCTTTCAAAAATGACTAATGGATAAACTACATTACTTGCATCATCTTGTGTAACCTCTGTGTCTGATTCTGATATAACAACAGGTTCGGAACCCTGATAAACATTAAAAGATTGCTACAATTAAACGTACAAAGCAAGCTACAGATAAAAAAGAACTACTGGTCCCTGACCTCACTATCTTGGCTTTCATCTGGAGCACACTTCTAAGTTGATGCAAATTTAATATTCACTCAAATCGGTATCCGTGTTCGATATATGACAATTTACATGGTCTCGTTTACTCGTGCAGTGCATAACGAATTTTTAATCAAAATGTAAGGGACCAAAACAAAGCGATGGCATGATGAATTACGGAGGTCATGGTGAGAATTTGATGCAAATAGGATAATGTAGTGGTGAGTTATGGCCTAAAATACAAAACTAGATCGATAAATGGCAACTTACACTATATACGTATCTAGAGGTATTTGTACATATGCTGCATGCTCTAAGCTGGTGTCTAATAACTTGCACGCATGGTATTATACTTAGCTACACTATAGCTTAGCAGGCGGTAGGAGTTGGTTTCCCTTGTGCCTGATTAGGAGCTCTGCGAATGTAATTTTTGCTGGCAGGCATTCCCCTCATCCCATGGACTGTCAGATTAGCAGGATTTTCGTGCAGGTCTCTAGCTTCCTTTTCTGCCGTCTCAGCAGCCTTAGCAATATTGAAAGGTCAACCAAAAGCTTGCACTGAAGACGCTGTACAGACAAGGAGGTCACAGAGTATATCCTCTAGGGTTTCTCCAAATTCACAATGTTCAGATAATTTGCGTAGCTGAGCAATGAACTTGCTTATCTCCCCAGGTTTCTGTCTGGGTGTGAAAATTAAATCCCTGCACGATCGTTGAGGGGAGGGGTTGGTGATGATCGTGGGCTAGTGTTACTCCGTTGGCTTTCTAGGAGCAACCAGATTCCTGATAAGAAGGTGCCTCTCAGGAACTAAAGAGAATAGCTTTTCTTTTATCCCCCTCATCTGAAATACCGTTACTGCACTAAATGTTCGATGTAGAACACCCAGTCTTCTTGATCAGAGGTATGTTCTCCCATTGCTTGTCGCCAATGTAATATCTTTAAGAGAGCTCAGCTGCACGCGTCCGAATCTCGGATATATAGTTAGCTGGAGCACTATTTAACAACTAACTTTTGAATAAAATGCAGCAACAATGAACAATGGTAGATACACAATACAACAAAGCAGCTACAAAAAGAAAATCATTACAATAAGGTATATTAAAGTGCACTTCCCTTAAATATATTTAGATCATTACAAATTCCTGCAATGCTTGCAACTCGGCCCGGAGTGTCCAGCTTTGTCTTTGGCTCTAGCGCTCATTATTAGCATATTTGATCTAATACAAAAAAATTAACAAAAACAGCAGTTCTTGGTAATGCACAAACTCACCTTCTGAGGTACCGTCATGTGCCATGGTAACACGGTTAGTTCATAGGTGGTTAAAATAGTCTCGCTTCAGTCAGCGATTCGGTCAGGGGAAAACAAACTTCTCTGCTCTGTTTCCCAGACAAGCCCCCAAATGTAACCCTTCCTTATAGCTAATGGCCACAACACTCTGAGTATAAATAACTAGCTACTCTCCCGAGCTACAACTTTCAGGGGTTACTTCTTTAAGTTTACTGTATGTGATCTACCTATATACATCATTTACAACAAAATATTACATAATCATAAATCAAGTCATGAAGTCCTAAAAATAAATGACAAAAGGCACTTTCTTCCTCCTCTTCCTTCTATGTTTGAAATTCCATCCAATTGTGAAAGTATTTTGTTTCTTGCACTATATAAAAAGTGATATTGTTTACATATTATGGCATCACATGATTCATGAGTGAAATAACTATGAATACCAGGCTGTAACTATACTAACAGAATAGAAGTAATGATAACACGTTAGCTATAATTACCTACCAATGCAAATGCCATGCTTTGACTTCAAATGGTTAATTAGCTCACTGCGACAAAAATAACAAGCATGCTCTTCAATGTGACACTTAAATCTTTCATGTGTCATACTAACTGACTTTTTGCAAGTGTTGATTGCGACTATCTTTCCTGCTGTAAGCTTTACCACATCCAGCTTTAGTACGTATACTTGTATAGTGTCTGTAACACGCATATACAGTTATACACTGTGTGACAAGTTATAAACTTACATGACGTAGCATTGCATGTTATAGTGTCATTGGCTATATCTATATGAATTATTTCATGTTTAAAAAGTTATATATATAATTGTAAGTCAACATAAAGTATTATAATGCAATTTCAAATCACAATGCTATATAACATCTTACTTTGTTAAATGTAGTGCTCTGCATGTCATGTTTAAAACACCTAATATAACAACATTATCCATATTACTGCATTCAAACATTATAGTGACTATATTATGGGACATTGTTGCTTTAGTACCAGCTTACATAATATAGTAATGATCCTGCCGATGCTGCATCTACAAAAGTCATATAACCATTGCTGTATTTTTTTTGGCACAGAGTGACTTACTATCATCGTTACAACTGCCCCCATCACTGCACTAAATAGCTATAAAAAATATTTCAAACCATCGATAAAGCTAGCAGCATAAAACATAAAACCCCTAGCCCTACATCTTTGTTCAAACTGAGTTACGTAGCCATAGTACTCATAACCTTCGATTTTCTCCATTAATAGGGTTTGGGATTTAGTTACCTAGCTAATACATCACTCTTACGAGTACATAAATGCACAAATTAATAAATGTAATATCATGTTATGACTATATACCATATAGGCAGTAATTTTCGAGGTATGAAAATTTCGCTAAAAGCTTAAAAATAGGATTTTTGCGTTTATTTGTTCGCAAGACACCTGAAGACTGATGCACGAAACCATAGATTATATATAATCTATGACGAAACGTTCGCAATTATATTTTCACGAAGGTTATTTTACTCGCGAAATTCGTGAAAATTTCATCCCTCGAAAATTACCGCCTATACGGTATTATGTAACACACAACTTAAGTTCCATTATATCATCCGATGATGTGCTGCTATTGCAGCACATGTAACAGCACAACTGTCTAAAAAACACAACAATAATATAAATGATAAAATGCATAACGTAACACTTTGTAGACCTTGCACAATTTGCATTTAACTACTCAGTTGCAGGTAAAAATATCCTGCAAGCATCTTAGTAACACATTAAAGCTTTGTGTCAACAGCAAAACTATTAGCTATAAATTTAGTACTAAAAAATTGGAGCTTGTAGGGCCACAGTCTCACTTTAGCTATACTTGTTTTGACAATACATAGCTAACATTGATTTAGATACTCTAATAAAACAGTCATAATCTGTGTCAATACACCAATAGACTAGTGTTGACTGTCTGGATAACATGTAGCTACATGTACAGTTATCTGTACTGTGTATTTGTATTACTATTATCATGTAGTTTACATGCATATATATAGCTACACATAGCTAAGTGTTTGTCACGAACTGATAACCTGGAATATACATCTGAAATCATGCTCAGATCTACAATCAAATACAATCTTGACCTGACCAGAACCATTTGAATCCGAATGTTGTTTGCGACTTCTTGGCTAAAAATAGTCATATTTCTACACAAATAACCAATTGGGCTTATGTGAGTGTATTTCGTTCAGCAGTTTCCTAATACGAACTCTATCGCCAATCACAGGCAGCAGTTCTTTAAGATCATCCTCGGTTAACTGGACAAACGTGTGGCCATATACTCTGTTACTGCTAAACGCCAAAACAATGTCATCGTGAAAGCCTTCTCTTACCAAAAATTCACTAAATCCAGTACAATCGAGTCCTTCTACTTCATCCATTTAAACCACGCGGTTTTAACACTTGCTCACATGCAAGACATGTGCCTTACAGCACGTGTTACTGATCACGTGACCAGGACAAAGATTTTTACCAGCATCAAAACATTAACAATAAAACCAGAATCATTTCATTAACATTAACAAAGAATTATTTAGCGGTATAGTCGTACCAATGCAAATTACTAATGTATTTTGAGTCTTTTCCTCGTAGCATGGCTTTTAACTTTGCTTTCATCTCCATATCTTGGCGTTCTTTTTGAACCACAGTAAGTTTACCGGACACTTCATCCAAGAATGACCAAGACATTTGCTTCCTTTTAGAGGTTTCAGGGCGGTCTGGCATGGCTTCCAATTTCACACATGCATCCGCTTTACTCACACCATCATGCCAACTACAAATCTGCATCAAACAAGAAATAAATTCTATAGATTAGCATAAATTCTATAGATAAGCATAAATTCTCTTTACTTTCCAGCTGAGTTTTCTCATATGGATTCTATCACCAACCAATGGCAAGATATCCCTTAAATTTGCATCTGTCAACTCCAAGAAAGTCCAGCCACATATCTTATGGTTTAAGAATGCCACTGCAATGCTTTTGCAATATCCATTGCTCAATAAATATTTGTGAAACTGTTCACATTTAAGCTTCTCAACATTTGCGCTCATCTTCCAGATTGCCACGTTGGAGCGCACGTGCATGGATTCTCACGTGATGTAGGATTCCAGTATAAGGAATTCCGGCGCCATATCATTAAGTATGGTAGTACTTAATAGTAGGGATCGCTATGAAAAACCATGGCTTCCGGAATTTTTGCACTTTTAAAAACAACCTTATAACAGGCTTTAGCTGAAAAAACCTACCTGGATGCATTAGTACTGCTGCAATTAGGCTGTATCTTCGTTAAACGCAGTGAAAAGTCTAACATTTCGATCCACAACGAATTTTAAAAATTTCAAAATTTACCTGTATTTCATCTGCCTGCCAGCCAGCCAGCCTGCTAAGACCCGGTTCCACTAGGTGTATGGCTCCAGATTTTTCACACAACAAAGGTAATCACGTCGGATTTACAAAAATGTTATTTTGATTAAGGTTTGTCCACTGCGCCATAGCTATCTTCATCGATTGATCTTCCTCAACCGAGTCAACATTCCACACAAGGTGTTAAAATGTAACAATAAACACCTTGGATAGGTGCATGCTTACTGATGTAATCCGTAACGCGTAATGGAAGAAGAATTCAGTCTTTCCCTATAGTTTTGTCTTCCATAGACAGACCAATTTATTTGCACGCAGCTGCTTTATTGATCTTCTGAATTGTAAGCGCCGGATGTTAATTATAACATTAAGCGCTTATAATCGGACACCATTAACGACCTAGTAGTGCGTATTGAATTTAAAATGGTCTGGCTACGAGTAGAGTATAGTCCTTCCTTCACAGTACAAGTAGTTTTACCATATAGATACTTGGTATCGTGATGAAACGAGTCTGTTGTAAAGGTGGGTGTGGCACATCCGTAGCGAGCCATTGTAAACTATGTAGATATCAGTTGCTAAGAAATAATTCCAGTCTTGAGTGCCTGTAACAGCTAGCTATAAAAAGTAAACAAACTAAAAATTTGAATTTAAAAAGGGGAGTAGGGATCGTATAAAAAGTAAGGAAACAAGTTGTTGATCACTCACCACCCAGCATATTGCATGTGTTTACTCAAGTATACAATTGCAGCTGGGTAAGCATTTATACATGCACAAATGATGAAACACATTCTTTAGCACTTTAATCCCTACTTTGGCAGCCAGCATTCAAAGCAAAACATCATGCAGCCAAAGTAGGGATTAAATCTTGTAGAAGTGCTAGAGAATGTGTTTCATTTGTGCATGTATGAACGCTTACCCAGCTGCAATTGTATACTTGAGTAAACACATGCAATATGCTGGGTGGTGAGTGATCAACAACTTGTTTCCTTACTTTTTATACGATCCCTACTCCCCCTTTTAAATTCAAATTTTTTTAAAAATCTAATACTAAGATTTTGGGAAGCTGGTGATGGAACAGGTGAATTCTCAATTGATAACTTGCTCGATATGTCTTTCGCGTGGACACCGGCAAGTTATGCTCAGCGCCACACGAATTTCTCATGCAGTTGTGTACAAACACGTGAGATTTTTAAAAATACTCGAGTAGAGTTACAAAATACACACATGCTACCCACTCGCGTGCTTAAAGTTTAAATTGAGCTGTACCGTAGCTAGTCATCCCACTTTGTATACCATGAATCATATACTAATACCTCTTTCCAAGCAGTACCAATCATCGTGGCACACTTCATTGACATGAAAAATTTGAATTGCATTACTAGTGCTTTGCTTGTGTGATAAGACCACTGATACTAGGAAATTTGAGCTTCAAACTTTGCTGTGCACATTTAATACCCATACACAACAGACAAGTATGTTACAGATCTGTCACAGACTTTTAAAGAGGTATTTGAAACTGCCACAGAGCTACATGTATGTCGCATATCTGTTACATGTCTGTTACAGAGCAGTAGAAAGTCTGTTGTAACCATGTTATCTACATGATTTTGACAGAGCATTGACAGCCTCTGTACATAGCCTTAGTTTTGACTGTATTTAAAGTATAATTATAATCATGTCAACATTAACATGTTTATGTTCCACACAGATGCGTAACTTGCCCGGTTGCATAACCGGACGCCGGTTACGCAACCGGCCATCCGGTTGCATAACCGGGTGTCTGGATGCGTAACCTGTAAATCTCAACTGTCACCAGGCAAATAGCTTACCCGGTTGCGTAACCGGGCAAATAGCTTGCCCGGTTGCGTAACCGGGCAAATAGGTTGCCCGGTTGCGTAACAGGGCAAACAGCTTGCCCGGTTAAACCTGACATATAGCTTGACCGATTTCCTAACTCGAAAGTATATAGCTAATTATATAACTGGCGTCACTGTGGCGCTCAACTGCCACCCCTTGTAGTCTCGCGAACCAGATCACTTTTTTCTCCCTACCCAAAAGAAAAGAAACAAAGCGGTCTGGCTCGCCGACCATAGGCGTCGGAGCCATGGCCCCCACAGAATTTTTAAAATGTATTTTGGCCCCCTCACTTTTTACCAGCTAGCTAACCTCACTTTTAGGATGTGTAACAGTACCACTCAAGTAGAGACAATTGTCAAATAAAGGTATGCATATAAACGCTATTGTATTCTAATATATTAGAACGAGTAATTTATTAGTTTGCTTATTGCTAGCTACTTTGAGTGGCAGGTATCATTAAGTACGGTAGTACTTAATAGTAGGGATTGGTAAGAAATTGTATGGTTTCCCAATTTTTCGCACTTCATAAAACAACCTTCCAATAGGCTTTACCCGAAAAAACCGACTGGAATGCATTGCTAAGGCTGTAATGATGCTGTACCTTGGTTAAACGAAGCAACAAGTCGAATATTTCGACCTACAGCCAACTTTGAAAATTTAGAAATTCACCTATATTTTGTCTGCCAGCCAGCCTGCCTGCCGTAAGACCCGGTTGCGCTAGGTGTAGGGCTCCAGAACTTTCACACAATAAAGGTAATGGCGGCGGATTTACGAAAATGTTGTTCCGAAGACGATTTACCCACTGCGCCATGGCGATTCCTTTTATCCTTCATTCCCTTCCTTGTTCTTCTATATTCCTTTAACAAGGTGTGAATCTCACCTTCGAAGGTGATGATAGCCTGTTACGGCTTCTGCTTATTACGTCACGCAAAAACCTGGCTTACACGTGATATAATTAGTTACAGCATAGATATTATACGGTTACGCGTATAATATCTATGGTTACAGTAGCACCATGGCACGATGTTTTCGCATGTACTTTATTACATCGTGAACTTCGAGATTATAGCCTTGGACAAATAGCTTTTGCTGTTTTTCGAGCGTTATTTGCTATCACAGCCATGTAAGCGCGTCGTTAACAAGCCTGTTAATGTTAATAACTATGTTATTGTGTAGCTATGCATGTAGATCTGTAAGCCAAGCTTCACAGTGAACATCACTATAATATTAAGTTTTGTGTGTATGGTGAGTAGCTATATTTTAGCTGAAACAGGCAGTTAACTATAACAGCTACATGGCTACTTACTCTTTTGTAAACTAAATTTCTAATACTGATTATTAAAATAATAGGCTATGTAGCTAACTGTATAGCTAACTATAGTAGTAGCCATCAATCATGCATGTCTAGTAGTAACTATGTACCTATCAATCATGTTATTTCAAGCTGTGATAGTGGCCTCAGTGAAATCATTTGTTATCATTTCTTGCATAAAATGCCACCAAATTAATCTCAGAGCATGTAATTTTCAAAATTTTCCTGGGGGGCATGCCCCCTGACCCCCTAGGTTTAGCATGCTGGTTGTGCTTCGCACAACATACATAGCTAATCGGAGCAAAAGCTATTCTAGCATCAGACTTTGGCTGGCTATGCCAGTAACTGAGAATATGTTTGGCCTCCCAGTATAAAACATCTTCCTGACACCTATGTGTGAGACTACACCCCTTGCGCTCAACTCAATTGCATATATACTGTAGCTACACGTTTAGATTACATGGCATATTTATAGTTAGCGTTTGATCAATGCCAATTATATACAAACTGTATGAATAAATTAGCTAGGTAGTCAATCTGAGTTAACTATTTGTAACAATTATATCTCCTGTGGTCGAACAGCAAGCACCAACAAACCCCATTCTTTTTATCACACTTTTCTTCAATTCCTTCTTAATCTGCTTTTCAACACATTTAATGTGGTACCACCGTACACATTTATCACAACTTGAGGTCATGCATGTAGCTATAGTTACAAAATATTATAGCTACGTACGTAGCTAGCTGCACTAACTGAAGACAATCATTACATCAAGCCAGGGGCATAAAAATTTGTCTGCATGGGCACTGATAATTTACTCCATTCAAATAGGTATCATAAAGACACATTACAGTCCTACGTTTACCCAAATTATATTATAACCTCAGCTTCAATGCCTGGGCCTGCACTTGTGTTGACTGGGCCTATAGGCTCAGACAGGCCCAGGGTTGGCTATGCCACTGCATCAAGCATGCAGGTACGTATAGTAGCATACAGCTGATGACAACTACGTGCACTATAGCTATAGCTACTATACATGACACTTATTTGAATTAGTCAGCAATCTGATTGTCATTTCCTCTCTACAGGACATTATGTCCAACTTAGCTTGCAAGATATCAATTTCCTTGTTGCAAATCAAATACTCTCCAAACTGTGTATGTATATTGTAAGTACACAAGTGTAGCTACGTATATAAATTATTCAGAACAAATAATTTTAATGGAACTTTCAAAAAGCCTTTTAGATGCATACAGCAGTCAGCTGGATAGCTACTTTCAATGGTTATTTCTACTTGAAATTAGCCATAAAGCTTTCTGTTGCTGAAAAGTTAGGTCTGTGAAGACTATTTCTGCTCTGAATAGAATGTCTTCACATAGTACGTACGTAAGTATACACATGCATGCACGCCACATTAATGTATATATGTACCTTCATCACATATACTCCACATGAGCTGCTATCTTGTTGCAAAACATGCTGTTTGGTGACTATATTCCAACAGTATTTTATGCTGCAATGGCCAGCATTGTATTGATGATTCGCATAACAACTACAATACAATAAATGTGCATTTTGCTGCATAAACATTATTTTCATATTTATAAACTCACTTCCAGTGTTTCCTTAACTGACTTATCACCCTCTTCTTTTCCCCAAGTGGATCAATGAAAACGATATCTTGTTCCTTAACAAGCACAACCTTTACAAAATAATTGTAATGTTAATTCAACTGTAATTGTTTGCCTTACCAGCAGGGCCCAGTGGTTACCACCAATGTTATATGCTCCAATTATTTTGTTGTATAGTGATATATCAATCTATACATAAATAGTACAAGATAACTATTCAGGGACATTTTGTACAGAGCTATATATACATATATGTAGCTTAAAGTACTGTATATACAGCATAGCTATACGTACCTTTGTTAATACTTTACTTTCATAGAAAGTACCGTTGCATATTCTATTTACTGCATTCACATCCAATACATAAACATTTTTCTGCATGTGAAAACAAAAAATACTATTGATGGAGATCTTACGTAATCACCATTATATTTACGTAAGATCTCCATCAATAGTATTTTTTGTTTTCACATGCAGAAAAATGTTTATGTAATGGATGTGAATGCAGTAAATAGAATATGCAACGGTACTTTCTATGAAAGTAAAGTATTAACAAAGGTACGTATAGCTATGCTGTATATACAGTACTTTAAGCTACATATATGTATATATAGCTCTGTACAAAATGTCCCTGAATAGTTATCTTGTACTATTTATGTATAGATTGTATTTACTTATTATCAGTGTAAATTAATTAGAGACTCACCAATTGATAATGATCCACAACAGAGCAGAAGTAAGAGGTTATAATCTATATAGAACAATATAATTTAAGCATAATCAGTTCCAATGTAAATATTTTTAATTCAATACACCCAACTTGAAAGTTACGTATGAATTATTTAAAGCTCAATACTTATTTATATATTATGTAGCTATAAGGTATATTGATCAGTAAATACCCCAAAGATTACGTACCTCATCAGAAACCCACCCGTTTCCCAGCAAAAGTGATAAAAATGACTGGGAATACAACTTGTAAGAACGTATTTTGGCTTCTAAGATCCATCTTCCAGGAGCATTAACACTTGTACTTCCTCGGTCTACAGTAAACATTATATGAATAATTTTTCCATACATTACATACAGCTGTGCAATGATCTAGATAAATAGATTTATCATGATATGTATTAAATCCATTATTGTGATAAAGATAATGCCTGATCATTATTATCAAGATAATTTTGTAATTAAAGCATTAACAAGATACAGTTTTTTCCATTATCACACAGCCTACCAAACATATACCTTTAATTTGTTGGATGGTTTTCATTATAGTAGACAAGTCAGCATACTCAGCATACCAGTTATTGCCTGTAATGTGAAACAATGGTCATAGCATATGCTGGTACGTACATAATATCTAACTATTTGCATCACCCTTATCGTGAGCGTAGTGATTTTCAAATAATTACGTAAATTATACAAACTATTAGTTTTACTGTACATAGCTACATATAGCAAAATAATCGATTACTAAATTTGCAATTGTAGGGTTTTCACATCCCAAACTAGTAATTGACACCGTATCTATGTTGGTATTTTCATCAACTGCAGCAGTGTACATTTTATGTTGGTGAGGATAAACTATAATGGCAGGTTGGGGTTCACCACAAGCAGAAACAAGTTCACGCAGGATTCGGACATCTTGTGCACAGTTAACTACATATGACGCTGCAAAAAACTGAGGAATTATGGTTCGCAGCTCTTCAGAAACAATGCAATCTCCTATTGGGCCTATCGGGGCAGCAGAAAAACCTGGATGTTTTTTAATTCTCTGCTGTAATTCATCTGATACATAAACTACAGGATTAGATCCCTTAAGTAATCATTATAATCTTCCCACATCTTCTCATCCAACACATGCTCATCAGAATCAGATGCTGCAAAAGGTATTATAGTAATATTATAGCATGCATAAACATTAAAGCAATGTAGCTGCATACCTGTTGTTTCTTTCAAGTCTGATTCATAGTTAGGTTGATAACTACGTATAGCACAAAATAACATAACAACATAACACTTGTGTTTATATAAAACAAAAATGCAAAAACAATGCACATAGCTATACGTACGTACCTTCTTCTGGTACCCTAATCTGGCTGTTTCCATCACACTGTTTATTTTTGCAATGTTTTCCTTTGTGGCAGTGACTGCTACAGGCTATCCCATTTTTTTTGCAGTGACATCTTCTGGTATCACAAGTCCCAGAACGGCAATTGCATCTATTCCCTGTGAAAGTATTCCATGGTGCATGGTCTCTAGCAGCCTGTCTGAGGGATATCCGAGCATCATTCTCCCAGCCATTCTCTGGAATATTGAAGCTGCCAGCAAATGGTTCTATATCGTCAGCCCGGCAACATCTGTCAAGAAGCACCAAAGACGATACATGTCTTGTGTCTTGCCTACTACCTGGACAATGACACATGGCAAACAATGTACATCTGTAGCAGTTCGGTCGATTCGAGGGATCCGCAAGCTAACACTTTCTCCTACAACAAATTTTTTACTTTGTGCCTTCCGCTTCATTCGTTCAGCATTTCTAAGTCAGCTTTTTCGCGTACAAGTCTATGCTTACTAAATGTAGCAAGTGGCTTTTTCATAATCTTTTTTCTCTGTGCTTGACTGTGATTCTCCTTTCTGGATTGGTTGCAATCTTGCTGCTGTTTAAAAGCATTACTGTCCACCATTTCCGGAATGTGATTAGGAATATCCTCCTCTTCGGGGCTGTGATGATCCTCTTCTTCTCGGCTGTGAATGACCTTCTCTTCTTGGCTGTGACCATTTAGCTTTTTTTGGATGTGTCTTCTAGGCTGTGATTCTCATGGTCTTCAGAGATGTCATTGTCCTTCTTTTCTCGTCTGCGATCGTTGTGATCTTTTTGGCTGTGATTCTCATTATCTTCTTGGCTATGATTGCCCTTCTCTTCTTGGGTGTGATTGTTCTGCTCTTTTGTTCTGTGATTCTCATGGTCTTCTAGGTTGTGATCGTCCTTCTCTTCTCGGCTGTGATTGTAATGATCTTCTCGATTGTGATTGCCATTTTTTCTGGGCCTTCATAATCAATGTGTTCTCGCTCTGGTTCATTAAGGTCCTCTTCATTGATCTTTCCCTTGAAAGTTGCATCAGGCACCAGTAAAGACCTTGGAGGTTGTCCAAAGACCATTTCATATGGAGTGTGCTTTGTAGCCTCATGTACTTGGGTGTTGATAGTGTCTGTCAGAAAAATTAAGCAACAATGTATGCTTTAGTATGATGAGTAGTATCACTATGAGTGTAATTTATTGTGCAATGGTATTAACTGTATAGGGTACGTGGTTATAGTATTGAGTCAATATAATTACAAATATAGCTATAGCTAGCGTTCAGCTGCAGTTAGCAGTTAACCATGCAAGAGTTAATAACTGTGTAGCTATTTATTTACACTTTATTTAATGCTTCCAATAGTAACACACATTATACACTTACAGACAATGTGAGGGAGCCAATCACTCCATGGTGGAAACTTAGATTTGCTTTCGACAATCTTAGCACTTATCATCCTTTGTGAGCTTGCTCAACCAGTCCCTGAGACTGAGGATGACGAGGACGGCCACTTACAAGCTGAACTTGTCCGGGCCAAGTAGAAAGCACTTCTTCAATAAGTTGATTTACAAATTCACGGCCATTATCACTGTGAAGGATGCTGGGTAGTCCCATAAAAGGGAAGACCCATTTATTTAAGGCATTGGACACATCACTAGAAGATTTGTGCTGCAGTGGAAAGGCAAAATTAAACTTTGACCAATGATCTACTAAGTGCAGGATCCACTTAAACTCTCCATGTGGTAGGTGTCGCATATCAATGAGATCAATCTAAACAAGGTCTTTTTTTTAAATTTAAGCGTGCATGAGGTGGCTTACCTGCAACCGTGAGAATAGTCCATTTGCTACAATAGGTTTGAGTGGAGCATGGGTACAGTAGCCTGGGGTTTCCGTAAACTGCATGCTTTAACAACACTTCTTGGCATATTACAATATAAACTTTGTATCTATTGAATACAAGAGACACAAAAGGCTAAAACAATAATTAGGGTTATTGCACTATATAGTGGCATACCCTGGCATAGGTTTTTTTAGATCCTGCGTGTAAACAGTCAACATTATGAATTTGCTTGAGTACATCAAAAAAATCTTCAACCACTGCTACTCTTCTTTGTCCTTTCATCACTGTTCTGTCATTTTCATTCTATGCAAAATAGAGAACAGATTGAACTGTTAGCTGAATACAAAAATTGTAGTAGCTACCATAGCAGCAGTTTATAGCTACTAGCTTATTTGCTTTTCTTCTTTTATTGCAACAACCAAAACATCATGCACTCCCGCAGTTGGTAAATTAAGCAAACTAAATCCAGTTTTTTTGACATAGTGTCGAAACGCCTTATCTTCATCAATAATTCGATGAGCTAAGCTTCTATGTATTACAGCACTTCTGGTTCGTTTCTTATCCTCAGGAAAAGTTTGTGAAAGGTAATCGTCAAATGCTCTCTTTTCATCACGATCAGCATCCATCCGAAGCAATCCGCACTGATTCAAAATCTTTTTGCCACTATAGAAACTAAACGGACCTTCCGAAACGCGCGCAAAAAATACTCCACCAAACTTGAGAGATTTTTTAGTTATCCGGTTGCGTTTCCGGATGTATACGGTTACATAAAACTGGAATCACGTTGTTTGCAATTTTTCCAAGACTATTAAGTCCATATATAGCTGCTATAGCCTATAGCAAAAGCTTTCCATGCAGTACGCATCCGGACAGCTTGCCCCGTTGCATAACCACGCAAGCATAATAGTTATACTGCTCTTGGAATATCTTGCATGGCCAGTTAGCTATAGCTGTACAAAATGATAGCTATACTCAGTTTAGGCGCTCAAGTAACAACGAATCCGGACGATCTAGCTATAGTTGTCCGGTTGCATATACTGCATGCATGCAGTAGCTATGAAGACAAATTAGCTAGCTAGCTACAGTACTTAGCTATACCATGCTGCTTGTACACATTTTGAAATGACTTCTCCATGGTCAGCCAATTAACTAGCTTTAAATGATTTTTAGCTTTAGCTATCCAGTTACGTATCTGGACAACTATTATACGTAGCTTAGCTACCTGGTTGCACAACCACGCATACATGTAATAGCTAGCTATAGTTATATATTACATGCAGACAGGCAATATTGCATGCAGACAGGCATGCAAGCATTGCTATATCCGGCCAATTATTTCAGTGTAGCTAGTTGTGATTTTCAGCTATTCAGTTAGCTATACATGCACAACCGGGCAACTTGCCTGGTTACACGTACGTATGAGGTGTATTGTACATTAACTGCTTGCATGGTTGATGCATTAAAAATTGCTTTCTGGTTGCTGATCATTGCTTCATGCAAAACAGTTAATCAGCTATTAAACAGTATACTGGCTTCTTCAACAACTAAAAACATCTATATATAGCTCAATCAAATTCCAGCATAGCCATTAAATTCTGCAGAGTAGCTAATCCGCTTTAATGCAGTGATGTCGTTTCCAACTGGTTGTATACTGATGATCACCTCGATAAGTTTCGATTTATTATACTGGAAAGTAGTACTCAACCGCGGTCTGTAATCTTCAAGGTTTGAGCAAGAGCTTCCACTAATAATTGCATGTTTGTTCAGCACGGAGTTCAGCATATAAACTCGAGACCATGATCTGAGTTACTAATATAGTGTATGTATTCAGTCATCCGGTTGCGTAACTGGATGCCCAGTTGATTATCGGGACATCCGGTTGAGCAACCGGACAACAGTTACGCATCCGTGCGGAACATTTACATGAGTACAAAGTATTAAAAGATGCAACTATGTACAATTAATTTGAGTGTATTGTAGATGCCCAGCCTAAAACAAATGCTAAATAGTAGTACTTGCGTGTAAAATGTCTAGCTGTGTCCTTGTTGTTTGTTCAGCTTCCTCCTTGCATTGCAGCAAACATCGTTTACAGCATTAACCAGGTCGGGTTTACTAACTTGTTTGTGTTTCTCTGCAACAAATCCTGTAAAAGGAATATATGTGACCAGATTTGCCAAAAGGGGTCTTATACACGCACAGCTTCAAGTCTCACTTTTCACCGCCATTCGACAGACACAACACTAAACTAACAGTTGGTATGGCTGTCATGGCCAAAAGTACAGCAGTCTGCTTTCACTGAGGCTTCTTTCTCCAGCCTGTATGACGTACGAGAGTGCTCGGATGTTCTATAAATGGCCCCATCTTGCCTGGACAAGCAGACAGACGGCAGGGAATCACCACACGACTAGCTGGCGAGATTGGCCGTGATTTTAGCTACATTTTGTGTCAATTCAGGCTGAAAACAGCCTGAATTGACACCATATGGCCATAGGGATCCTTCTGGTCGGAAGGCCCCGCCACTTCGTGGCTCCCACCTCCCCCCACCCTTGCCACCCCACCGGATTTGCTTGTGGTGTTGACTACCTTGTGAAATAAACTATCTAAAATGGCGGGAAACTCAGCTAACTGTTCATTGAAGAGTTGATCCAATAAACTACCATGAGTGACTGTGCATTCGTGGAGAATTGCACACAAGCAGCTTCATGCATTCTCGAGATATATTTAATTGAATATTTCAAAAATGTATTTCTAGATATTTATAATTGCGCGTATAAGACCCCTTTTTGCAAATCCAGTCACATATATCAGTAAGTTGAAACCTTATTTAAGTAACTTACAATAACAGGCAGCCAGTATATCAGCATCTAAAGGAATGTGTTTTTTTCCACCTCCACAGGCCATTTTTTTACTTAGCTCCTCGTCGGTAAAGAAAATGGATATTAGATTGCATATTAACCTAGTTGCATTGTTCCTGCTCCATCTTCTAAAGCTTTTTTGGTGACATAAATGCCATAACCTTCCACAAGCTCTGCTTTGGTTGGGGGTTCCTTAAAGTTTGATACATGTACAAATGACTTATCCATTTAAATGAAACATTAACCTTTGTGTATTCCTTGCTGTATATGTGATCCAATTTCATTTTCTAAATAACACATTTGTATAAAAATACATTATATGTATGTACAACATACTTACCTTAGGTGGTATATCTTGCTGTCATTGTATTGCTAAAGAATATAGATAGTAACAATATAGTTAACTAAAATCAAAATTAATAAGTATGATACCTTTGGTGCTTTTCCTTTGTCGCTGCTAAAGCTAGATGAAGAATCCTGATAAACGATTAACTCAAATTGAATTTACAGAAATACATATGCTATGTATATACCATTATAAAGGTATCACTAGACTCATATGATGTGTGATAACTGGATGAGTAGTGGTAGTTACCATTGTAGCTTTCATCGTGGTAACTATCATCATGGTAGCCATAGCTGTCATCATGGTAGCCATAGTTGTCATCATGGTAGCCATAGTTGTATGGTATGAGCTGTCATAGTAGCCATTATTTGCAGACTGAGAATAGTTAATTGATGGTAAAAAGTCCTGTAAAATATAATGGATGCAATACATATACAGCTATTTGTGTAAAAGTATAACTACTTGGCTAGATCTCCTATCCTGCAATAAATAATTGAACTACGTACTATGCAATGAAAATTTAAAATCTTACAGTTTCTTTTTGGTACCACTGAGTGTGTTAGATGGAATTTCTTCTCCTGTGTCATGAGCAGAATTGAGGCTTGTTGTTGTTGGCAAAAATTGATATGTATATAAATATTATTGATCTTGTACATGTATGCATGACTTACAGGATCCTGATCTTTCATGCCTCTCAAGCTCTATAGTTTTATTTGGCATTCTCTTCTTTTCTTTGGGAACATCATGATTCACAAGACCTTTTGCTTTCTCTATAGCAGATAGTATCTCCTTCTCTTTCTCTGTGTTCATTTCCTTGCTTCTGTACGTGTTTCTCTTACTACCTCCATTTCCTTTTCCTTTGTTTCCCTCAGCATGTATGGGAGCTCTCTCAGATCCTTTGTTTTTTAGCTTTTGCTTTAGGAGAACTTTCTGAGCTGCAGCTGGATGATACAACCTTTTGTGCCTCTTGGTGATATTTCTCTTTTGTAACTGTGTACGTTGCCAGATCATCAGTCTCCTTTAGCAACATAATATTATGATAATCTTCTGCAAAATAATCAATAATGGTACACCAGTTCTGCCGCCTTATGATCATGGCTATAATTACTGCCAGATTAAAATCAAATGGTCCATCATGCCACTTTATGAGTTGTAGCTACATGATCATGATCATCTGCAGCTGCTGTTACATTAACCAGCTGTATTTATGGTGTTCTTCCCATGCAGCTTGGTCAATTATTATGTATAGTAACTATCAACCTGCAGTGTAATAGCCTTTCTCAAATACATTCAAGTGTTTACTTCAGGCTGAAAGTAGTATGACAGGTAGAGCAAGTGCTGATACAAATTTGGCTGAAATCCATGAAGAAATGAGTGAGTTATTAGACAAACAAGTGAATGTACAAAAAGAGAGTTTGAAAAAAACTTCTGGGGTTCATGCGAGCTCCCGCAAGCCCACAAAAAAGTGTGCGATGAAAATGAAAGAAACAAAGAAGAAAAAACGACTGCTGCATCAAAAAAATTTTTGTGGAAGGAAGGATTTATAAGGCCGTATCAGAAGACTGGCTGAACCGATTTTGACGAACTTCAAGTTATTGATTCTTCAAACAATGAAGGTACTAATTCTCGAGTAACGGGCGAATCGGGCGGGAAGGGATGGTTCGTCGGACGTGGGTGCAATAAAACTTGCAATGGCTGGTACTTAGGAATGGTGGCACCGACTTCCTCCATTCTTGGTTTATTGATTCTATATAGTAAGAACATTGTGGGTCTGTGATAACTAAGCGATAGCTTTCATGGCAGCTTAGCTAGAGCGTTTGCGAATTTCAGTGCAGTGCTACGTGTAAATAATTCACTCAGTGGTCGCGTATGCTGCTTCTTCTTGGCCTCGCGACTCACTATCGTGAGTCTTGATTTTAGATTGTTTAGTTTAGTATTGGTGTAAAAATTTCAAATTGTAGCTATTCCAAATCCGCAGAACGTGATGTAAGTCGTGTAATACAGGCTGTTGCTGACTGTCCTTTATTTGAGAGCTCTTCGGTTAGTACTTCTGCTAGCAACGTTCTGTTAATGGAATATGGTATGAAACACAATTTAACCAATGAAGCACTTGAAGATTTACTTAAGTTGCTGAAGCTTCTTTTACCATCCCCGAATAATTGTCCCAGGTCTACATATCTCTTTAGGAAATTGTTTAATGATTATCAATCCTTTACTTGCAGTATATACCGTATAGCGTAAAACGGTGGCGGGCGAAAACATTGGCAAAGTCGAAGAAGACCCATCCATTGGTTATGGGAGAAGAAATAGACCAGCAAGTACAACATTATTTAACAGATATGAGGAAAAGGGGTACACTAGCGTAGCTATCGCCGTTGGACAAGGTATATTGCTAAGCAAGAATCCAACTCTTTCTGCAAATTTACTTACAAAAGAGTGGGCCAAGTACTTGTTCAAAAGAATGGGGCTGGTTAAAAGAAAAGATAACACTAAGGCTAAGGTGGAGATTGAGAAATTCGACGAAGTCAGGAAGCTGTTTCATCAAGACATCAGAAATGTAATAGTCATGGATGAGGTACCAGCTGAGTTGGTGGTCAACTGGGACCAAACTGTGCCAGTCTCATAGTGGACGATGGAACAGGAGGGAGCTAAGCAAGTTGCAATTGACGGGAAAGATGATAAACGCTAGATAACAGCAGTTTTTGGATGCTCCATGACTGGCAACTTCCTTCCTCCCCAGTTGGTGTATCAAGGGAAGACCACCAAATGTTTGCCCTCCTTCAGTTTCCTTCGACTGGAACATTACACATACAGCAAACCATTGATCTATATCAATAAAATCATTTTACCATACCTTTGTGAGACAAAGAAATCCCTGAAACTTCCTTCTAATCACCCAGCCTTACTGCTTTTTGACAATTTTAAAGGAGAAATTGCTAAAGCTGCTGGACACTAACAACATCAATGTTGTCTTAATACCTGCCAACTGCACTGACAGATTGCAGCCATTAGATCTTAGTATCAACAAGGCAGCTAAAGAGTTTTTGCATAGGAGTTTTCAAAAGTGGTATGCTCTTCAAGTTTGTTCTCAGCTGGAAGGAAAAACGACCAAGGAGCCAATTGACCTTAGAGCAAGTGTGATGAAACCACTTGGGGCAAAATGGTTAGTAGAACTTTATGACTATTTGAAAGGCAAACCTGACATTGTCAAAAATGGCTTCAAGGAAGCAGGAATACTTGATTGCATTAAGTTGTAGTAAAGTATACATATGTACAGAGATATACAATAAATTCATGATCATGTACAACGGCAGTCATAATTTTTAATATAGCAAATTAAGGGAATGAAACAAGTTTATTCTGTTCTAGGCAAGTAACAAAGTGAGATCGCATAGACTCCTTACGAAATCTCAATTTGGATGGATTCTGTCCACATGCCATCACCATTTGGTGGCTCTAATTATCAACGTGGATGCCATCAAAGTACTCCTATAGCAGTCATATAAAAATGATCCAGTGATTTGAAATTGCCAGGAATGGCTAATCAAAAATCTTTGGCCAGGTTAACATCTAACATTGCAGGTGGCAAAATGTGGGCTAAATGGCTGCAAATTACCATGGCCCTCACAGCCTCACGTCCAGTAGTCGATGAATCAAGCCATTGATGATGGGGAGTTAATGATGGAAATGTAGTGATGTCAGCATGTTCTTGGAGATCGTCCAATGATGTAAATGAGTTTTGGCAACCCCATAATACAATGTGTGGCGACGTGATCACATTAGTGTCGATGATGTACATAATTACGTACATAGTTTCCATACTGGGTATCCATAGTTTCGTACCAGCGACGCAAGAACCTGTTCAAAACTGGAGGTATTTAAATTACCAGAATGTGTGTAAAACTTAATTCCTTTGGGCTTCAGCCCCTCTAGCTCCATCCTGCTGCCTATGGTACATACATATGGTCAACATGTTGCATATACATAGTCATGTAGTCATAATAATAATACATGTGCATAGTAACAAGGTCACAATATCACATGTGCATAGTAACAGGGTTGCAATAATACATGTGCATAGTAACTGTCACAATAACACATGTGCATAGTAACAGGGTCACAATAATACATGTGCATAGTAACGGTCACAATAACACATGTGCATAGTAACGATCACAATAATACATGTGCATAGTTACGGTCATCATAATACATGTGCATAGTAACGGACATAATAACACAATAACACATGTGCATAGTAAAGGACACAATAACACATGTGCATAGTAACAGGGTCACTAAATACATGTGCATAGTGACGGACATAATAATACATGTGCATAATAATGGACACAATAACACATGTGCATAGTAACTGTCACAATAACACATGTGCATTGTAACGGACATAATACATGTTCATAGTAACGGACATAATAATCCATGTGCATAGTAAAGGACACAATAACACATGTGCATAGTAAAGGACACAATAACACATGTGCATAGTAAAGGACACAATAGCACATGTGCATAGTAAAGGACACAATAACACATGTGCATAGTAACGGTCACAATAACACATGTGCATAGTAACAGGGTCACAATAACACATGTGCATAGTAACGGACATAATAATACATGTGCATAGTAACAGTCATCATAATACATATGCATAGTAATGGACACGTGCGCAATAATACATGTGCATAGTAATGGACACAATAACACATGTGCATACTGATAGTAACAGGGTCGACATCACAATAATACATGGTAGCAAGAACACAACGTAGACCATAATACTTAGTCATATGTAGTAGTGGATACATGTAAAGTCTATGACCCGTGTGGATAATAATACTATTAATTTACACTTTCATCATGTATAACTTATAATTATAATAGTTTCAGTGGCATCTTGTAAAATCTCATGACACACACACACACATATATATAGCCACTAGCTCATGATACACACATGCATGGACACACTCACACACACACACACACACACACACACACACACACACAGATTCACAATAATCATATACGTAGCTAGTATTTAGAAAAGCTGTAATATACAAAAAGTGCTGCTACATGAAGCTAGGTTCATAATGCAACATATTGTCAGCGTACACACTTGAGGATTATATGCATGTGCAGCTGAACATATGGAATTCTCATTGTTACAAAATGCACTACCAACTTGAGTAGTTTCAATAGTAAGTGTATGCTTTAAAAGAGTGTTTGTGTGTATTACATGTTTTTATACGGTGATCTTTTGCTCTATTAATACATTCAAACACTCTTTTAAAGCATACACTTACTATTGAAACTACTCAAGTTGGTAGTGCATTTTGTAACAATGAGAATTCCATATGTTCAGCTGCACATGCATATAATCCTCAAGTGTGTACGCTGACAATATGTTGCATTATGAACCTAGCTTCATGTAGCAGCCAGTCTACATATAAGCACACACATACATACATGCACACACATAAGCACATGTATATATACTACGTACATACATACATACATACATACATACATACATACATACATACATACGAACATAATACATGCATTCATATACACACATAATTATTTTACGTACATATAAATATGCATTAACCTTTGATCTTTAATACACTCTATTAATAAAATCAAATACTCTATTAAAACATAAACCTACTGTTGCAGCTAGTTGATATGATGGTGTTAACAAATTTGTAAAAGTGAAAAAAATTCATCATGTGAATGCATGCATGTACGTAATCTTAAAGTAAGGTAATGGTTATTCATCACACTGCATTTCCATAATTTACCTTATATTTACATTGATGTATGCATGGTATGTGTATCAGTGTATGCGTATGTATGTATGTATGTATGTATGTATGTATGTATGTATGTATGTATGTATGTATGTATGTATGTATGTATGTATGTATGTATGTATGTATGTATGTATGTATGTATGTATGTATGTATGTATGTATGTATGTATGTATGTATGTATGTATGTATGTATGTATGTATGTATGTATGTATGTATGTGTGTATGTATGTATGTATGTATGTACATACATATGTATGTATGTATGTACGTATGTATATATGTATGTATGTATGCTTGTATTTATGTATGTGACAAATTGTATCAGCCTTACAAGCAAACAGCTATTGAAAGAAAAGTTTCAATGGTAGTTAAAAATTTGATGAATTTATCAAATTTACCTCTGTCAAATTATCATGCCATATGGTATGTATGTAGCTATGTATGAATAAATTAATTAAATTTATGTTATGACCACAAATAAAAGTAATATACGTAATAATTATATACTCTATACCTACTAGTCGATGGTGTTATAACAAATTTTGTGACTGTGTGTTTACAATAAAAAATTCTTCTATAATCATGAATGCATGCATGTAATCCTAAAGTACGGTAATGGCTATTTATCACACTGCATTTCAACAATTGATGTTTACATTAATGTATGCATGGTATGTATGAATGCATGCAGAGGCAGATCCAGGATATTCTGAGAGGGGGTCTGAACACAGAAGTGTATCTCTGATGCAGGGGGCCTGAGGGACCCCAGACGGACGCCGGCTATAGGTTTTTTATTATTATAACACCAAAATCATGAGATTTAGAGCATATTTAAGTATATACAAGGAGCTATTTAATCAAGTATGGAGTAGGGGGCGTGGTGGGTGCAACCCCTTGGAACATATAGGTTGTTTTATTACAAAAGTGTTGAAATGACTGGAAATGATACTTATTTCAAGAAATAATGGATTTTAGTGTTTATATACCAATACATCATTCTTTTAGCTTCTTTGATATATTTCTGGAGAGGGGGTCTCGAGACCCCTAAAAACCTCCTTGGATCCACCCCTGGCATGTATGCATCATACACTATCCCACTAGGGAAGTCTATATAGACAGAAAGTTAGAACTATTAACTTAACCCAAACTTTAGTAATTGAATGAAGAAAAAATCCCAAACCAATGGTGAATTGAACCCCTGGCATCATGAAATTTAGAGGTGTTACACCATTGTAATCCAGAATGTTCTCTGCATTCATGTATACTTAACAGCACTGACTTCTCAGGGTTATTATGTATATATGTATGCGTTCATGTATGTATGTATGTAGCTATGTATGCATATATACATGTGCTTATGTGTGTGCATGTATGTAATTAGTATGCATGTATTACAATTATTTATGTATTTATACAGTGATCTTTTGCTCCTTTGAACCTAAAATACTCTATTAATACATTCAAACACTCTATTAAAGCATACACTTACTATTGAAACTACTCAAGTTGGTAGTACATTTTGTAACAAAAAGAATTCCATATGTTCAGCTACACGTGCATGTAATCCTCAAGTGTGTACGCTGACAACATGTTGCATTATGAACCTAGCTTCATGTAGCAGCACTTTTTGTATATTACAGCTTTTCTAAATACTAGCTATATACGTATATGATTATTGTGAATCTGTGTGTGTGTGTGTGTGTGTCCATGCATGTGTGTATCATGAGCTAGCAGCTATATATATGTGTGTGTGTGTCATGAGATTCCACAAGATGTTATTGTTAATATTTATTGCAACTATGAGACCGCTGAAACTAATTATAAGTTATAAAATTATGCATGGTGAAAGTGTAAATTAATAGTATTATTATCCACACAGATCATGGACTTTACATGTATCCACTACTACATATGAATTGACTAAGTATTATGGTCTACGTTGTGTTCTTGCTACCATGTATTATTGTGATGTCGACCCTGTTACTATCAGTATGCACATGTATTATTGTGTCGGTTACTATGCACATGTATTATTGCGCACGTGTCCATTACTATGCACATATATTATTGTGTTCATTACTATGCACATATATTATTGTGTTCATTACTATGCACATGTATTGTTGTGACCATTACTTTGCACATGCATTATTATGTCCGTTGCTATGCACATATATTTTATGACCGTTACTATGCACATGTATTTTGTGACCCTGTTACTGTGCACATGTGATATTGTGACCTTATTACTATGCACATGTATTATTATGTCCGTTGCTATGCACATATATTTTATGACCGTTACTATGCACATGTATTTTGTGACCCTGTTACTGTGCACATGTGATATTGTGACCTTGTTACTATGCACATGTATTATTATTGTGACTACATGACTATGTACATGCAACAAGTTGACCATATGTATGTACCATAGGCAGCAGAACGGGGCTAGAGGGGCTGAAGCCCAAAGGAATTAAGTTTTACACACATTCTGGTAATTTAAATACCTCCAGTTTTGAATAGGTTCTTGCGTCGCTGGTATGAAACTATGGATACCTACTATGGAATCAGTGTACGTAATTATGTACATCATTGACACTAATGTGATCATGTCGCCACACATTGTATTATAGGACTGCTGTAGGAGTACTTTGATGGCATCCACGTTGATAATTAGAGCCACCAAATGGTGATCAGTGATGAACGTTACATAACTGTGACTACTTGAACAGTATAAATTGTACTAAACATATTGTATAGTGCAATTTTTATGAGGAAATATAGACAGATTTGATGCTAGCAATCCACTCCCCTTCAATAATTTCCAGTGGTACAGCTAACGCAGTGCTGTCAGCCTATCAAATTTCTCAACAAGTGCATCCGTCAATATTTTTCCCCGTTAAAATAAGTATTGTGCCATATCATATGATATGCAAAAGACTTTACTTTACTTTATCAGAGGAGCAGCAGAGACATGCTCAGGTATTGCATCACATGATCTCTGTTGATGAGTCACATGATGTGCCGATGGATCACATGGTCTATATAATGTTATTATAGGTGTGATGAATGATTGAGGTAGGGATGCCACGATATGAAGTTCTTATGTCATAGGTCATGGAGAATTATGTCACGGAGAATTGTCACGACATGTCGTATGTCACGATATAAACTATGTTTTGTTTCACAACACTTATTGTGCACATAATTTAAACATTTTTGTTTTAGTCTGCAAAAATATTGACATTATCATAATATTTAACGACAATGACATTAACAACAACGTTCATCTTATTTATTGTCCTGCCGTATAGCCTTTTATAACATCATAATGTGTACTTTTAAGAGTCACCACATGTCACAACTATCGCGGCATCCCCAAGATTGAGGTGTAACCCAACGACAGTCAATTGCATTGATACTATCTGACCCCATGTCTCCATGTGCACGTATTGTCAAACTTTTGGCAATGAAAAGTGTGGTGACAATAAAATAACATAAGCTAATACCTTATGCAAATTTCCCGCTATACGTTGTGCATGAATATACCTTCATGGTGATGATCACACAAAAATCATTCGGTGACCTCATCATCATTACCCTGCTCGGTGATAGCATCGGTGATAATGTGTACCATATAAAGGGTAACTTTTGAATGACTTAATTTACAAAAATTATGGGCTTTTTACAAAATTAAAATTTGTACGTGATGCTTAATAGTTGATTCTTCCTAAACAAAAGTGCTTGGCAAGAGTTTGTGTTTTCAATCATTTGAAAATTATCGGTATTGTATATATTCATTAAAGCTTATTTTTAACTAAATTATTATACTATACACATGGTTGTTGCTGTTTTCAGCAGGTCGTTGTTGTAAGTTGCAATTTGTAGTAATGGTAGCAGTAGCAGCAGCAGCAGCAGTAGTAGTA
Organism: Spongia lamella; assembly: GCA_963930835.1. NCBI lineage: Eukaryota > Metazoa > Porifera > Demospongiae > Dictyoceratida > Spongiidae > Spongia > Spongia lamella. The sequence goes on along the minus strand of OZ005752.1, from coordinate 6,030,537 downwards.
GTTGAGATTTTACACCATCCTGTAAGGCAAAAAGGTGAATAATTGCACCTTCATTAAAAACAGTGAAAAATAATTTTTACACAACACATGCAATGGACGGAGAACACTATTGGCCATACGGGCAGCTGTGAATCCATTCAATTTGTATATATACCACCCTGTAAAATACCAAATATGACATATCACCCAGATAAGTATGTTTATCTTCTGAAAATACAATGATTGATGTTGGAATGTTAGTACGGGAATGAAGATGGCGCGTTTGTAACATCCCCAGGTAATGATACTTGTAAGGTGAAAACTGAGGAGTGACGTGTATATTGGAATGAACATAATAGCAGCGACCCAGACCTCTCAACCTGGAAGCAGATCTGGTTGTGAGAAATCAATCCTGATGCAGCATGCACATACAACGTTTAAAACAAAATTTGTTGAAAAATGCCAGCTAACTAGATGAAACACTGCTGTTTCTGCAGCTCATCATTACTCCTGTGCTATGGTGTAGCCTACACTATGATAACCTCTATGACAAATAACCCACGAACTTCGTTTGGCACTGCTAGACTTGAGTATGAAGTTCAAAATCATCAACTAGAATACTCAGCAATTCTGCAGGTGAAACTGATTTCAAATCTAGATCTGAAGTCCGGTGTGGAATCACGTGACACAATAAACAAGTGTTTTACCACATATTAAGAACATTTCTGTCAAATCATGAAATGAATAGAAGTTGTAAGACTAATGCTGAAACCGTATGTCTCACAACCAAATCGTGCGAGTTGAGAGGCCTGGTGACCCTCTTTGAGAAGTTGCACCAAAGCACATTATCAATGCTGCACTTTCTCCACGTATAATATAATAACAAGGTGGCACGTGCATGGCTACACCAAAAATAAAATGGAGAAAACGCATTAATTAGAGTGAAACAAACCTGACAAACTTTTCCTCATTGTAATAATAGCCATTACCATTTCTACACAGTATTGATCTTTCTCGTCTAGTAACTGTAGGTAGCTTATTTATACCAGCCAAGATCATCCATGCACGTGTACCGGCGATATCGATATCGTGCGTTATATAGAACGATTATTGTACAAAAGTATCTTTACAATATACTCACCTGGAGTGAGAAATTAGCACCGGGAACCGCATCGCCCAGGCGGCAGCAAAAACTTAATATCTAAACTTTTCATATTTACAGAATTAAACAATTGGAATTCACGAATTCCAAATGCTCAATGTCCTAATGTTCTAACAATAAAGTATATAGGCGCTTCGCGCGCGTGCGAAGCGCCTATATACTTTATTGTTTATATACTAGGATTTAGAGTGGCGGGAAAATACACGGACCATTCCGGGCTCTCCATCCGACAGTACGGGTCTTCTGTGCAATTGATCAGCTTCAACTTGTCATCATACCGCTTCTTTGCATCTCCTTTCAGCTCCAGATAATATTTAGAGTAAGAAAACGATGTTCCATCACACGAACTACAGTACCGCTCACTTTAAACTTGACACACGCGTGCATGCACACGTTTAACGCGTGTAAAAGTGAATAATTTGGTGTGTATCGTCAGTGTTGCACGCGAATTTGGCGTGCGTATAAATGCACGCAGAACACTAGACAGCACGACACAAATATGCCCGCTACGTGCACACGTTTTGCCATCTAACACGCGTGGCACTCTAGACGTGCACTAAACTAATATGCCCGCTACGTGCGCACGTTTTGCCATCTAACACGCGTGGCACTCTAGATGTGCACCAAGCTAATATGCTCGTTACGTGCACACGTTTTATCATTACACATGCACGTACAGTATATTGGCATAGGAAATGCAGCTGGTTCACGTCACAATACTACAAATCCTACAGTACAACGGCACCCGACAGCATTATCAGACAACTGACCAATCACTAAATTCCCGTAGCTAAATGTTGATAACGTGAGTATTAGACTCGTGAATTTCTAAATCGTGAAAAATTCTGCTAAGGTAAAGATTCAGCATTTGTGAAAATTTGCACCTCGTGAAAATAACCCATTATACGATATGTATCCAGTAATATACAAATGGCTGATCCATCCTTTCATTTGATGCCACTGAAGTCTCGTTGCAGTAAAATCATGAAAACTACCACATTTATATGAAATCCATAGACTTAGAGATTCTATTTGTTTTAAATTTGTGCTGAATAACTATATATAACAATGGTTTTGTATAATTGAACAGGAAATCATTGCCTGCAGTTGACACACAATAATGGATACAATCAGATGCAAGTTATGACAATAATATTACTTGAGGACAATCCATGTAAATCATCAAATTTGGTATGGGCTGTGTATATATTTATCTTTACTCTCTACTCACTCTGTAGTATTTTGTATGTGTAACATGTGTGTCTTTTATATACACATAGCCATGTATTGTAATTTAGCGGTTGTATTAGTAGAGGTATTTGCAGGGCTGCCAAAATGTGCTTGGGGGCCCACAAGGCAAATTTGCGGCCTATGTTAATATATTTATGGGCCCTGTGTATCCTGGTAACCATGGCGAACTGTCCTCTTTGCCTCCCATGAGTATTTACTGAGAACTTTTTACTTCTACATGTAAATTTAGCTACAAAAGAAGTGGTATGATAAACAGCAGGATATGTATGAATTGGTCTGGCTACATGAAAATGAACAGGTGTATGTTATAACACAGGCAATTGTCTACATAGCTATGCACTTATCCTCAGTTTCTTACCAACCAAAAAGCTTATCTATGCCACTGGTAGCATTATGCACCTTACTAGCAAAGGAGCAATAGCTATGTAATTCAATGGATTCTATTGAATTTTGAGAATTTCTGTTCCTGTTTTCCATTCCTGCTCTCATTCCTATTTTATAGATTTCTATCCCTATGACTCATTGGAATTTCCGTATACCTTTCACTCTAAGAGATACGTACATACGTACGTATATAGCTACTTGAAGGCTACACTGTTGCTTTGATACTGACTCTAATCCATCAGGGGTGGAGTTTATTAATGTATAGTACATACATAAAAATATGGTAAGTTATACTTATATAAGGTCTTAATTTTGTAGTGTAATGGTTCTTATGTGTAATGGTAGTTTGTCATTCATATGCATTTATCCTATCATTGTGTAGTGCCAGCCCGTACACTGTGATTCCGCTGTGGTACATGTGACTAAAGTATAAGAAAAAATTGTGTCAGATTGTCATAGAATGAATAACACACACTTACATAAATATGATAAGTGTAGGTACTGTTATGCTGTTATGTGTGTGGTAAAAAGAATGATGTTAAAATTTGGATGTAACAACAACATGACCAATAAAAGAAATGTACAACAGAGACACTGTTATGACAGATGTGTGGAGATGTTATTAATTGATCAAAGAAGTCATCATACAAGAAACAAATGTAACTTACTGATGAGTTCTGTATTGATGTATTTCTATTAGTAGAGTAGTTTGTGGTGCTATAAAAGTAGAATCAGTATAGCTAATGGCTAGTTATTACAATAATTAGCGCTTACTAAGAATTTGAAGGTAGTAATTCTAGATCCTTATTTGGTATGTATCTCTTCTTGCAGGCACAGTACATGCCAATACTCAGCATAACTGCGACAGCCAGTAATGGTGAGATCACAACTAGTACTATGACCCAAACTTCCAAAGTAGTAGAATTAGAGTTCTCACTGATACTCCTCTCTAACAATACAACATTGTTTTGCATAATTTTGTCTAGTTTATATTGAGCTTGTTATAGTTTTCAATATCACAATAAGAAGGCTTAGATCTTTAAGTGCACCTGTTGTATGACTAATCTTAGATCTTAAAGTGCACCTGTTGTGACTAACTGTTAATAGTGATTGATATAACTGAAATCAAGTTTTATTACCATACATAATTCTATAGCTTAGAGATCAATGTTCAGCTAGAGTTAATGAAATAAATCACATAGCCTTTCATTTAAATCTGTGTGTAAAGACAGCTATTTTGTGATTTAGCTATAACGTAAGAAGTACAAGTGCATATACGGTTGAAAGTGTTTAGGAATGGCTGTGTGTTCTATAAGTTACACAGGTGCTCATTGCTTGTAAAATAAGGTATAGTGTAACCTGATGACAGCAATCATTAGATTACTTTCAATGTTAGGAAAAGTCATGTGAGGAATAACAAATTAAGCAAATCGAATGAGGGAGACAACATAGGTAAAATAAATACCTTACTATGAAGATGGTATTTACACAGTGACATGTTTACATAATTATGTTATCAAATGCATGTATGTGTCTTGTGAAGAGCAAAAAAATCCAGTGAGTTGTTCTATAACAATGGTTACATTGGTTAGATGGCATTTAAATTCTGAATCTATGGAACTATAGCTAGCTATTGAAGAAATAGAACAGAAGATCTAAAAATAAATTGCACCTATACACCAACTTTACATGATAGCACATGTACATGTGATTATAATGTATTATGCAGATGCTAACCTGCATTGGTTAAATTTAAAACAACACAGTGTTGTGAATAAAATCTATTATCAGATATAGGAGGCTGTGTTAGAATATCCAGCTCATTAGAAATATTGTCACAACCCAGAATAGCTTTCACTTTAATTTCATATCTTGTGTTTGGTCTCAGGTTACTTATGCAATGGTGTCTATAGCTAGCATTGATGAGTTCTGAAGTGAATATTACTTTAGATGGCTCTGCAACAACAAGCATTACATTCCTACTGGAGTAGACTGAATCAGACAGGTCCCAGGAGATGTTAACAGTAGTTCCATGTGATATATACTGAGCTTTGATTGTGGGCTCTAATAAAAAAAATAATAAACCAGGTAAAATCATTCTGCATGTTAGCTTGCAAGATACCATTTTATTTATTCTGTTATGATTCCTTTTTGGTGTGGCGATTATTTTTAGTTTACTACACTCATTATAGCTGTGTATACAACTGTATAACTAGGTGGATATGTGACTGGATTTGCGAAAAGGGGTCTTATACACGCATCCAATTTTGCAACTTTAAGGATGTGTAACTCAGCTCATGTTTGATCTACAACTTTGAAATTTGGTACCTGGCCTTCCCTATCATTGTGGTTTATACGAGAGAAAATTTCAGCTTAATAGCTCACTCACAAATGAAGTTATGCCTCTTCAATCGGATGCGTGTATAAGACCCCTTTTCACAAATCTAGTCACATATGTAGTTGTGTATAATTATATAGTTGTGAATAGCTAATTATGCAGTTTGCTTGTAAGCACACGTGTATTAGCTTAGTCGTACTTGTTAAACAGAAGATACCACTCTTGTAGCTTGTCGTGTTACCACTGCCTCCGTCATTAACCGCTTGCATGGAAAACATATATTCAACATTTTCAGATAGATTACTAATGTTCAGTGTTGTTTCAGTGCCACCAACTTTCATTGTATTGTAATTGTTATTGTGCCACCTTATGTGCACAACGTAGCAATCCACAACTGATTCCTGTGGAGCCTACACAAGAGTAATCACTACCTATAGCCACACTCCCATAAACACATCCTTACCTGCCATGTTAATATAAATATGCCAGGTATTAATGTTGAATCCACTTTAAAAGACAGTACGTCTCGAGGAACTGAATAAAGTAATCAAAGCGTAATTTGACTAGCTACATATATTCCAAAAGAATGTAGTATACAATTTCAATGTAGCTAAGTATAGTATTATTTATTTATACAGTAGCTATATGGTTACAAAGTTGTATACATTTTCCTGTTCAGTCAACAAAACAAGCATTCTTATGGTTCATAAACACATTAAAGAAATAAAATATTTTGATACCTGATATACGAGTGTGAATTGTTATCACACTTGATGAACTTGGGATTGTATTCCTTAAAGAATTGATCATCAATGTATAACTTGTATTCGGTTTTAGATTATTCAATGTGTAATTGGTTTCGCCATTGTGAAGTTGTTTCACCATCCAATGTTCATTAGAATTTTCAACACGATACTGTAATTTATGGGTGACTCCATCCAAAGATATTGGATCCCACTGTATTGTTATTGAATTGGGGGTGCGTTCTATAGCTATAAGGCCTGATGGCACTGGAGGTGTCCCTACATCAAAAAGGATTATTTATTTATTTACTGATACAATACATTTGTTTTTTGGAATAGTAATGATGAATACTAAACACATTAATTTTAACGCTATTGTGCATCCTCAATGACAATGAAGCCACATAAGTGGTAGCATATACATATATTCCATGTCAACTGAAGACATGCATAGCTAGCTGTACCTATCTTGTTACAGAACCCTTCAAGATACGTGGCTAGTCTAATTTACATATATAAGTGCCACGAAAGTCACATACCATGTTCAGTGAAATGGAGACAATTCACTGTGATTCCAATCATATTGGTAGCTGCACAACAGTATGAAGTTGCACCATTGATATCACTGCTGGTAAACATGATGGTGCTATTGGTGATGACACTGAACATATTAGATGTATTGCTGGTCAAAACAAAGTTATTCAGTGTTATGTAGTCATCAGAAGTTCGTTGTTCCCAATGTATGCTGGATGCAGGGTAACTTGTGACAGAACATGTTACAGTAACGGTAGTACCCATGACAACTTCAGTGCTTTCTATGTTGCTTATCATCCTGACTACTGGCAAAACTATAAATTTTGACAAAAACGTAGTGTTGTTAATTATATTTGAAGTGACTTACATCTAATAAAAATGTTATAGATCTGTATTTCAGTGCCGGCGCAGTTAGTTGCTTGTATGCTGTATCTCCCGGCGGTTCTATATTGTGCATTTGTGATTTGCAGGCCTGAAGTGGACACCATAACGCCTGTTGACTCTGATGTAAAGTTAGCATTGTCTTTTAGCCAGGTTATATCAGGCTCTGGTATGCCAGTAACACTGACATTTAGTCCAAACGTATCATTTTGATTATATGTTGTAGTAAGAGCACGTGGAGCAATCACAGGTTCAACTATACATGTAATAAAAGTACTGGTATGCATTGTAGCTATGTAATTATATAACAATCTTACCAGCTATGGTTATCGATCCATTGCTTTGGGCAAATGAAGATCCGACAGTAAAACATGTATACTCACCGCCAATGCTTGGTGTGGTGTTGTTAAAGTACAGTGAAGAATTACTTAGAATATGACATTTACATTCAGCAAAGTTAGTGATCACGTTTCCACCTCCATAAGACCATCTGATAAAAGTATCTGGCATGTTTGTTTGGCAGTCTAGTCTGGCTGGGAAACCAAGCTTAGCTATAATGTTTCCAGGTGTGACTGAAAACACCACCGCTATAAATTATAGTGGTTAAAATTAATAATCAATGGTTAGCAACGTGACTCAGCAACATTCGGTATGGTGTAGCTAATTCAGTATATAGCTAGCTATTATAATGTAACAGCTAGAGTCTCACCTGCGCTGTTTTGTGTTTGGGTGTATTGATACAGCGTGGAAACTAAGATCATTACAAGCAAAACACGATACGCTGCCATAGCCATCTATCAGCATCGCCCTACTACCGCGGGGGCCTGAAGAAACAGTCCGAGTAGATTCTGATACTTAATTCAGTCGACTTCAGTAACAAAATGATCGTGAAACTAGTAGCGCCATCAATATTAATTAACCAAGCCGGCGGTGTAGCAGCCATTTGTTGTTGTTTGCCATATAGTAAACAGTTGCATACGGAGGACTTCTTCGAAATTCCTAAGCCGGCGGCGGGTAGGCACGCCTGATATCCGCAGTCGGTAAGCAACTGTATAGCTAGCTAGCTAGCTATATAGTTCGGGGCCTATACTAGTATATATTATTATTATAATGATGATTGTATACGTACACTTCAGGCATATTAAAATTATTATGGTGCGTGACTGTTCTATTGGAGTATATCGATATTTTGGTATTAGCAATACATAGTTTATAAATATACTTTCTATTATATAATTATTATCTATATACTAGCATTATGCTTGCAATTGATGCTTTTAGCTACCTATTATGTTTAAAATTAGGTAATGGTTAGTGAACCGACAGTAGGTTTACATATTTTATAATTATTGAACTGACAGTCACGTGTTTGCCATTTTAATCACGTGTGCATAGCTTTCGTTCCGGGCTTTATTAAAGTTTAATAAATCAGGTTTGATGGATTATACCGAGTCGAGAACCTCTTAGCGATTACTTCAGTGTTTTTGGTTAATTCTCAAGTGATACATGATGAATGAAAAATGGTATTATAATCGATTGTACATGAATAGCTAGTTAGTTCATCAATCGTCCGATAGCCGTTAGTTAGTCACAATATTAATCACACAACGTTTAACGTTAGTGTTATACAGTATTTGATCAGAGCCTCCATTCTGTCAATCCACGCGTACGTGACCCTACATATGCGATATGACAAGCCGGCACGCACATCATAGTGGAGAACAACAAATTTTAATGCTTATAAAAGTCCACGGTATGTACTATGTAAGGCCAACTATTTGGTGAGAGAAGAAGCAATATATATGCAAGCTCGGCATTGTAAGGTATGGATACAAAACAAATATTGCTGAGGGAGTGCCAGCCGCAAAGCTGGCATCTGTAGGTAAGTGTATTTGGCTAACTAGTCAATTATAAAATGTGTGTACAGGGATGGATAAGCAATTGTTACAGGGACAATAATAATGGTAAGTAAATGGACAGTCAGAATCAAAATGATTGAGAAAATGTGTCCAGAAACATGATTTAAGAGTATATTTGATTGTGCTTGTTGAATGATTAATGTTTATTGGAGGAAGATTATTCCAAAGTCGTGGAAGCCTATTAAAATAGAAGTTTCTTGTGAGATTAGAGGATCTTACAGCTATGCTTTAACTTGAAATGAGATGATGATCTGGTTGAATTGGAAGAGAAGTTAATAAATTTTGTAATGTCAAAGCTGGTAGTAGGATTCTTTATTGATCTAATGAAAAACATTATATCGGATAGTTCTAGTACCATCATTAAGGGTAATAATTGGAGTTTGATGAGTCTTTCTCTATAGGCAGAAGTGTAATCACCAAGGATAAACTTAGTTGCTTTCCTTTGTAAGCGCTCGAGGAGCACAATATCTTTGATCAGGTGAGGATGCCAGATAGTAGAACAGTATGTGAGGTGGGGCCTTACAAGTGTTAAGTAGAGTTGGAGTTTAGTAGATGGTGAGCTATAAGGGCTGAATAAGCGCCTGGTAAGACCCAGTTGTTTGTAAGCTGTTGCACTGATGGACTCCAGATGAGGTCTTCATGTAAGATTAGAAGAAAAGTGCAGGCCAAGGTCTTTGTGCTGAGTGAGGCTTTGGAGTGGATGGCTATTAATATGGTAAATATAACTCTGGGTGTCAGTGGATGAGGAAAATCTCATAGTGCAGCATTTACTGCCATTAAGTAATAGCTTCCACTTATCACTCCATTTACTAAAAGATGTCAAGTCTGCTTGTGTTAGAGTACAGTCTGATGGTTGGTCTATAGTTTTGATACATTTAGCATCATCAGCAAAGAAATATGCAGTACAATGTTGATATAATTGGGTATGTCATTGACATACATAATAAAAAGAAGTGGTCCCAAGATACTGCCTTGGGGAACACCCGAACGAACAGGAAGAATGTCCGATACTTGATGATTGATCGAAACATACTGCTATCTTGAGGATAGGTACTCATAGAACCATCTCCATAGTTTACCAGAAATTTTAAGAGTGTAGTTTACAGAGCAATTCATGGTGTGGTACGGAGTCAAACGCTTTGCGAAAGTCGAGATAAATAACATCGGTAGGTAGACTGGTTTCAAAAGCCTCATATAGAGTATTACAAAATAGTAGTAGTTGCTGGAGACAATTAAGAATGGCGGGGGAGAAATCCAAATTGATTATAGGAGATATCTGGGATAGTATATGGTCAATAATTTTCTTATAGATTAAATGTTCAAGAAATGATACAAAGCAGGGAAATGGGTCTGTAATTACTAATTAGATGTTTGTCTCCATTTTTGTAAATAGGTGTAATACGGTGTACTTTCCAATCAAGAGGAATTCTGGATTTTGTTAAACTTAAAGAAAATAAGTGATGGATGGGAATGCAAAGTGATGAGGCACAATTTCTAATAACTCTTGGACTTAGTTCATCTGTTCCCATTGCTTTAGTTGGATCTAGTTCACTTAGAGCAACCAACACATCATGGTAAGTGACATAGATGTTACTCAAAGCATCGCTTTGGGGTTGAGGAGGCTCATAATTATTCAGTCCTGAGGAAAAGCTATTAGTAAAGATAGAGTAGAAATATTCATTGAAGGCATTTGCCTAGATCTGATTGGAAGTTCTGATCTCCATAACACATGTGCGTTGGTAAGGAACTAGATTTATTGAGTTTTAAGCTTTTTCTGCAAGGTATTAATACGATTTTGTAAGTGACGTAACTCGGGGGTGAACCACTTGGGATTTTTATTTTTGTGGAGCTTAATCTTTGGAACATATTTTGAGTTGGCTTGCCTCACTATGGTAATGAATTTAGACCAGGCCAATTCAATGTCATCAGTGTCTAAACAAGGTGAAATATCTGCCTCTGAAAAGAAGCAGTTCATCTTGTCATAATCAGCCTTGGCAAAGTCAAGTATGTAATGGGATTGTTCGACACATCTAGATGGTAAACAAGTTTGAATGTTAAATGTGATAATACGGTGGTCACAAGTATCAGTAAGACCAGTAGACGACAGTAGGAGAGTCAACCAATGAACTGCAATTAGTGATGACTAGGTCAAGAATATTTCCCAGGCAGTGTGTGGGAGACTGAATTAGCTGCTCTAGATTGTTGTTAAAGACAAAGTCACAGAAAGCATCAGAGACAGAGCTTTCAGCTGAGAGTGTCTGCCAATTTATATCACCAAAGTTAAAGTCACCCACCATAATGACATTATCGTACTTTGTTAGAAGTTTTTCTAAGTAGATCAACAATGCTGTATGGTATGTAGGTGCTGAGTTAGTTACTGCCATATGCCTTTGATGGTTGCGGTGCAATCTTGCCTGTAAGTCCTATGCAAAATATAAATTATGTTCACTGCTCAAATCAAGCACAACAACTATAGCTAAAGGCTATTCAGTAAAACTTTTGAAGAATCATTGAGGACTTCGCTCAAGTCTGCATGCAGGTGTCAAATATTTGAAACCGAGAAAACACCACAGCCGGAAAACACTGAGTCCAGTGAATAGAGATAGCCCTCCTAAATACTTACGTTTGCTGTGGCCTCAGTGGTTCCAGTCTTAAAATGTCCAGCTCCTCTGTGTCAGTACAGTGTAGTAAACTATTCAAAAACGTGTTTAACAGTTTCCACTAATGTTGAACATAACTTTTTGCTTGCTGATGCAGCATCGCTACGAGGATATTCTTCGTTCTCATCAGTTTTATCCTCGGTATAATCTGATTTATCAAAGTTTAGTAATAAACCATACGTGATTAAAACGACAAACACGTGACTGTCAGTTCATAATATTATACAATAAGGTGAACCGACTGTCGGTTCACTAACCATTACCTTAAAATTATGCTGGCATACTGTAATCGGCGGATCCCTAATATAACTAGCGCTATCATGAACTTGATTAGCTACGTACATTGTTGCATCATTCACGCAATTTGTAGTAGCTAGCATTATACACTTACTGAAATTTGGTAGCTAGCAAATTAAAGTAGCTACGCAAACTAGCTATATATCACACCATCATATGGTGCAACTATGGTGTGACAGTGCACAATGCAAGTAGCACCGACATGCATATGTAATTATAAGTCTTGTCCTCATGCATAAGGGCCCGCGCTAATATTGCAACACCATAGCTACTCAATTTTCTTGAATCTAGAAGTCAAAATCTAGTCAGAACAGTTATTACACAATCCATGCACTTAACATATCAGAAGAGTAGCTACCATTGGTTGATTTGAATGGTTGATTTACCGTGTTGGGAAATCTGGCTGTTCCCACAGATTTCTACTTTTTCTAGATAGGTTTGGGTTATGCTAAATGGCTACAAACCCTCTATAGCTACTTTACGATATTTTAATGATTTAATTTTGTAACTGGATGATTTAGCTATAGGCAGATTCTTGGAAAAAAATCGGAGTCACCAGATGATGTTTATGGTACGTAGCTATAGCATGCATGCCATCTGGGGACGAGACTATATATGCACAACACACCAATTGTGATAGTGATATACATGTATAATGTGCAGTTAACTATAGCAACTGGTTGCTAGCTAATACTGTAACTAAGTGAGTACATGTAGTCTAATCTGTATGTGTACATGTGTTGTACGTTTGTTCCCTCTGTCAGGGAAGACATCATTGCTGACTGATCATGACTAGAGGTTAAAATTGCAAATCAAATCAAATGTGCTAAGTATAGGCAAAATGTTTCTACCCAGTGAAAGAAAATTGCTCTCCCTTATGATTATGATTATGATTATGATTAATTTTGCTGGGTTATGAAAAGACATAGTCTTATAAACCAACTCAACTGATTAACTATTACAGAACAAATCAAGACTCACGATAGTGAGTCACGAGGCCAAGAAGAAGCACAGCAACGCGACCACTGAGTGAGTTATTTACACGTAGCACCGCCCTCAAACTCACAAACGCTCTAGCTAAGCTGCCATTAAAGCTATCGCTTAGTTATTACCGACCCACAACGTTCTTACTATATAGAATCAATAAACCAAGAATGGAAGAAATAGGTGCTACCATTACTAAGTACCAGCCATTGCGAGTTTTATGGCGCCCGTTGTGCGACTACGCATGATGAACCATCCTTTCCCGCCCAATTTGCCCGTTTACTAGACAATTACAGTACCTTCATTGTTTGAAGAATCAATATCCTGAAGTTCGTAGAAATCTATTCAGCCATTCTTCTGATACAGCCTTATAAATGCCTTCCTGTGACCACAAAAATTTTTACGCAGCAGTCGTTTTTTTCTTTCTTTCTTTCTTTGTTTCATCGCACACTTTTTCGGGGGCTTTCGGGAGCTTTCGTGAACCCCGGAAGTATTTTCAAACTCCCTTTTTATACATTCACTTGTTTGTCTAATAACTCACTCATTTCTTCATGGATTTCAACCAAATTTGTATCAGCACTTCTCCTATGTATGCTCTACCTGTCATACTATTATCAGTCTGAAGTAAACACTTGAATGCATTTGAGAAGGACTATTACACTGCAGGTTGATAGTTGTCATAACTTGGACCCCCTTCGAATGATTTGCATAAACTTTCAGATACACAATCTATATTGATGTATCACTCTGTAGTGAAAGTTAAAAAAAAATCTCGGGCTTGAGGTTTTCAAAATTAAGCTTCAAAGTTTAATTTGCAATATTGTGTGCTAGGCAAGTACAAGTTATCACCATACAGTACTTCTCTGCTGCTTGCTAGTAATAACATGTGTTTATACTTCCAAAAAGTAGTGATATGCTAAACAAAAACACCTTGGGTGTAAAAAAATTGCAAGGCTAATCAGAAGCAGCATTGCAAATAGGTATGTAGCAGTATGACCAAAAACTTTGATATCAGTTGAGGCCAAGAAATTACTTATCAAAAATCTACTTGAATGACACAATAGTTTATAGCATATTGTCACAACTATGATTGACTTTGTCACTTGGCCACCTTTTTCACAATAAAGGTGGCCAAGTGACAAAGTCAATCATAGTTGTGACAATATGCTATAAACTATTGTGTCATTCAAGTAGATTTTTGGTAAGTAATTTCTTGGCCTCAACTGATATCAAAGTTTTTGGTCGTACTGCTACATACCTATTTGCAATGCTGCTTCTGATTGGCCTCGCACTTTTTTTACACCCAAGGTGTTTTTGTTTAGCATTATATATAACAAAAACAATCAGAGCTCCATAGACAGTCCAGTTTAGTCTTAAATGTCAGTACATCTGGAGACTCAATCACAAATGTTGGTAATTTGTTCCAATCCTCAATGACTCTCTGGCAGAAAAAAATTTGTGTGAATTTAAATGGCAGAAATGTTTACCATATAGCAGGAAAGTTTGGCAAATTTGGCGAATCGTCCATGATTCGCCAAACTAAAACCATCCAAATTTTTACTTATAATTATTACCACATGGCTAAATCTATATCCTTTCACCAAACTTTTCCTTCGCCAAAGGCTCATAACAAACTTTCTCGCTATATGGTATATAACTTATATCCATTGCTTCTGGTGATGGTATTATGGAACAGAAACAAGTTTCCAAATGGTACTCCCTGAAGATCATGGACAATTCTGAAAACAGTAATCATATCCATTCTTCAGCGTCTGTATAAAAGACTTGGAAGATTCAGAGCAACAAGTCTACTAGTGTAATCAAGATGTCTCAGTTCTGGTACTAATTTTGTGGCCCTCCTCTGTACCTTCTCTAGTGTCTGTATATCGCCTATCAAGTATGGATTCCAAATCTCAGAGGCATATTCTAAATGGGGACGAACCAAACTAACGTAGAGGATGCGAAACATTGTCTTGTCTAAAAGCAACTAAATGATCATTTGATGGTCCCAATTACACTATTAGCTTTGCGTGTAAAGACTAAACTTTAAATCAGGAGTAAATAACACTCCCAAATCACATTCTTGGTCACATTGATTCAATGGCAAAGAAATGCCAGCCTTCTTCATAGTGTAGTTGTACACTACACTTGATTTGCCAAATGTCATCACATGGCATTTGTCCAGGTTGAAAGATATTTTAAAGACTGGTCACCCCATGCACAAAGTTGGTCAATGTCATGCTGCAGAGTAGTGTGGTCTTGCGGTAAATCAATAGAACGATAAAGTTTAGTGTCATCTGCAAACATCAGTAGCATACTATTAATTACATTAGGCATATCATAATAAATAATGCAGGACCAAGAACACTGCCCTGTAGTACACCACTGGTAGTATTGACCCAGTCAGAACAGGAACCTCTTATACAGACTCTCTGCTTTCTATTAATCAGAAAGTTTTCAATCCAATCCAATAGTCTCCAGTTATGCCATACGATTGAAGTTTAGATAGTAGCCTTCTGTGTGGGACACAATCAAAAGCTTTACGGAGGTCCAAGTACACAACATCCACAGAGTTGCCAGACTCTAGAGCCAATGACCAATCATTCACTGCTTGCAAAAGTTGAGTAACACAGGAGTGTGAAGAACGAAAGCCATCTTGACAAGGAGACAGCAAATTACAACTTGTAAAGTACATCATCAATCTATCCTTAACAATAGTCTCAAGCATTTTACAAATTATAGACGTTAGGCTCACAGGTACCTTGCCCAAGCATTATGTTTCAATTTAATTTTATCTTTAACAAATTTGGTCATCCATTGTGGAGAATTCCTGACAGTAGAGCAAACAACACTAGGAGTGTATTTGTCTGATAATTTGCAGTATATTGAATGAAAGCAATTCCACATATCCTCGACCGATAGGCCATTGAACATACTGTCCCAGTCCAAGTTCATAAGGTCAGAATTGAACTGTTGATAATTACCCTTTTCAAATAAATATCTTCTGTTAGATGAGGTGGGAATATGGACACTACACACATATTCAAAACTAATCATAATACGATCACTACTGCCCAAAGGAGCACCAGCAGACAAATCATCCAATTGCATGTCGTCACTGGTAACAATCAAGTCTAGAATAGAGGGAGTCTGTCCATCACGAAACCTAGTTGCAAAGGAAACATGTTGGATTAAGAACTCATCATCCAGTGTTTCTAGGAATAAGCCACCGACCATATCGGAAGAAGGTGTAGACCAAGAGCACCAATCCACCTTTGGCAAATTAAAGTCTCCAACAATAAGTAAGTTTGAGGAGTACAATCTTGTAGCATCTTTAATTAAATCCAACAACTTATTATCATTCTCATGAGTACACCAGGAGAGCGGTAAACAACTCCAACCACAATGTTGTCATAACCTTAATAATGAATTCCTTTGCTCAACACTCCAATGATGGAACTTGTATTTTCTAACAGCAGTTCATGGATATTCAATTCAGGCAACCGAGACAGCATTATTGGAGAGTGCCTGTGATTAGTGAAAAAGGCAGCTGGCATTGCAGCAATCTTCAGTTCTGTTATGAAATGTACTTCATGAATCTATGGTCTGTGCAACCACGGGCGATGAACCATCCCTTCCCGCTATTAGTTATATAACTTTGGTTTTACTTGAATGATATACAATAATTAAAATTTTGCTTCTGATTGGCCTCACACTTTTTTACAGCTATAAGCTGTTTTGTTTAGGATAACTATTATCTACACATTTAATGTACATAGCTACATAGGCACCATCAATGACTTTCTCACCTTGAGAAAACGTTTCTCTGTGCAAAGAGCTGGTAGAGGAAGGAGTTTAAATTCTTCAACTCCTGCACACAGGTAACTATATATATTAGGGATGCCATGACACAAAAGTTTCCTTATCACATGCCATGGAGAACTGTCACAACATAACTATATATATATTTACAGTAACTTGGTAAGCTAAGTGTACAAATATTAACATTATAAAATTTTATGTTGTATGTCACAGGCATCCCTACTATAATATAGCTAGCTAGCTAAGTGTGTAGTTAATAACCAAAAATCTATATACCTACCAGTTTACTCATATCTACTAGTACATCAATGCAAGTACGTAGATTCTAGTCTATACATGTTTTACATTACAAAATTAGTAGCTAGTACTTAAATAATACATAAACAGTATAACAGAACGTTTCTTATTAAGGTCTCAGTAATGCATCATCATCATCTTCGTCGTCTGTACCTGTACAGATAAATATCATATTAATCACAAGGGGAATGCCTGTCGTAAAGTGCATTTATAATTTCAGCATGTTGCAGCCTTTTCACTTCACTATCAGAGGGTCTGGATAAGTCTTACTACTGTGAGTTCCGGCCAATTTAAAAACTTGATGGACTCGTTGTGGTAGGGAAACTATGTTATTGCTAAAAGCACATGGGACTTCTTCAAATGGCTGGCTATGGATGAATTCATCTGAACTAGACTAAACAGAATGCATACTACCCTTTTTGCTCATAGCTGCTGCCAGCAATATAAAATTATAGTCTGGCTACATGAAAGTAACTGTGGTCAGACTGGTCACAACTAGAAAGTTGTTTTGAAAGGAGCTATTGCACTTCAAAGAGTTGTCTATAGTATTGTGTAACTTTTCAAGCATTGTATAAGCTCGGTGGTGTATGTTTGTATGAAAGTGAGCATAAAGAATTTAGTAGTCAACATGAGCAATTCAATTTATATACATACCCTGTAAGTCAAATTCAGAAATAAACTTTATGTGGCTACTAGTACGTATTATGATGTTGTGCTATGTTATTTTCAAGGCAAAATTTGCAGCTTATGCACAGACATGAGTATCAGAATTACCATAATAATATCAACACATTTAGGTATACTATAACTACACTGTTGTGAAATTGGTGACTCACTTCTAAATGCTACTTGGTCTGATTGAGTAGCAGCCGGCCGATACCCACCTTGTCTCATAGATGATAAACGCCTGTCAAAATAAAATCAATAATCATTTGGCAATAGTACAAAAGCATATTAAGAAGAGTTCATCAGAATCATGCCAATCCAGTTAAAGCTTTTAGTATGTAGCTATAGCACACAAAATTTGCATATCAATTAGTTTTAAGCAAGAAATAATGTTTTGGATTTTAAGTTGAATACGGGGCTTGATAGCTACTGCATTTGTGATATGCTTGAGTCTATAAGTTCATCAGGAAATACATGGAATGTAAGCACAAATAGTGGTGGACCTCAATTAAGAATATATTTTGTGGAAATGTTCCACTAACTAGCTACGTACCTAAATTCACAATTTTAGCAACCTGATCTATAACGTACTGAAATCACAGTGACATAATATAAATTAGGACTTAGTACTAAGGAGCGTACAGCAATGCATACAAGGTTGAATTGAACTCTATAACTTTTAAATATACCACTTTGACACTTCAGATCAAAGCAATACCAGAGCCCATATTATCCTATTATAGCATCACAGTGAGAATGTGGTCCATTATTTAGAATCCTCATCTTCTATTTTTGCCAAATGCCTTGTTAGGAAGATTTATATATGTACATCATTTTAAAATTAACAGGTACATTATATGGCCCAGTTGTGATCATGTATTTACTTTATTTGTTACATATGTGGATGATGTATCCTATAACTACAAGTGGTATAGTGGTATATATATATGGGCACTCGTGGCTTGCCTAATATATATCTGAAGCTCGAGGGTGTATTATCAGGCAAACCCACTTGTGCCTGTGTCTTTAACTACGTATTACATATTAAAGATGCACTAATTTTAACATGCAGCTAGCTAGCTAGCTATAAAATTGCTAAAATTTGCTAACACCAATTATGAACATTTGATTAATACGTACTTCATAAAAGATATAAAGAAGCCATGTAACACCACTATAATATGCAATGTCAGGAATGCCTTATACAGCTTCTTTCATATCTACATAACAAATCCAGACTCTTTTCAAAGGGTACTTAATTGATAAGCACCGCTTTGAGGAAATAGGGACTGATTCATAAGACTAACACAATAGCTACCTCATCATGCATATCACTATAGTCCCCAGTCCAGTTATCACCACAAAGGAGATAGTCAACAGGATGGCCAAGACGACAAGAACTGCTGTATCTACAATATACAAAATTACATACCTTTATAATTAAGTACAGTTGTACAGTCAGGTGATTATGTATACTATGTATCATTTTTATTGGCTAGTAAGTCTGCGGACTACATAATCAAGTATGTATAAGATCAAGTAGAATATATAACACACAGGAGACAACTCCTTTACAACAAGAGTACTATTGGCTTGGGACATGTGCTTTATAATAATAATTTTCTAGCAAAGGACTAAATGTGGTGTAGTTTTGACAGGAAGCTGGACCACTCATTGATACATCACATGAAGGCAGAAATACTTAGGTGCCTCATTTAAAAAACTACAGTCAATGAGGCTACAATAAACAGGATGTATAACTCACTCTATCACACTACCCAGGTGTTACACATTTAAAATATAACCAGGAGCTGTGGTACTGCAGTGCTGGGAGCTGTAATACCACAGCTCCCAGTACTGCAGTCAACTATGGATTACCCTTTAACTACTACATGGTAGGTGGCAGATCAAGAATAGATATTTGTGGCGAGTGCCCCACCTTCTAACTAAACACTGTCTATAGTTACCGTAACCTATACATAAAAAATTGAGTCAAACTAAATAGCTAGTGTACTGACAAACATCTATGGATAGTATATAACGATAGGAACCATAACAAGTTGATGTTTTACCATCTAAAAAGTGCTATTGGTTAATCTATTGCTATTGTTAAGAAATACAATAATGTCATGAGGAAATCACATGAACAAAGACTTGTCACTAAGGAACACATCACATAAACAATTGAATTTTATGTTTAAACCGGCTTTACACTCCAATACCTTAGCCATAAAACTTTTTAAAAGTTTTTAATCAATTATTACTGTAACACTATAAGCCAGCCTTCTTTTAATGCCTCAATACTGCTTGGCATGCCCACTTTTAAAACTGAAGCACTCCATCTTGTTAGTAATGTAAAACTGGGTAAGCACCATGAAATGGACAAAAAAATACAGAATTATCCTGCTTCTGCTTTGGAGGAATTTGTAACATGTTTCGTTACTACAAGGTCACGCCCATCAATAATATAAGTGTCATATTAAGAAACTTGTTTCAGGCTTCATTTCACATGAATGGTTTTTAATAGCCCGGGGATGGACAAACCAGACAGATAACACACACACATGCATACCGACTTCCCAGACAAAAGCAAGCCAGGTGCATGAGGGCCAGCTCACCCCTGTTTTAAAAACTAAAGAGTCACCACCCTGACTTACAAATACATTAACTGGTACTCTCTAACAGAGTCACATACTCATTGCATTCAGTTACTGTAAAATATCTAATAGAACAGCACAGTATACTCCAAGTTGGATTGAAGTATTAAAAACATGTGGTGCTTGCAAGAAATACTTCAGGAGTTAATCTCTTAATTGCTCATTTCCACAATCTAGGAACAGATTTTTATTTCATGAATTTGTCACCTTTCAGCAGTCAGCTCATCTATGTACTACTGAATACTTGAACACATCCATTTTCCATATTTTGTTGCTATCGTATCAATAAAACAAGCAGTACACTTCTATTATGTCATTACTTTATGGCCAAATCGTTGCAGTTACGTAGACACACTCAATAACAAAGAAAGAAAATGTTAAGAGGAAAATAATCATTATTTTGGCCACTTTTAAAAAATAATCATAACTTCCATAAGACAATTGACCACTTTCAATGTACACAATTATTTTAGAGGTAAGACTTGAGATTAGCTACATTAAAAGTGGTCTTCATTGTATGTATAAATCTTATAACCAAACCATAGTAGTCAGTAGGTACAGTATCTAAATCATTTTAAAATGGCCTTTCTATCTACTTTGACATTTCACATGTAGTAGCTACTACTTACTGTTGTCATTGCTGCCACTGTTGTTTGCTCCAGCTGTAGATACAATATTAATCATGTAAATTTTTATACAGCAATAAACTATGTAATATATCACACATAATCTCTGTCCATTACAACAAAACACAGTAGTGCCCTGAAACTACAATTTTTGCATGTCTTTCATTGTTATCATTGTTACCACAGTAGGGCTAACAGTAGTTATATCAGTGGATCAAAGAAACCATAAGGGTGGATAATAGTTATCCCCCAGCGTACAGGGTGGATAACTATAAAATAATAAAATATAATAATACAAATAATTTTGGATTTCATCTGCCAGCCAGCCAGCCAGCCTGCCGTAAGACTCACTAGCACTAGGTGTACGGCTCCAGAAATTCCACACAACAAAATTAATCGCTGTGGATTTACGAAACTGTTTTTCCGATTAAGGTTTGTCCACTGTGCCATAGTAATTCTTTTATCCTTCATTATCCTTCCTTATACTTCTATATTCCTTTAGAAACTCACAAAAGAAGATGTCGATAAGCTATTACGACTTCTACTTATTACATCACACAAAACTGGCTTGCTTATATAGACACAATGTTTCGCGCATGCTTCATTATGAAGTATATTCAAGATAGGTGTGATCATAGCAAATAGATTTCGCTGTTTTTCGAACATAATTTGCTGTAACACAGCCGCTTTGCCATGTAAGCGCTTTGTTAACAAGCGCCTGTAAACAAGCATAATTTTTAAGTAGGCACCTGTAATGTTTTTGGCGCCTGCTAGGGACTATTATATGCAAGAATGCTATAAATATAAAAAACAAATTAGAATAATTAAAAATTTAAATTGTGAGTAGGGATCGACTTCAGTGCTCCAAAAAGTAGTAAGGAAACAAGGAATAAGATTTTGGTACTACAAGAGAACACCAAAGATTCTGGCATGAGATAATTTATAAAAGTCTAATCCCTACTTTTGGCAAACCTACTTGAATGATCATGAGCCAAAAGTAGGGATTAAACTTTTACAAATTATCTCATGCCAGAATCTTTAGTGTTCTCTTGTAGTACCAAAATCTTATTCCTTATTTCCTTACTTTTAGGAGCACTGAGACTATGTAACAATTACGTACCTGCAGCAGTAGTAGTAGTAGGATTACACACCAACAAATCATCACTTATTCCTCCTACACAAGTATCACCAGCTATTTTACGATATCTGCAAAAAAAGTTGTAGTAATTACAACTATTAATATAATACGTAGCTGATGTGTTTTACTATCTAAAACAGGTGTTACACAAGTTTTTTGTCATGAATATACGTGTGTACAATGAAAAGGACTCCTCACTAAGAAACACATAATGTAGCAATGCATACAGATTTAAATTTTAAGGACTAAACCCCCAGTGTCTAAGTGAGGTAGCACAAAATTGTTGAGCTAACATTATTGCTATAAAACTCAAGTCTTTCTACATCATTGTACACCTTTATAACTGAAACACTCTGTGTTGTTACTAATGTACAAGCGCTAGAATCCCTCTTAGAAATGAGTGGCTAATATACAGCATTATCGTCAGCTGTTCACAACAGACTTCTCTACTAAGACCAGGCCCATTAACAACTGGACTATTATAGAAGGAAAGTGAAAAGCCGTAGAAGTTTAGTCATAAATAGTTTGATTACTGTGAAGAGATAATAATGCCCTCATGTGAGTGTGAAAAAAATCACTAGAAACTAGCCCGTGGGCGGCACAAAATGGTTTTCATTATATTCACAGAAACAGGAAAAGAGCAGCTGTAACTTACCCAGATGTACATTGTTCATCTCCACGATCCTCAATGGCTCCACCAAAATTTATATCAACAACACATGTTCCTCCATCAAAATCATCAGGTCTGTACCCCCAATCACTACAGAAAGTACAAAACTTGTGACTACTATAGAATTACAGAGAGGAGGATGAAACATTTACATGCCATACATTCTGTACTGTAAAATCAGCAAACATTCATGTGTAAATCATTTGGATTTCTTAGTATTTCTTGAGAATTTTCATCCAAATCAAATACACAGTGACTTGACAGCATATTATTTTAGTTCCAGTGCATGTAAATGTATTAACACATGCAAGTAGTATATTTACAATATAGCAAACCGCTTTTCAATTTGTAGTACCCTTACCATTCAAAATCTTCCCTAGCACATTCACAGGGAACAGTGGTTACTATTCTTTCATATTTTTCTCCACTGAGACAGCATACTTCTGTTTTGCGACGTTTAAACACTCTAGATTCACCCAACAGACAGTTTTGGTCTTCAATACGCTATACAAAACAAAAATTTGAGGTACATTTGCAGTAGTTAAAGCACAAATTATAAAAATAGCAGAAGTGGGTAGGTCAAGAGCTCTTGTTTGTACAACAATATTAATGATGCTTAAAGCAGTTTTTTCACAAGATCTGGATGTTGGGGAAACACCGTCGTATCTGCAGCTTAAGAAAGTGACACTAAGCGCTCATTTTCTAGGTTCCTTCTTTTAAACAGCATGGCACTTCTGAACAAGAAGATTTATTAGAAACCTTATAGTACTACACATAAATGTAATAAAATAAGCTACACTATTATACATGTAGCATATTTTATAACACTATTCGGCTTCTTAAATCACTAATTATAATCATACACACCCCATCTGATACTGCCCAGTCCCAGTAATCTCCATCAGAACAATTTCGTTGGAATACACCAGCAAAGTTGATACTAATAATAGCCCATTCTGGATTGCTACGGTCCTCACTTCCAAACAGCCTATCAAGCATACAATAGTTCGACAAACATTTTACACGTTGGAATACTCACGTTGCTTCTGTGGTGGTCTCTCCTGGTTCAGTGACCACACCCCAGATCACAGTGGGCGTGTCAGTAAAAGTGAAGTTAACCCAGCTCCTGCCTTCATTACAACTGTACCTACACAATTATGCATGCATATATAATTATTACAGTAGTTGAGTTAGAGCTCAAAATTCATTCTGCTATTATTTGAATACTAAAATAACAATCAACCAATTATTTGATTGCATGCCGTGTGTGGTATTTGTTGGATACATTTTGCAAAAATACTCAGACTCTAAAATCAGCCAACCTAGTTGTACAAATGGAGCATTATTGTTTTAATGTATAAAATTCTGTAACATGGGCTGCAGTAATAATTCATGACATACTTAATATAACTTTCTTCGTCCTGGTGATAATCCTTTGCGGCTACTAGTAGTCCACCATGATCAATGATCTGAGCATCCCAAGACCCAGACAATGTCTAGTGGATACAATCATAACATTCAGTCAAACAAGAAAGCAGTATGTAAACTATGTATCACATGAACTACGTCAGAGTTCAAAATAAAGAATGGAAAGTATGTGGACAAATGGCCAAATACTTCATCAAGCGTTCAGCTATTTGTAAAAGTGAATGGCCGTTTTATTGAACTTGTGTACAAAATATTGATTAAGTGGTCTGAAAAAGGGCCGAATACTTTTGAAAGTGTTTGGAAATAACCGATTTTGTTTAGAAAACGGCCGATGGCCGACTGTTATTTTTAACTCTGTACGTAACATATTCTACTGCAATAATGTTGGTATGTACATACATGATGTATGTATAACATAAAGAGTTTGTGGATTTAGAAAATTGTGTATTGACTGGTGACAGTAAATCCCTTTAAAATCACAGCTCTTAAAAGTTTATTGAAGTAATATATAGTCCAGTGGCAGTGGAAGGGTGGGGCAAGAGGGGCTAGCAGAGCTCAAAATTAATGGCCTGTGATGTCTATCACAGGACCCATTTCAGTATATGACCGAGCAAAGTCCAATTTGGTAGGACAAATTTACTGTACATTTCCAATGGGGAAGCCAATGATAGTCTACAATAATGTGCCTACTTTGAATAAACGACTGACCAACTTCCAACCCTTGTTTTGAACACAGAGCTATAGCCAACTTTGAAAATGCATGGACAGAACCCCTTCAAGAATAAACCAGTATACGTATATGGATCTGAGTAACAGTAACTACCCTAATAGAGCAGTCGTTAGTACAACTTTATTAAGGTGGTGGTCAAGTGGAAGTTGTGGTGCTAGAAGCCGTTCAAGAAAGAAGCCTTATTTAGGCCACAAATCCAATTACAATGCATAAGAATACCTTGATGTTATGTAAGGTAAACCCCATGCTATTAAATAAGCGCTAGATAATGTATTAGTCCAGTGGAGTACTATATGGAAGCTATGCTGTACGTCAGTTTTTTCTAGTATACTAGCGAGTACAAAGCTATTCATGGCGTGTTTCAGTTAAGCGATGGTGGGCGGAGGGCCGAATGTCGAGCAAAAAATTTTGTGTTACGGATTACCGATGTTTATGCAGTTTTTGTCGAGTAGGCTAATAACGCATGTTTTATAAGTTACCTAGCAAGTTTTCTTCGTGTTGTATGTATAAAAGAGAGTTATCAGGCACTAAATATCGTGTAATAGAGTAGCTAGGAATTAATCTCGAGAGATTTAGCAGCCGGAGATGCACATAATTTGACATGCGAGGTATTTATATGTCCTATATATACGGCGCTATTTCTTTGCGTAGGAACACTGTATGGCTATGAAATTTGCTGTGATGATAGTGTAAGACTTACTCTACAATATATATAACAGCTAAACTTCACGTACATAGTTTAATGCATTCAACTAAGTTAAACAAAATGTGTATAATTTTTACAATTTGCGGTTGACCGCCACCTTAAGTTTAATAACCAAGCAGTCATTACTTATTTGCTTCTGCCTCCTCTATAGTCAAGTCAATACATCAACATATGCTCAATGCCTGTGCATGTAGGTGTCTATATATGTATTATGCGTGAACATATATGTATATATATGTACATAAGTGATGTACGTACAACCATGCAATTCTTTATAACTACACATACAACTTACTTGGTCCCATCGTAATCCACCATCACGTGAGATATACAAGTCAATATTTCTTGTGTCAGTAGTCAAGGATTGACCAAAATTACCTGCAAATAAATTACAACATAAGTCTCTGATTCCATGTATATATATGTACATACGTATACCATATTAATTTTATCCACTTAAAACTAAGGTATAGAAGATTGCAGATCTGGTGCTTATTCAAGCCTATATAGTATTATTCTAAATTAATGGTGATATTGCTGGAGTACTGTACTAACAGTTATAAATGGAAAATGGCATATAACAGTATTAACAGACCATTTCACTTACATCCTAGGGTGCCTAGTGACAAAATGTCATAAGTCTTATAACACACACAACAAGCACCCTAGAGTTGTGGTAGAAAATGAACTGTAGATTATTAATTGGCAGTACCCCCAGTGTTAAAACAAATCCAGGGATTTAATGGCACACATGTTTGTGAGGGCATACAATTTTCAGTATATCATATCTGTGTTATTTTATCTGCACTGGAAACTTTACGATTTTATATAAACAAATTATTTCATGTATTGATACATTATATTACCAATAATGTTAGTTGGCCAGACCATTTTTCCATTTTTATTTATGTACGTATGGTGGCAGAAAAAAGGGTCTGGTTACCTTACGATAGCTAAGAAACATTTGTTTAATAAGTGGCATGGTAAATCATGCATTGATTTGAGCTAGCCAAATATACACGCATCACAAGTTCCGCTCATTAAACACTGCCTTTTTCAGCTATCAACGCTCCCAAAATCTGGGGATTCTATAGCACACAATGGTAAGGTAACCAAGCAGACCCTTTTCCACAGTTACCACCACAATTAAAATGGAAAATAGCTGTCTGTCTGGCCATGCAAAACTATAACAACATAACTATTATGATCTTTGCCACAAAGTTTATACTAACCATGTGCTATAATAATGCCAGGTGCTGAACTACGAGAATACACTCCTATACGACTGAAATCAGTTGAAGACATATGAAGGTGTAGGGAACAAAGAGGCTACAGAAATAGTAAGATAACACGTACACTACAACAATGCGACCTTCATACCACTTCACAATCAGTTACATGACCATCTGTAGTCACTTCAGGTGCTTCCAGTAGGTGCCATTCTGCTCCATTATCAAATGTAATGATCGTCCTTATTGCATCACTGGTACTACTAATCAACTGGTTGGCTATGAATGTTCCATTCATGCTATCAATCTATTAATAATAACTAAGTACAGGCAAGCTTCCAAGCATGAAGTACAACTAACCAGTTCTAAATCCAGTCCATTTCGTGGATCCAATACAATGTTGTACAATGATAAAGAATAGTAGGTACCAGTTTCATCAGAGAAGTAAAGATTGTTCAATCCGTTTGTGTGCCTGATTACCACTAAAGCTTGCGCTGATCGGTAAGTGCCCACATAGTAGTCCTAACATGTACATAGGATTATTATTGGTGAGTCATAAAATACTTGACTTGTGTATGTACACATGTGTTATGGGTAATACCAAGAGTTCATAATAGGTTAGGGAGAGTATCGTACTTCACTATACCCTATGAAAAATGAGCCTGTAAAGTCCTATGGCTTCGATCAAACAACGTGGCACCAATGGCATCACCAAGTACGTAGCATTTCATCGTTACTGACTCTTTCTTCATGCATCATGGTGGCTTACATATACGCGTCTTGATGGCGTATCTACGTACACGATTCAATGCGAACCACACAAAATCACAATCAACACTTTTCACGATTACGCGAAAACACAGGCATATCTGGAAATACTTTACGGGCTCATTTTTCATAGGGTATAGCGAAGTTCGATACTCTCCCTAACCTATTATGAACTCTTGGTAATACACATGCCTTACAACTCAACAATTCTCCATTACCTCCGAATCCTCAATAGTAAAACCGTGCATCAAAAGATACTACGTATAGCAAATAGTTTGGCAAAAAACTAACAAATTGTTATCCTACAACTTTAGTACTAGACAAAGGAAATATTTTGTGCTCTCCATTTTAGATCACAATCATATCTTCAAATAGTATAATAAATATGGTAATTAAGTACTGCTAAATTGACCTTAATTCCAAATTCCCAATATTTTTGTTGCGATACACATCATACAATGCACAGAACACATTTCAAGTTCTTGTACTGTAGTTAGTGTTCATATTTAGTATACACTTTAAGCCAATAATAATAATGGATGTACCATTACAGACCTGATGAGAATCTTCAAAAGGGATTTTGGCAACATTGAATGGCCTTCTATTATAACTGACTAACAACTCCACTTCTGTGTTTTCTTCATTCACTGTACGCTATAGATGAATAACATTACCTCCTATTTTAATGGCTCAATACATCCATACACACACATAAAAAAAGGGTCGTACATACCTGTACAAAAATGTAGTTATCCACAACAAGAAAGGCATCGTGAAGCCCAAGAGTTGGATCAAACACTCTACTAGATGATGGTCCATATGGGTACTGGCTTATCATCAGTGATACATCAGAACCAATCTCTGATAAAATTATGAACAAATAAAAATGTACGCATGCCATGTAGGGATGGGCAATATGATATTTTGCTATGCGACTATTATGAAGCATGACAAGTTATGGTGTATATATATAGACACATTACCTTAGGCCGGGTATTATTAGTGCCAGGCTTTCTGGATAACATCACAAGCGTCACCCACAAAGCGGGAGGCGGTGGGTGGGTTACAACTACCAGTAGACACAGGCAGCCAAAATGATTGTTCAGTAGTTGACAGAAACAGTCACGGTGGGCCTAGACCATAACACGAGCCAAGGTGGAAGTCGAGAGAGCAATTTGGCACCCCACTTAATTTTAGCGATTTTAGTGAATTAGTTTCAATTTGCCAAATTTTGTTTACTGGGTTTTTAACATTCATTTATCCTAATAGAGCAGTCAATAGGGCATCATGGATAGTAATAATTTTCGATTATTGGCACACTGGTTAATTGCCCATCCCTAATACCATGTAATGGTCACTAGCACTGATCAGTGATAATTAAATGATACACAAACAAGCCAGTGTAGTACTTAGTTGACATCTGAGTTTTTGAGCATTCATAATGCTGCTTCTGATTGGCTATGCACTTTTTTACAGCAAGGCTGTTTTTTGTTTAGCATTACTGCATAGCCAGAAAACTTTGATTTTCGAGGTTATCTCTCATTGAAAGATAAATTTCGAGGATCTACTAGACTATTATTGTACATGTACTACAATAAAAATTTTTGAGGAAACAATTTTCAAGGCAAGACCACAGAAACAGCGAAACTTATTGTCCTCAAAAACTTCCCACATACGATATGTTACATCAGCCCAAACTACACAATTCCTGGTATGATGTCACATCACATAACCATACAACACCACAGTGATAGCTAAGATAAAACTTGTCATACTAATTGTGTATTAACAAACCTACGCCAACAGGGAAGTCATTAGGATTGTAAGTATTGTAGTACAGTCTACTCAAGTCGCTGGTTTCTCCGGCATCTATCCTCCAGTCAACCCCTGGAACACCCCTAAACAAATGTTAATGTTTTACATGCACATACGTAACGTCTAACTCTAAGGTAAAATGCACGTATATTCTATATTCTGTATACAAATATACGCACACACATACGTACGCACACACAAACACATACACACACAGACAAACACACTTATGATGTTTATGCACACAAACACATGATGTAACATTAATTATCATCATAACGGATCACCATAATACCATTTAAAGATTACTGATGGACTTGTGTATACTCCAGTACTGTAAGTTTTGATTGTTTTCTTTTATACAGAAAAATTAACATATGCTAGTTGTGATGCCAGCAGAACAATGCATAGTTTGCAGAAATTTAAGAACTACTAATGTATCATTCTACTGTTCCATATCAATGTGATCAAAAGTGACTTACAGTGGTTACTAGAAAAATGTCAAGTAATTTCATCACAGACACTAAGGAATATAACTCAAACAACAGCTCTGATAAAACATTTGGGAACTAGATTCGCTTCTCCTAAAAAGCAAGGCAAAAGCACTTTAAAAATAAAAGAGCTATACAAATCAAGACAGCTGCAAAGTAGGACCTTTCTACATTAATGGAACTACGGAAGGTAAAAGGAACAAATAAGACCATTATCCATTATCAAGTCCATCATGCTCCAGTTAGATCCTTCATCGAGGGCCATTTTATAAGGCTACAGTTTTCCACTCCTTATAGTCATGTGTACTCCAACATTTTTAATTGCTGATAGTAAAACTTAGCATGGTTTTGCTTTCTTATTATAGTGGACAAGCCTATTTAATAACAGTTGTAACATACACTTACCAAGAGTAATCACCGGAACTCCTTACATTAGAAGAAACCAGAATCCAATTTTTACCCAAGTCTTGTGACACTTGCAATTCCTACAGAGATATAGTACCTTATACCTGTTCATACACAAACGTATACATTTATATCATGTAAATTATGTCTATGTAGTTCCTTAACCTGCGAATACAGCATTTTTATACGTGTGGTTGATAAAGAGCAGAAAGCTGAGTTGATATTATAACATGATATTTACAAATCACTTGTCTTTATTATCTTAACTTGATACCCACATGCAAGTACGTACTTAGTATCTGTTAATTGTTACCATGGATTCAACGAAGCCAACAAAATAATATCAGTTGCACAATTACGTTATAGCAAACCAAGCAATTTGATTGGCACCACTCAAAATACAGTGACATCATAATTTGTAAACAACTTTCCCAGATCCACTTACTGGGCTCAAGATTAGAAAAAGATGGAAATTCAATATTACTAAATGTGATAAACCGTATGCATGTATGTATTGTACATTCATAATTACACATTAATAAATTTGAATAGTATCATTGAGTCTTTAATGTATTTATGTGTAGTTTAGTCATAAACCAACGTACATGTTGTATATTGTCAAATCCTAAAATCCATTGTTTTTCAGTAGGATGAAACAACAGTGTTGTTGGATCCACAGGGACCGAGTAGTACGTGTAAGTTTCACCCTCATCATTACTAACATAAATTGTTCGGTTATTATCATCAGGAAATACAATCTACGTATAAAAGAAAATACACACAATAATGCAACAGTATCTATTTATGTATACTTTCTTGATCGTGTCTGGCCTACGTATGTACGTACGTATGTTAAAGATGTACTGGTATAAAATTATTATTAGGGCTGAAACGAATATGAAATTTAGGGTTCGAATAGTTTGAATGGCAAAGCGAGCGAGTATCCGAATAGTTTGAAAAAGCCATTTTACTATTAAAATTCATGACTTATGCTAGAAATACATAAAATGTAATTCATTTAATTACTGAAATACCTTTAAATTTGTAGTTAATTACAAATTATGCAGGAATTAATGCAGAAAATTTATTCACTGTATATCCGAATACTCTCTTGGTATTCGAATACCTATGCAACCGAGCGAATATCCGAGCGAATCGAGTATTTGTTTCAGCTCTAATTATTATTATTATGTTTTCCAATATCTGATACTCAAGTACTTATAAGAAGCCAATAAGCATAGCCGATCCGATATACATATAAAGCTGCTTTTATATTCACTGTAAACCATATACCGTAGATTGTGATTTTTTCGTGGTGAAAATGTTTTCGTATATAGGAGTAAATTTGAAAATTATTTTTATGAAATTTTATTATATTTGATGAAATTTTAGTAAAATATGCTTCAATATACAAAACTTTTTTCACCCGAATATTTATTATATGAAAATTAGTGACATGAAAAAACCAATCTACAGTATATATAGTCACATGGCTAATATATTCAGCAACAAAATAACAAAAAAACGTGTAAAATAATCATCAACACCGTGTGACAACTGAGTAAAGTAATTTAACCTATTACATGCACATGTGTTAATATCGGTAATAATGTCAGTACAACCGAATGCCAATACTGGTTGGTATATCAACAGCTGACATTTGCTGATCTGATTATCAGTACAACCAGTAGGTTTGTCTGCATCGAAAAATGATAGTATGCGTAAGTGCAATTATCAGGTGTAATTTTGCTGCTTGGAATGCTTGGTCATGAGTTGGTGACCACAGAAAGTTGTCCTTCGTCCCGAGGAGCAATGCCCCAGAGCGTGGGCACACTGACACAGATAAATACAAGCATCACAGACTAAGAAACTGGTCTTGAAGCACACCTAGTTTTATAAAAGCATTAAAAAACTTCTATATACATACATTAAGGAAACATTCTTTGGTAGCTGAAGTGCTCAAACTAGAAAAATATCACTGTATACCATATAGCGGATTATTTTCGAAGAAGAAAATTTCGTACAAGCACTTCAAATTTAAATTTAGAAGAATTCAATTTCGTAGCTACACAATAAATTCAAAAATTTTCTCCACACTTTCGCTTCGTTCGTGCGATGCCGGTTTCCTCGAAAATTATAGTACATCACGTGGGCTTACTATTAAAGCGCACCATCAAATTGACTTAAACATCGTTGGTCACGTGCCTGGGCTGCCAGATAAAGACCCGTTGGGATCTGGTAAAACACAATCGCGGCGTCCCTTGAAATAGTGATGAAGGGTAAGCCGTATCGCACAAATCAGTACTTCCTGCTTGTGGTTTTCAATTACAGTTAATTTATTTTCAAAGGAATTTATTTTCAAAGAAATCCAGGAAAACGAAATATTCAAAATTAAATTCCCTTCAAAAATAACCCGCTATACGGTATTTTAACATCCATCGTATAATATCAGAAAATACTTACCGTTTTCTTATCTTGACTGACGTGGTATCGAGGATTTAATTTAGACCATGACGGAAATTTGTCCGTCTCTGATACAAAGGTTCTCCCATAATTAGTAGATCTGTAAAACCATCATAATAAAACTATATATATGCATACCAAATCGCAACCATATGGTACAAGGTCAAAATGTCTCAGTGGTTACTTGCAAGTATCAATATAGGCAAATTTCACTACATTAAAATACTTTCATTTTAGTGCATTTACGTATATATTCACATTTAAATAAAAGCATTAAAATTAGTACAATGTAAAATTAAATTACATATACCGTATAGCACAAAACTTTGGCGGATCAGTGCCCAAAGTGGAGAAAACATTGGCGGATTGGTCATTTTCAGTGTACTGGAGATCGATCCAGTGTATGTATTATTATTAGAGTGTTTCAGTAAAACTCCGTATTTGTTTTGATTTACATTCAATATCGTGTAAAAGTAACTGTTAAAGTGGATCTTAGAACATGAAACTACTCACCAAGTACTTCATAAGGTTGTTGTTATAGTGTTTTAGTTTACTAGTAGTGTAATGGGGCATTACACATGAATCACTTTTTATTAATGCCCACTTTACAAAATTGTGGTGAAAGAAAACATTGGCGGATTGGCTATTATCACCGAATCTGCCAAAGTTTTCTCCCGCCAATGTTTTGTGCTAAACAGTAGCAGGTGTGTTTATAGCGAACTCGTTCCTGCATGGCAGAAAGTTCTTTCTAGAGCAAACAAATACGCAATAGTCCATGAAGGCACTGTAACCGACCTCCTAGGGGGTGTGACCATCTGCATTGGCCATTATAACATATAATGAAAGTTATAGTGAATTGATCTGGTAAATTTTTATAACTGAAACCGCCATTTGGCGGTTATGGCCATTAAAGGGTTAAATTAATCACATCTTCATCATAACAATCTTTGGAATTTTCGTTTTATTACTTGATTTTGTACCAATGTAGTGTTTACGTGAGTTTGAAACTAACTTAGTAGCAATATATTACTGATTAACTAGACACTCGTGTGCAATTTACGGTTACACATGGCCTGTAAAGCATTCAGAATTATATAAAGAGAGGATTTAGCTTTAAACCCACACAAGCTACTTCAGTGGCTCATGCCTCCATATATATACAAGTCCCCACAGCCCAATCACCATTTTATTCACCATGGCTAAAATGGTATGTACTTCACCTTTCCTTTTGCTTTTTTAATTTAAATGGATCTGATTATCTCAGCCACAACCCCATCATCTTTCATGATGGAGATAAGCCATACACCATTTTATTTCTCATGTGATACCAGTTCGGATGGTAGTCAACTGATCATGTGACTTATCAATGACAGAGATTGAATCACATGAAAAGAAAAGCTGGTATTTCATGTGAGTTCATTTTATTATTTAGATAATACCCTGGGCATGTGGCCAACACTATGCACCCAAATAATATGCTTTCTGGACATATTCTGCAAGCTTAATTTTGGTTTATGGGGTTACAACACTCTATCCCTAAAGTGCTAAGATGCTGATTACCAAATTTGGAATTTAAAATTAATATCTATGCATTGTTGTGCTTCTTACCAGAAGAGTCCCTATCTATGTTCATGATCAAAGTACAAGTATAGGTAACTTATAGACAGAGTTGGGGGTAACGCGTTACAATTGTAACGCGTTACGTAATATATTACTTTTCAAGTAACGAAGTAATATAACGCGTTACATGCCTTGTAACTAGTAATATGTAACTAGTTACAATTGCCCAACAAATAGCGCGTTACAAAAGTAACGCGTTACTTAATTCGTTACAATCGTTACTCCGGCGTACTTTACGCGTAACAATAGCCAGTTACTCGCGGTCACTTTCGCTACAATAGTTACTCGTTACTTAACGCATTACGATAGTTATGTTCCCTGTAGCTAGTTACCGGCCTGCGTTACAACATACGTAGATAATGCGCAGGCCCATGGGAGTAAGACACAGGCCTGGTATTCAATGACGCACTAAGTAACTAGCTAAGTAGTAACGAAGATTAAAAAATGGGTCGCTAGCTAGTCACCAACTTACGTGAGTAAGGAGTTAGAAACCATGTGCACGTGTTTGTATCACGTTCAATTAATGGCAATTACTCTTATTAATGCACGTACATGCATGTTATCTCGTGACCAGTCACGTGGTGACGTAATTTCAAAGAACATTGTAACTAGTAACGAAATAACTAGTTACTTGTACAGAAAGTAACTGTAACTATAACTAGTTACATTGGATGAATGTAACGAGTAACTAATAACTAGTTACTTTGTAAAAGTAACGACCCCATCTCTGCTTATAGAAATCCAATTTTCATTTTGTACATATTAACACAATGTGAGTTTAAAATTTACTTTATACCAACACTGGGTGTTTACAAAGATACGTTTTAGCATTCTGGCTATCCTTTCTAATACCAATGTAGCAAAATTTGTAAAGCCATCTTGGTTTACATGACTGTTATAAGACTTCTAACCATCATCATCCACATACGTACAACAACAACAACAACAACCATATCATCTTCTTCAAATACTGAATGGCCTTTAAAATGTTTTTTAAGTACACAACATACAGAACTTATCTACGTACCTACACATAACCTATAACATCAATTTGAATAGTCAAACAATTTTATTAACAAATGATTGAAAGAATACCTACAATGTATTCATGAGTCATTTTATACATGACCATCACTGTATGGGTATCAATGAGTTTTAATGTGAGAATATCCTGCTCATGACACCACTTATATGGTGACACCCCCTTATATGGCAACCACAATCACAACAAGATCTAGAGTCATATGAATGAACTCTTACGAAAACATCATCCCATGTCAAATGATATCACACAAAGTATGTTTACCTGTACAGTGAACTACTGATAACAGAGTTATCATCTCCAGATCTGTCAAATGTAAGGACAAAAACCACCTAAAAAAGAAATACAATGTGCTTGTGAAAGGCTTACAATCAAAATCTACTAACTACTGCTTGCGTGTTAATAGTGGGGTACATGTCTATGGCATACTTACGTCACTTTCGTCTCCAGAATAGTGTACATTGGCATATTGGTGATGGTCATCTTCAAGAATATAAGGATCGGCTGCCTTTGGGCCGGTTTCAGCTCTTTTACCGCGGCTACTTCCCAACTTGTCCTTCAAAGCAAAACCATTACCGTTATTTTGTAGTTCTACTAATTGCTTCTTGTACAGGTCGGCGCGATTCATCCATCCAGACTTAGTTGTAATATAATTAAGCTTCCCTACCACGCCATGAGACAACAAAATGATAGCAGTTAATACTAGGAGTTGTATAGCGTGTGATGACATCGTCATCTCTACTCAAACAAACAACAAAATGGTACTCCGTCTAGTTGCCAGGTCACAAGATACACTGTTATCACGTGCGCAAATTTAGATGATTACGTCATAAAAGGAAGTCTGTGAATTTTTGATATATGTACTACTTAAAGCACTGCCGCCAGTTTGTATGAAATATACAGCTCGAGGTGAGAGTCGAGTGGCAAATATAGTACGAGGCGAAGCCGAGTGCTATATTTGTCACGATACCCTCACCAAGAGCTGTATATTTCATACAAACGAAGCAGCAGTGCTTTAAGTGTTTTGTTGTATTTTACACTACTGATGTGTGAATAAAACACAAATGAATGGTTTTCTTTGATGAAAAATGTCAATTAGCTACCATTCTATAACTACTCTATCATTCTATAACTACCCAACCGGCCACAGTTCTATAACT
This sequence comes from Spongia lamella, assembly GCA_963930835.1. Classification (NCBI taxonomy): domain Eukaryota; kingdom Metazoa; phylum Porifera; class Demospongiae; order Dictyoceratida; family Spongiidae; genus Spongia; species Spongia lamella. Next base: position 5,994,172 of record OZ005752.1, on the reverse strand, counting down.
ACCTGCTGACACTTTATGGCATATATAGCACTGTTAAACCCTTTGATCCGCCCACGAAAAATACAATAAAGTAGCTATATAGCTATGTAGGGACAGAATCTTGGCGAGTAAACTTTCAAGCAAACCTCACAGACCGGCTTCTTAGGGGTGGCGCTTATCGATTAAAGATTATAAGCGCCCCTGGGATCAATGCCTGGTAATCATGATGGTGACTGATTGATGATGATTGATTGATGATTATGCTCTGGCAATCGGCCATGGCCGTTCTTCCAGAAAGCATAGATAAATCTATGACAGCAGTATTAAGATCACCCTGGAAGACAGGAAGTATAGATGAAAACAATAATTGTGGTTTTGGTATGTCTAATAGAGATAGTAGGATACTCTGATGGTTAACAAATGTGAAACCGATTGTATTACTTTTTAAATCCTGTCAAGTCACATGTATTGGGGGGCATGACACATGCATTTACCCGTTTTTACAACTGTCTGTGCTGTTATAAAATCTCTGGTTTCATTAACAGCTACTTTCAAAAAGCAATTGAAACTTCAAGATCTAGCTACTAAAGCCAGCAGAAGCATTTGCATAGGTATCAAAAGCTACAAGTTTTGTACAATTTGTGAAGATGTGTTGCCAGAGTTGTGGTCATTCCTTTTAAATTACATATTACTCGTTACTTTCACTCGTTACAGTTACACTGATAGTACTCTCCCACAAAAGTATAACTAGTAATATATTGACTATTAGTGAACGGACTTTTATACAGAAAAATACGGAAAGTAATATAACTAATTGTAAATCTTTACAAAGTAATATTATTACTAATTACATATTATTTTTGAGAAAAGTAACTCCTTTATATTACTTAATTAGTTACTTTGAAAGTAATATATTAGTTACAAAGTAACTAGTTACCCCAACTCTGTGTGTTGCTGGTAGGGACCCGCTTATTATGCCAGCATGAGTTTAGGCATAATAGGTAGCTGAAAGCATCAAGCCAATAATGCCAGCATAATAGGTAGTGTTTGGCTACCATCATCATAGATAATACTTTATTGATTTTTGACTATACTCTAATAAAACAGTCTAACTTTAACAAAGATTTTTGTGCAAGTTAAAAGTGGTTTATTCCTAAGCACAAGTCTGACACATGAGCATAAAATTATAGGTAAAAATAAAAGCATAATAGGCTGGTCCCTATTCTTTAGTCACTTTCTGTTCTATCAGTAGACATTACGCTATGGTGATAAAGTGGACTGCTTTCACTACGTATATGCCTCACATGAGTTTATTATTGCATTATCTGTTATTTGTGTATATCCCATTATTCTGTTGTAGAGGCTTATCAAATGAATGCATACTAAAAATGGGTGACTAATAAGTTGCATCAGTATGTGTGTTTGTAGAGAGCCAATGTGCAGATCTACCAAAGGCTGGCCTACCAGCATACCATTCATTGTCAGGTATGCATTGATCAATCATAATAAAATTTATTACATTTTATAGGTGCCTTTAAGCCATTTAGAAATAAGGATCAAGTGGATGTCAACTTTTTTGTTCAAGTGTGTGTGTCTGTGTGTGTATGTGTGTGTGTGTACGTGCATGTGCATGCATACACACGTGCACACATATATATGCATTATCAAATGACAATCTATGCGGCTAACAATATCTCAATTCAAAACTGACTATAGTCCCGGCCATGCAAGGTTTAATAGCCGACAATGAAAAGCTTACCGTTACTAAGAAATTTTGCAATATAGACACTATAGCTAACAACATGATGTCTAATCCTTTTACAATAAGACTTCTTTAACTCACTCATTCCTTCATTAATTTCTACACCAGCATTTCTCCTATGTAAATGTATGCAGGCTGTTTTTTTAGTACATATATTATTATTATTATATGCGTATAATTATAGTGTTATACTAGCCAGCTACTATAGCTAGCACTCAGAGTCTCATGATTAGTGGATGATGCCGGTGTGTATTACAGTAATTACTACTTGACGTTTTAGAAGTTTGCCAGTTCAGCTTGTACAGCTTGGACATTCAGTAAAGAGTTAACATTTGATGGCCGGTCTAAGTGGCACCAGTAGCTACGAAGAAAGCCTGGCAATTATAGCCAGTAGGTGCTCCGCCAAATTACGTATGCATGGTTGCAAACTAGGTTGCTAGTAGATTCCCGAGTAGATTCTTGCCGTCTGCATCATATAACGGCGCTTTGCGCCGTTATATTATCGATTATCTATGATTTCTGTTACTTACAAGATACAAGTTATTGGCAGGGATCACATCAAGCCTTGCAATTCAAATCAATGAATACTAAATAATATATTTTTCACTCACTCTACTTCATAAAGACACTTGCAGCGCCGGGTGTGCACGATAGTTGACAAATAATTATTGCTTTCCGTCGTAACCTTATAGTCACGTGACTAATATGAAATAAATTGAGGGGTATCCGTATTGACAGACTGATGTGTGCGAAATGGAAGAACTTATGTATCAAGAAGAATATTCAAGCTCGTCAACTGAAAGTGAGTCAGCAAATTTACAGCTACAGATTGGTTCGCTGAGGAGAGGCAGAAAGCCAGGGAAGAAAAACCGACCTGTGGAGGAAAGAAAGCGACAAGAGCAAGATCCGGATGAGCTGCATAAGAAAAAATTGGAAAAGAGGGAAAAAGAACAAGAGCGATGCAAGAACATTAAGACTGCCTTTCGGTTGCTCCAAGAAAAACTTGGTTTACCAGAGAAGGCATTGCTCAACAGAATAGATATTTTGCACTATGCAACGGACTATATCAAGCACCTGGGTAAGCAGTGAGAACACCTGTTTAATAATATGACAGAGCTCAAGGTTGTTTTCTGCTCTGCAGGTAGTCAACTTGCAGATCACCAATATGCCGGTTGCCCTCAACAAGATATTTTGCTGACGGCTCCGCCTATACAAGTATGGAAACAAGCATGAACATCACTGGAATATTAGCTATAGCTATCTGCTGCTAGCATTTTGTATGGTTGTACACCATGCATAACTTCAGCAAGTGCAATGGCTTAATAGCCAATGCACGCGTTGTTGGATCAGTCTTAGTAGCTACTGTTTTTTAACTACACATGATGATGCAGCCATTAGGCTGCAACATGGTTGAATATATGATACGTAGCTAGCTAGCTATCTGTGTCTGCATGGTCCAAAAACTGGTCAAGTTACCAGGCCTTTATTTTAAATATATATATCATAAGATGTACGTATCAAAACTCAGCTTTTCTTAGCAGTTCATGATTTTATACATATCATCACAAGTTGTTTCACTGACCTATTTTAGAGTTTGTATATAGCTAGCCTGCTAGCTCTATGTGACCGGGTTTGCAATGTGCATTGTTCACACATCCAATTTTTCAACTTTGAAGATTCATAAAATCTGTGAGAAATGGTTGATTTACTTGAAATTTGCAGGGTTTATAGAACTACTATTCCTCTTAAATTACAAATTTGTATGCTATTCCTACCAGATTTTATGAATCTTTGAACTATAATTCTGTATAGTAACTTGTTAATAAAGTTACCGCTTGACAAAAATGACCAGGCAGGAGGACCAGAAACATATTTTACCTTCGTATAAGTGTATAAGGATCAATGTATCAGTGTAAGGCTATTAACTTAATTATAAATTGAATGGTAACTTTTATGTTAACAAATTAGTCATTATAATGTTATAATAGCTGAGCTAATTAGTTGTCTATTCCTAGTACATTCTAAAATTTGCTAGGTGGCTATAGCTAGCCATGGGGTGTGGTACATTTAGATCTGCAGTAGCTGTATGGTGAGTTGGCCTGCAAAGATTTGTGCTCCGTTTTGTAGAGATTAATCACACCAATGTCAATGCAATGATCATTACATAAATTAAGCACTGTAGCTCTAGGGTTTAAAGAACTAGTGGCTATACATGTTCCTAATATTAGTTTGTTGTTATTTGATAGTCATACAAATATAAAACAGACTTTAAAAGGTTAAAGAGGGTTTGTATATAATTATAGTGATTTTCCTTATGTTAAGCTAAAGTATATTCCGGCATTGTAGTTTGACAAATTAATATTTAATTACCTTAAAATGTGGAGTGAAGCTAATAGGGTATTAATGTAATGCATGCGTCCTATTACTATATAATGGAATTTAGCAATACATATTTATACAAGTAACTAAACTTGAAGTATATGTTTGCTACTTTTATGATACAACACATGCTGATAGGAACAGGTGTCAGATGATTTAATGTGGTTGCCTGATCCTAATGGATGCTACAATATAGAGCATGGAGCTTGCGATTACTACTATCCACCCAGTGAAGCAGTAGGGCTAGGCTATGGAGGACATTATCTGCATCACAATTACTACATGTCAGCTGACCTAGATACTGGATATAATCATGGACCAGATGTGGAACTTTCATACAAGGTATGAATGTCTTATGTAGCTAACTATAGTTATCAGAGGCTAACTAATTCCATAAATGTAATAACAAATATGGTTAATATGTATATTATAGCTTTGTTTAGTGAGAAATATCATTGGGTATAGGAAATTTGTCTCTTGGTCATGAACATTGTTGTATGGACAAGTATACTTACCTAAAAAATGTGTGGTACTATAGTGTCACATGATTATAGACATGTTTTTGGCACACTTTCATTATGTAGCTATGCGCCCATCCCAAAAATGATCGGGCATACTTTCAATGCCTGTAAGTTGTTCTTGACACCCCCAAACTGCTTGGGTGTGTTTCTCAGCTTTGTTTACTATTAATGGTACGTAGCTACCTAGCTACACAAAGCTTGTGCCAGTAGAATGCGTAGCTGTTACTAAGAAGCTGCTCTTGTGTTGGGAATACAAGAATTTAGGATTGAAACAATATGTAATAAACCTCCTGTCCATTCAATAACCACAAATTAATGTGTAACAGCAAAACCATTAATATAACATAGCTTGTACTGTGTTAAATGCACTGGAGTCATGCCTTGTGGCATATAGCTATATACAGGAAATCATTTGGAATCTCTATTACTATGCATTAGGGTTGCCAACTTTTTAGTCATACCACAATATCACTTTGATACCGGCTAGGATTTTATGTACCGAAATACCATATTTAGGTATTATTTCAATAATTTATTATGTATTTAGTATTTTTAAATTTTAATTATTGTTGTTGAGAATTTACACTTTATTTGATAATAGGATAATACATGCATTTGTGTGAAACATGTCATCATGTCATTCAAATATATCAGTACATCAGTTGTTGTATGCAGTAAAATGATACATTTAAGAATCAATATTTTAGTCATACCAAGGTAATGATTATAAGGTATACCGTAAGAAGGTATTGTTGATACCGCTCAACCCTACTATGCATGCATACATATGTTACCAGCTACGTATGCAGGTACTCATTGTGCACTGTCAAGAAAGAATGCAGCATTCCACCTTATTGTAATATCAACTATTCACTACCAAATTTTACATTTAAATTATATCAGGATATTAAACATTGATTACATAATGAGGTCTGTATTGTAGATCATTAATTTTGATGCTTATGATCGAAATTCCAGGCATGTAGCTAGATAATAATAGAATCAAGATACCATCTGTTACCATGGTTATTGCTGCATATACCGTATGATCAGGATATACTATTGGTGAGCAATGTCATGATATAATATGTAGTTGCTAGCACTGTACTACAGCATTTGTATAATCATAGTTCATAGCGTACTGGTACTACTGTACTACAAAAGATCCAGTAGTTCCAGCTGGTATATGCATAGCTCATGGCATTTGAGTATTATGAGTTTGTATATACGTACACAAACTGTACCGTTGTTGAAAGCAGATCAAAATGATGTTGTCCAGGATGTTTGTCACGGTTTTTATTTTGTTCCTTATTGTATTTCTCATTGCTTTTCCAACATCCACTGCCAATCTGGAATAAAGGATTGTCTGTTTTCATTTTTTCCACACCATGGGAGTACAGTGCCTTCTTAGTAAAGATCAGAATGTCTGTTTACCATCCTGATATCTTTTCTGTTTGGTAGTAGCTAACAATGCACACTATTGGTGATGTGTATGACTTTAATTCTTTCATTTTCCAGAAGTTATCTTGATAGCATGGCATGAGTAGATCTATTTCAGTGTGGAATCTTTGATGTCGTGCTTGCCAGTTTGCATGTAAGATCATGGTGAATCAACAAGCAAGATTATGACAGCAACATGTGCACAGCATGACAATAATATAAAGTACATGCACACAATAGCATTACAATCCCAGCATGCATCATAGCTAATTACACAATTACAATACATTTTGTGTGCATGTACGTATACTATGCATTCATGTATGTGCATGCAATAAAATGATCTCGAGTTTTAGCAGGATCCTGATAGCTTTATAATTACCTTAGTATTAATCAATGTTCTAATCCTCCTACTGCAATCCACAGGTACAGTTGGCAGGACTATGGTTGGTGCCCAATATAGATATGTATATTTAGCTTATAAAATTATTTCACACATGTAGCTAATCAGCGCTAATTTATAAATTAATTTTATACATATTAGTGGTCTAAGGAGTGAGCCAACAATGCATGTTCGAGCTATTCAGATGTTTGTTCAAGGTTTTGACAAACATAACATGTTTATTGTTAACGGTTGCATGAACAAACCCATGAGTTAACCAGCACATGTACCAGCAAATTAAGTTAGCTTCATAACTGCAATTAATTAACAGTTTCCTAGCTTTCCCAAAGCATATTCATACACTGCAGCATCCATGCGTACATTTATGAATACATACATGGTATTACATGAAAACTGAAAAACCTATTATACACAACAGACATGATGCAAAAACACATGTGATAATACTCGGGAGTTCATGTTTTTAAGTAACCATTAAACTTTATAGTTTAATGCTAATAGTTTATAGTATGTGGTTAAAGTTTAGTGTAAGGAATATAACCATGCAGCCGGCACAACATCAAATTTGTTATAATAATTATTACTATGCTTTGCTAAATTTCATCATTGCTATACCTTCAAATTTTCTTATTGGCAAAATATGTATTTCTAAGGCTATAAAATAATTTATCGTAAAAGTACTTGTAGCTATAACTTTGGAATTCACTTGAGCTAAGATTATTGCTTCTTCAGACTTTACCATACCATATGATGCCTGCATTACTTCAGTTACTACCGTATAGCTAATGGGTTATTTTCTAATTTTAAGAAGTTTTATTTTGAATTTTGAAGAGCATGTCTACTATGAAAATAAAATCTAATCATGTCCCACAATCAATTCGGATTGCTTTACCATGTAGCCATCTTGTGTTTGGTGCTGCCAGCATGTTGCATAAATTAAAACTCCAGTTGCTAAGCTCTTCCATCCTGATAAAACTACGTACCACTGACTATCATTAAAGGTATTACCTTTAAAGGTGATCTCGAAAGCAATAAAGGAAGCTAATAAAAGTGTTAAACACAGGTGCTTACCTCAAATTTGCTTCAGTGTACCAAACCCAGATAGCAAAGTATTCCATTGAAAATAGCCTGAAACCAAGCAGCTATACTATTATGCTCATAAAGACAGACTCAACATTATTGACTAGCACTACTACAAAATTTTATCATCCATTCAGGAATTGGTGTTGGCAAATGTAAGATTACAAAAATACAACCTTTGAAAGTTAATTTATTAGTCATTCTATAAAAATTTCTGCTTGAAATACAACCCGTTGTATGGTAATAAGTGCTTAAAGTGTAAACCACTTTGGTTATTAACTTTATTAAATTACATGCTAGATTTTCAATGCTATAGCATAGTGTTATAATAATAAAGTTTATTTTATTTCCAGGAACACTGTTTGTTGTTTTATACCCAGGAACACTGTTTGTTAATTGTTTATATAAACATAGTTGAAATATACTATTATCACCCATTCAAGGACTCCACAAAGCATTGGTAGCTACTGCATTTCAGTTTTAACAAATGCTGCTGCAGCAGCTACATAATTATTTGGCATAAGTTGGTAGTTAAAATGGAAAATAAATAATTATATACCGGCAGATCTGTAGTTATATGTAGTGTATACACACATAGCTCTATATGTAGCTCAGTTATAATTGGTTGTCTAATTAGATGGATTGTTATCCATTTTAGAGTACAAGTTTAACACCGCCTGCTGTTCCAAGTGAATCTTGTAGTGACCTAAACACATGGTTTAATGCAAAGGAGGATAATCATAGTGGCTGTCCAATGTGGAATGACTTGAATGACTGCAGTGATTCTGTTTTTGAAGTAAGAAAATCAGTAAAAATCTAGCAATGAACTAGAAAGATACGGATATTGAAATATTTTAATTCCATGCATGCATACATCCATCAAGGATGGTTCCAGCAGTTTATAAAATTATGGTGGAGATGGTTGGTTTCCAAAATCCAGTCACATACTTTATAAAGCTTTATATTATATAGCTAAATATGATTACAAAGCAGTTTAGTATATGCATAGCTCTTTGGCTAGCTATATGCACTATACCAACAGTTTGTAGCATGGGAGGGTATGTTCAGTGATGACACCACCCGAGTGTTGTATTTGTATATAATTATGTGTGTAGCTATAATTATAACCACTAGTTAAATTATATTTCTTTCTACAGAGCATCAACTGTTGATTTTAGACATCACAGGCATTTCACATAGCTATGGAATTATAAATAATTTTATAGCTATGATTTTAAATGTATAGATTTATAAATTTTTGTAGCATACAGTTTTGGTATGTGTGTAATTAATTATTATAATTAGCTAGCTAGCTAAGCTACGTATATCTTATTAAGTACGTGCTTTGTGCTGGCCTGAGCCAAAATGCCAAGATCATGTGTAATTTTGAGAAATAAAAATAACAGTGAGAAAAATTCTAGAATTATAGGACGTTCAATTCATGAATGTAGAATATAGCTATATGATGCTAACAAGCATAATACAAGAACTATAGCTATACATTAATCATTCACACAATACACAAAAGAATAATTTCATTTCCAAAATATAGCTATTTTATGGACATCGCTAGCTAGTGGTTATCAACTGCATGCATTGTGGATATATTCCTTTTTATTAAGTAAACCACCCATCCACAATAACCCCAATTTGTGCACATTCTTGTCATTCACATAAAAGAATGATAGAGGAATAATAGGGGATGAGTAAAAATATATTTAGCAATATTTTTTGTATAGTATCATCATTTTTCTCAATGGAAATGTAGTTACTTAATTAGTGTTGTTGATATTAGAGCTGAAACAGATATCCGAATTTTTAGGATATCCGTTTGAATTCCACTATCTGGATCCTGATCCGGAACCCTTCAGGATACTACCTAATTATTTCAAGCAACTTTGAAATATATTTTGAAGTATCAAAATATCTAAGAGTGTTTGAAATTAACATCAGTACTGTAAAAATATGCTTCAGGTACTTCATTGGCTGAGCTTAAAAGCATATCACAATAAATTATACCTAATTGAGTTGAAAATAGAAAACTGATGATGTCACTATCCGTAGGATATCCGTGAAGCATTCGGGTCAGGATATCCGGATAATAAAATCACTATCCGTTTCAGCCCTAGTACGTACATCAGTATAAGATACATTCAATAAAGCAGTCACTAGTTACATACGTACTACAAAAAATTAACTAGAAAACAGCTATACACTTTACTATAATAGATGAAAAGAGAAAATTGCATACAGTTCCAGAATAAAGAAAAATTACATGCATACATAGCTAGCTATGTACAAAGTTTCAAAGCAATTCATATATGTACATAGCTGTTACTTTTGGTGTATTGTATATATATATACTATAGCATAGTGTCTGTATATATATATATACTGTGAAAATAAACTATGTGAATACAAATTAGACTTATATAGCTAGCTAGTTAGAAGCTTTAGAGGATTAGTGGTAAAATTGTAGTTTGTATAAAGAATAAAAATAAAAACATGTGATTAATTGTTGATTTTGCAGGCCAGCTGGTCACGTGATTTATTCTCAGTCCTATATATCTTTGCAATAGTGCAGACTGAGTCGAAAACATGTTAATAAATTGATTTATTTATACATGCATTACATACTTTGTGGCACCAGCCATAGTAACAGTGGAAGTGGATATAAATCCCACAATCAAAATATTAACGTTTAGCTACATAACAAATAGCTAACAACTATAGTGAATCATCAGTCATGTAGCTACATAGCTATATATAGCTAATTGTAGCAACACAATTACATAGCTATATGCATGGATCGTGATCAATCTGGAGTAGGTTGTATACAACCAGTAGGCCTGAGCATAATATGCTGGAATTATAGAATGTTCATTAAAAGCATAGCTAATAAGGAATTAGGCAAATCCAATGAAAAATAATTTTCAGAGAATTACATGAAAGCAGTACTAGTGTTGCAGGTTTTGAGTAAGAATTGAGAAGTATTTGAGATACTTAATCTTACTGTATGTCCATATATGTAGCTTATTAGTCATAATATGTAGCTATGCATATGTATAGTGGACATTAATATCACTGACACATACAAATAAAGAATAATAAGAAATAGGTGATGGTGATAAGAATAATCAGTGAAAATCTTGGAAAGTTCGGGAAGGAATATTAATAATAGGTAAATTTTGGTTCAGGCCCGTAGCAGCGTTTAAATATTACATTTGGTATATATGTAGCTAGCTAGCTGGCTATGCTAAAAGGTAATAATATATACGTAAGTCATACAACATTGTAACCCAGCATGAGAAAACGTACACAAAAATTAATACACTTAATCGTGATTGAGATTCCTTTTGATCATGCATGAAAAAGCAAGGACTGTCTGGCTGAGCCAAGTTAATGGCCTATAAAATCCTTTTGGAATGTTACACAAAGCTCAAACTTCAGCAATGATAGATAAAGTGATGTTTATTTTATTGACCCTGTAAATATGGACTCTCTATAGCTATGTCTTCTAAGTATCGAATTGCCAATTTGGATGTGTGAACTAGGCTAGCTCGGATAGTCACATATCATAATAATATGTAGTGTTAGAATGCTCATAAAAAACATTGTTCAATTTTAAAATCAAAAGATATGATCCCATTTTATGCGCAAATACGTAAACCCTTTTTCTTGTTAACATCAGTAGATGAAAAGCTTATATCCATCACGGCATAACTTGTTATTACTACTAGCCAATACAGTGTCCGCATTTAGGCACTGTCTTAGCTGTGGTAATATACTACTAAATTAATGCTGTGCGTGTATTGAAGTTTCACTTCCCATTATTTTAGCAATACTTATAGCTAGTTACATCAGTTGGTCTAGCATGGAAGAACTAAAATTTAATGGTAGTGTTATTGTAAAAATTACATATGTAGCTGCTTTGTAATAGCTAATATTATATATGGCTAGCTGCTAGAGTTTATATATTTATGTTCTAGACCAAGACATTATCTAGCTAACATTAGCTAATAGTTATCTGATAGACTAATGACGGCTTCATGTAATTATGTATGCAGCTGCAGGGTAATTATTGTGAAATTTCCTGATGATGATGATAATAATTATGTAACAGCTGCAGAATCAGGAAATTGGAAAGCCATAGACTTATGTTTGCGGATAAACAATTAGATGCTTGTAATTAGCATGAGCCAGCTGTAAAAATCAATTATCTGTAGCTATATGTTATAGCTATGCTATACATATAGCTACATATTTTGATACATTTTGTAGCTAAAACCATTTATTGCTGTTATATATCTATTCGCTTAGAAAGACATACCTGCTTTCGCAGACTCACGATCAGTCACATAACTTGATAATCTGCATCTCTCTCAATGTGCAAACATGCTCAATGCTCTGGCCTTATGCTATATTGATGATGTCGCCCAAATTGTAATGGCGACATCATCAAAAATCTGTGGAATGGGTGGTCAGTCAAGTAAATATGTTTGAATAAGTGTCCAGTCCAGTGAATATAGTGACAGCCTGCCATAATACATGGTTATCATTTGGGTGTCACTATTCGCTGGACTGGACTACTGGACTGAATTTTTCCTTTTTTGGACAAGTTTCTATATGCATATTTTTGACACATGAAATGTTTGTGTGTGTAGGTGTCTACGTATAAGGTATGTTTGTGTATGTAATTGTGTTAAGGTATATAAGGCTGTGAGGAACGTTTGTGTGTGTAGGTGGTTTATAATAAGTTGGTACGTTTGTGTGTGTGAGTGTGATTATAGAGAGTTTAAAAAGAAAACTCTGCAAAGTATGTCAGAGTTAGGTGTGACTGTTACAATATATGTAACTAGTCACTGTTAGCTAAGAAGTTTTTGACAGTCACGATGTATACATTTCTGCATAAGACTGCTTCTTCAGGTGACACTGTTCCTAGTTTGTGAGGGGAGATGAGAACAAAGAGGGTTGTGTGCGGAGAGAGGTTGTGTTGAGTGGATGATGTGTGTTGGTGTTACACTTACTTGTGTCTTACTTAGTATTGAGGGATGAGGGAGGAAAGTGTGTCTATATGGAAGTTTTGGCAAGTGAAGTAATGTTAATTGAACTTACTATGATGGTTTGTTGTTTTTATAGGTGTCTAAGGAAATATGGTTTAAGTTAAAGCCAGACTTACACTCAAATGCATTAGTAATAAAACTTAGTCTTCTATGACATGACATGCCTTGTTATCAAGGCCACACCCATCATAAAATTGATGGCAAGTATCATAAAAAGACTAAAAAGCAGAAAATTCATATGAATGGTTATTAATAGCCTTGGATGGCAATCACATATGTGACTGTCAGAGCGAAACCAGCCTAGTTCACACCTCCGATTTTGCCAAGGTAATGGTCCATCAAATCTTATTACAATGCTACTTAAAGCTCAAAGTTTCAGCAATGATAAAATGATGTTTGTTCTACTAATCCTGTAAATTTGAAGTCTGTAGACCTTACAAAACAAAAGTTATAAAGTACTAAAGTGGCAAATTTGGAAGTGTGAACTAGGCTGGTTTTTGCTCGGACAGTCACATATACTAATACACATGCACATACCAACTTCCCAGACAAAAGCAAGTAGATGTTCTAAACCAGGTGCTATATTCTACGTATGTCTTAAGGCTACTACATTTACTACATTTTGTTAATTTTAAAAAAATCAAGAAATTAACCACCCACAAAATTGTATTAGTTAATACATACTAAAGCTCTTAAATTGATCTCTCATACACAATCATAATCTTACAGAATTTCTTTCCAGAGCTTCAACACATTCATCAAGTGAGACACGCTTGTCATGAGCTGTGATCAGCTCTATCAAGTAATCTTATTCACAAGTCAGTATCGATCTCCTGAAATTGTTTTTAAATGTACATGACTACATGTAACTATGCGTACATAGTACATATGTACAGTATACATAATTTACATCACTTTAAAGTTACACACATGTAATAACACAGACCTCTTTTCTTCCAACAGCCAATTTTGTAGCTCTAATTTCTCTCTGAATGGCATAAAAGTTGTACAGTAAACATGATGTAATATGTATATTCATACATAACTTAGCAAAACAGTATATAACTTTGTGATACCGTTAGTAAAAAGTTTGCTAGTAAAGAAGTTTGGTGAAACAGTGCTGTTTTGAAACATTGGCAAAAAACCTCAAGACTGCCTGCATGTTTTAGTGCACAATATCTCTGAACTCCATAAACTATTAAATTTTACACTGAGGGTTTGAGAGTAAAATATTTAACTGTTGATTCAGAGCAAGACCTTTATTGAATGTGAAATGAGAACTCCCTAGCTGGATTTCCTTAACCAGGGGCTACTACCATAACATATGCACAAGCGAGACAAGTAAATGCCAAACGCAAGCACATAAAAATCTATTTTTTTGCTAACTTTTGCAAGTGCACTAGTGATTGTTGATGAGATTTAACCATCCAGTGCTGAATTAATAATCGTGTAAGTCATCATTCAAAAGCTAACACTTCATTTTATACAAAATTTAGATGCCTTGCTTCATGTGTACGTTCTGAACATCATGCATATCACGTGCTTCATCGTAAATACCTTACTATACAGATAAAATACTTTTTGGTCCATCCGTTCCAGGTTTTAACGAAGGCTCTTATACTATAGTAAACACTCAGCGTTATCCTCAAGTTCACTGTGGACTAGTGTATACACAGAATGTGCTGTGTACTTGTGCTGGGGTGTATCGTTATTCCTTATTCTGTCATTTGTTTCATAAAACACAATAAATATTTACAGTTAAAAATATGTATAATGATATTGACAAGATTTTATGCAGTCTGTCACATGTACAGATCTAAGTATACTAAATACTAGTACTACAAATAGAGTATACTTACAAGAAACTGAATTAAAAACTTTTTAGCTTCTTTAAGTGGTATCTGGCCAGCCCCCTCTAAAGTAAGTACACAAAGAGATCTAGAATTTATTTTTATGTACGTACATGCATACATCCACGCACCGTACTCCTCATGAACACAGATCAGCGGCGGTTAGACCAGAGCCACAAGGCAGTAGTGGAAGGTGAGTCGATGGAGGCTAGCCCTGCACTGACAGCTTACAGCCCTGCCATATGGTGCTCCAGTCCAACCGAGGAAGATGGGCAACCTTTGCCCGCTGTGGTACACAAACATACGTATGTGTATGCATACATACATAAAATAAATAAGACTTTAACACTACAGTATATATACTGTATAGATTAGAGGCATTGGCTTCTGACTCAAAATTTGACTTTACAGGCAAAATCCCATCAAATAATACAATCACCTACAAAATAATACATAGGCAAACAAAATGCTACACATAAAGTATATTTATACTTACACAAAAATTATGTCTCACACATTTTGTATACGTACATATTGAAAAACCTAGCTAATATAATGTTTAAAGTACTGTATCATGACAGAGTGACATACGTATACTGCATGAGAATTACGTAATACACAAATATTGTAACTACGCATACATGCATATAGTTACAATGTACACTGTGTAGTGTTACACACTTCTCTAGGATCCACTTCTCCCTCAGTTAGCAAGTCCCTGCTCTAGAAAAATCATTTTCTGCAAAGTACATAAATCAAGCCTACTATTTCACATTGTTTAAGAACTACAAACATGTACAGAAGTGAATAAATATGTTTAGACTACGATATAGCGAATTTGCAGGGTTAATAAATCACTTAGTCACCTGGATGTTCACTTAGTCACCTACACGTGTTTACTTAGTGCCCCTTAGTCTCGTCCCCAAACCCTTCAATTTAGGGTCTGGTGACATGTAATAGAATTCCGTGGTTCCAACCACAGAAATCTGCTGTCACCAATCAGATTCGAGACAATACTACGAACATCACCCGCAATCTCAATTAAACATTCGCGCAGATGGGCACCATGGTATCCAATATTTGCACATTTTAGCAACTGTAGCTACCAGTCTGAGATATGCTTAGCAGCTACGCAAAAGATAAAGGGACTTTGTAGTAGTTATATTTTTACACCCAGACGCTACTATGGCATAGGAGTTAAATATCTATGACTGGTACCACACAATTTGTCAACTGACGTCACAATTTCTTACGTGTTTTGGCGGGTGTACATTCGTACACTTGAACGGCTTCATTTGTAACCACGGAATTCTATTACGTGTCACCAGACTCTAATTCAGGGGTCTGGGGACGAAACCATAGATACTATAGACTCTATAGTATCTATGACGAAACTAAGTGCCCCTGTGCCCTCAGACATGACCAACCGTCAAATAAATTTCGACTATATATCTACTTTCATGTACAAAACAAATTTTCATCTTACTAGATAAAGAGTAGCTCGACAAACTTCATTTTGCTGTTTGTGCAGTCTTCTTCGACTTATTGCTCGTGAAGATGTTAAGCGCGTCAACACCATCAAAAGTACACTAGCGCTAGTTGCCAAGTGGATACCATGGAAACTTCAAAGGCTCTTCGCTTAGGAAACCCAAAACTAACTCTTCCAAGGTATTGTCAAGTGAATCTTGTCTAAATAAGTTAGACGCCACGACCTACAGGAACTAAGCGATTTAGTAACCCTCAGGCCCTTAGTAGCGCCCTCGCTACGCTCTGGCGCCACAGCCTCGGGCCTTCGGGTTACTAAATCACTTAGTTCCCTTGGTCTTGGCGTCTAACTATTATGTACATGCATAGGAGGAACACATGTTATTTATAAAAGTTATGAGATTTATCAGTGGATACCAAAGGCCCGCAACCTTTCAATTTTTGGCAAGATTTCAAGATTTTTAGGAAAGATTTCAGGGTAAGGTTTTAGCTTGTATTTCGAATTTTTGATTAGATTTCTATGTATTTCTAAAGTATTTATAATTACGTTGCTTCGTGTAACATCAATATCCGGAAAAATACGGAGAAACCGCCGATTTTACAGATTTCAAGATTTCTAGGAGTCTGTACGAGTTGTGGGCCCTTGGTGGATGCTATGGATTTGATTACTTTAACATCACTTACCTCGTGATAAGAATAGAGCTGTGCAAGTATAATGATTATTCCCTCAGGTATCGTATGTATGTGTAATGATTTTCTGTAAAATGTATTCTACTCTGTTTGTCATTTCCTATTCAAGTTGATTTATCTTCATTGAAATGTCATTAAGGTTACGGGATACCCATGAATTAATTTTATGGGCGCTAATTTTCATTGTCTTGAAAAGCAGCCTTATTGTGTTCTGTATCGAGTGGTCTGGTTACCACCTTCAAAGTACTGTATAAAAAGTCTACAGACACTGTTGATAGGCCATTAATCAAGCCTCCTATGCTCCAACAGGGCTAAGTGACGGCAAGGTTTCCGTTTCTACACACAAAAACTTGCCGCCAAATGCTGCGATAACGAGCAATGTAAGTACCATTTTTAGGGTTTCACCTTAATTAGAGATATATTTTCGAGGGCCTATCGAAGAGTTCTTAGCTCTCAACCGGCTTTATAAGTAGTTTAGCCAACAAATATCTCACTAAAGCGCTCCTAAAATGCCAATTTTTAACTTTAGACACTTACAAAATCTCTCGTCGGCGTTGTATGCCAAAAAACTCTTCGATACGCCCTCGAAAATATATCTTTAATTAAGGCGAAACCTTCAAAATGGCACTTACCCTGGTCGTTATCGCTGCATTTGGCAGCGAGTTTTGGTAGAAACAGAAGCCACTGCCGTCACTTTGCCTGGTTGGATGGCCTATCAACGGCGTCTGTAGACTCTTTACACAGTACTTTGAAGGCGGTGACGAGACCACTTGATACAAACCACAAGAATGCTGCTTTTAAAGACAATGAAAATTAGCGCCCATGAAAGTAATTCGTGGGTATCCCGTAACCTTAACTCCAATTAATATGGCGAAAGTCTTCCCATACAAATATGTTCGTTTTTGGGTCAGTCAAGTGCAAATTTTGTTTCTGCCAAGACGAGAGCTTCTTCTACTAGACGTTTTTTCAACAATTCCTCAACCTATGTATATACGTAAATACATCACACACATGTACGTACATAATACACAATACTGGCCGCTACAATATCAACCTTGACAACATGGATATGTTTTGACTAGATGATACAATTTTAAAAACAGGAATAGGGATAAAAAAGTTAGCTACAAATCAATAAGCACCTACGCATCAAAAAAACTAATAGAAATAAGTAAAGATTCAAAAAGTATGGAAACAGATTTAACTCAAGAATCATACTGTAACACTGATTATTAAAGGTCTAAAGCATTTGCTGGCGGAATAAATGTAGTATTGATCATCATGTTTAAACTACATAGAAAACATGATTTCTACTATAGGCCATTCTTCTTTTATAAGCTTCACTACCCGCATGGCATGCCCACTTTTAAAACTGAAGCTCTTCATCTTGTTAGTAATGTACAGCTGGTTAAACGGCTTTTAATGTGAAATGAATGGCTAACACAGCATTACCTTGCTGCAGTAACTCATGACGCACTTCATTACTAAGGCCACGCCTATATTATCAACAATATCGATAGCAAGTGTCATATAAAGAAACTGAAATACAGTAAGACTTAATTGTTTGATTGGTTATTCAGGCTTCACAGCTTTACATAGCCTGGGGGTGGGGACACACACACTTCACGGACAAAAGCAATATCTGGCATGCTCCAGCACGTGCCTGGTTTAAAAACAAATAATTATGTCATCACATAAATAAAATGCTAAACAAAAACACCCTGGGTGTTAAAAAAGTGTGAGGCCAATCAGAAGCAGATTGTAAATAGGCATGTGCAACCAAAACTTTGATATCAGCTGACTGAGGCCAAGAAGTTACTTATCGAAAATCTTTTTTTAATTTTGAAAAAGTATTTTTTAAACTTTCGCTACAGAGTGATACATCAATTTAGATTGTGTATCTGAAAGTTTATGCAATTCATTTGAAGGGGGTCTAAGTTATGTAAAATATCAACCTGTAGTGTAATAGCCTTTCTCAAGTGTTTACTTCAGGCTGAAAATAGTATGACAGGTAGAGCATACATAGGAGAAGTGCTGATACAAATTTGGCTGAAATCCATGAAAATGGGTGAGTTATTAGACAAACAAGTGAATGTACAAAAAGAGAGTTGGAAAATAAAACTTCTGGGTTCACGCAAGCTCCTGCAAGCCCACAAAAAAAGTATGCAATGAAAATGAAAGAACAAAGAAAAAAACTACTGCCACGTATAAATTTTGTGGTGAAAGGAAGGATTTTATAAGGCCATATCAGAAGACTGGCTGAACCGATTTCGATGAACTTCAGGTTATTGGTTCTACAAACAATGAAGGTACTAATTCTCAAGTAACAGGCGAACCAGGCTGAAAACGATGATTCATCGGGCTTGGGTGCACAGCGAGTGCCATAAAACTCACAATGGCTGGTACTTAAGAATAGTGGCACCGATTTCCTCCATTCTCGGTTTATTGATTCTATATGGTAAGAATGTTGTGGGTCTTTAATAACTAAGCGATAGCTTTCATGGCGGCTTAGATAGAGCATTTTCAAATTTAAGTGCAGTGCTACGTGTAAGTATATAACTCACTCAATGGTTGCATTGCTACACTTCTTCTTGGCCTCGCGACTCACTATCATGAGTCTCGATGTTTCTTTCCTGCCTTTCTACCTTCCAAATATTAGTTGGCATGTAGTTTCCTACTTTCAGTTTCCTAGTTATAGTACTTCATTTACAAATAGTAACTCTGTGATATTTTATCAACATGTCATAGGTTATATAATTATTAGGGGTGCAGACTTTGTATTGTAAGACTGGCCAACACCTATGTGGTTACTGCATTTTGTATGACCTCACCTTGACCAGAAAGAATTTTAATGACTATTTAAGATTTACTGCACATGTATTGATCCTAGCTGAGTGTTTATATGAAACATAAATACATAAATGAGATTAACATGAGACATAATACTTACTCCACTACTGATAGAAGTCCAAAGAACATTGAGAGGATCAACAAATTGAAACCAATAAATTTGTAAAATATTGATATAATACGTAGTTAAAATGTACACCATGCATGCATACACATACACACAACTGACTTCTATTTATTATACGTACAATCATTTCATATAGCTAGTATTATGTGCTATCTGTTAGTAAACTTATGTTAAGTATGTCATGGAAAATATGCATGTATGTACATATATTTCATATATTTGGAAGAGTATATGTAATAACTTATTAGATCTCTGTTACATCAGGTGATATACACATGCACATTCTTACACACGCTTTTCAGAAAGTAATCTTTGCAAATCAGGCCTGCTGACCATATGTGACCATATTTGACAATACCCGGCTTCCACACATAATTATAAATAATTAGAAATACTAATTTTAATTATTTAACTCATTCTATCTCGAGAAGGCAAGAAGCTGCATGCAATTCACCACAAGTCTGTAGTTATTCATAATCTTTCAGTAGACAAACTCTTCATTGGATAGCTAGTTGAATTTCCCACCGTTTTAGATTGTTTGATACCAATGTCACAAATGCCCCTATATAGGGGTGGAGGGTGGGTTACAGCATTACAAAACTTCCACGGAACTGAAATACAGCTAAATAGCCTTACCTGAGATGTTTTTAGGCTTCATATGCCCCAAATGTAGCCAAATCGATGACTAAAACAATTATCCAGTCATCCGCTAGTTTTCACCCAGGTGGCTTTTGAAGTGCCATCAGAGCCATTTAAAGACTATACATATCAAGACTCACGATAGTGAGTCGCAAGGCCAAGAAGAAGTGCAGCAACATGACCACTAAGTGAGTTATTTACATGTAGCACCGCCCTCAAATTTGCAAACACTCTAGCTAAGTCGCCATTAAAGCTATCATGCACTTAGTTATTACCGACCCACAACGTTCTTACTATATAGAATCAATAAACTGAGAATGGAGGAAATCGGCGTCACCATTCCTAAGTACCAGCCATTGCAAGTTTTATGGTACTCATTGTGCAACTATATGCATGATGAACCATCCTTTCCCACCCAATTCGCCCGTTTACTAGAGAATTAGTACCTTCATTGTTTGAAGAATCAATAACCCGAAGTTCATCAAAATTGGTCATGTGTGTGCAGAGTAGCTATGTGAGGAATCAGCAGAGGCACGTACATATTAGATAAGATCTGCTCGTTTGCTCGTTCAGCTTATCACTAACCTTTTCACTCAACAGAGAATCTAGCAAGGTTAACAATTTTTTTGCTTTGATTTCATTTATTACATAATTAGTACAGTGAGCGTGATCTACTATTAATTGTTGTTTTAGCAACAAACTGAATGTCACATAAATATTTTCACCCATCTAGATTAAAAGTCACACATGGCTACACATAAATGCATACATTTGATTTCTGTAGGAAAATAGTCAGAACTGTCAGTAGTACAGACACAGGGTGTGGCTAGCTACTAATTCAGTTTATAATATTTATTCTGTACAAAACATGAAATTGAAAATAATTACACTTAGATACCACAAATTTATGAACAGCATTCGCTATAATAATTGTGTATGCAGTGAATACAGGTGTTGTCTTGGTGTTGCACACACCAATTATTAAATACATATTTGAAATACATTTGGTATAATATGCATCGCAGTAGGTAAACGGAAAAGAAAAAGGTATCACGTATATCAATATTTCAAATAATATTTGGAGTCATAATTGGTGCATCTGTGCAACACTAAGACACTACCTGAATACATACAATTAATAAGTTGTGTACCAAAAACAAATTACCAGACCTTCTGACACAAAGGAAATCAATGATCAATTGCTATTATAGACTTTAAGACATAGAATTATGAAAATACCGTATAGTTAGCTAGCTACTAAAATTTCAGTTTGTTACAGCGTGGAAATGATGTACATTGCATTATGTAAGTATACATGCATACACTGTACTAAAACAAAAACAGACTGTCTGTAAAAAAAGTGCAAGGCTAATCAGAAGCAGCATTATAAATGGTTATGAGTGACCAAACTTTAATTTGATATCAAGTAAGGCCAAGAAGTTAAAACTTTTTTGAATGATATTTTACAGGGCATCTTCACAACTACAATTGGTTTTGTCACTTGCCCGCCTTTATAAATAACGATGGTACAAAAAGGTGGCCAAGTGACAAAGCCAATTATGTGAAAATGCCTTGTAAACTATGTTGTAACTATATCATTCAAGTGTTAAAAAGTTTTAACTTCTTGGCCTTACTTGATATCAAACGTTTTAGTTGCTTATAACCAGTTACAATGCTGCTTCTGATTAATCTCACAGCCAGGCTATTTTTGTTTAGGATATCAATGCTTTTTGTAAGTACGTACCTATAGATGTTAATACTGAAAAGAAACCTTGTAATAAAGTAGCTATGCAGAGTAAATAAAGTATGCCGAGTGATTAAATTTTAAGTGTCAACAAACAAAGCAAACTTGAATATTATAGAGAGGAGCTACATAATACTTTGGGCTTTTCCTTGTATTTTCCCAAGTAATATCTCTCAATCATCGTGAGTCTTGTATGTGTATAGTATACCTAACTAGCCTTGGTTATGTCATTCGCTTTGTTAACCAACTGGTTACACATCAGGTATATTAAGATTAGAGGAATGTGTCAAATAGTTTTGAGCTGACTTTGCATGTGCTTATCATGTTTTCACAAACAGCCAATTCTGAGCATTTTGAGCATACTGAAATTTTTGAATAAGCAAAATCTGCACCAACCAATGTTCAAGATGTGTCAAAGTGATCACAAAAACATGTTTAGAAACATATGTAGTTGAGCATATATTTTACTGAGATATTGCAGTTTTCTCAAACAGCCAATTCTGAGCATTTTAGTCCACTAGAAAAGGTTCATATAAATACCCAACAATCGCTATCTATATTTATACAGCAACTAAAATACATATATACATAGCTAGCTAACTAGCAGTACGAGAAAATTGTTGGAGAGAGTCTATCGCTTAAGAGCATATTGATTTAGCATTTAACTATTTAATTATTAACTATTACTCTTGGTAAATTATTAACTTCTGGTTAAACTATGTAACAACATTTTACCACTAACTCACCTTACATACATTTTCTTTACAGAGTAGATGATACCATACCATGAAGATTGAGGTGAGCGAATTGTAATTTTAAATACATAGAGGCGTGCATAAATATAAACCAGAAATGCATATGGTATAAGAGTAGCCCTATATATGTAGCTAATCTAACTATATGCTAACACAATACCTCTATATATTTGGCTACAGATAATGAATATGAGTATTTAAAGTATAGCTATCTAGCTATATACTCCATGCATATAATTATTGACACTGTTTACAACAGTATATAAACACTCCGAGGTATGCATGCATCAACAGCATAGCTACATTTTGTACATATCCATTATAGCTAACCTAAACATAATTAAAAGTTAAAATGGCATTACATACTCACACACTTGATGCTTATAGCCAGACAGTTGAACGTGTTGTTCCTGACCCACCTGCATCCAAGAAGAGTCAGATAACTGTGTTGTTTCTGCATGACCCATCCACTTTTATTGTAAGCCTCGTAACCATCAAGATTTGGCTCAAAACTGAACCGGGAGCAATGAAGTTGCTCAATTAATTGATAGGCTATATCCAAAATAAATGCCTACTGAAATTAACCATATCTTAAAAGCTCAGTGTACTGTATAAAAAGATTTTTACTCTATGGTGTTAAGTCACCCCCAAAAATTAAGCCTATCTATAGTCTGTCATAGATAGGGTGTTAACTTAGATTCAACCATTTATTATAGCTACTCACTGTCAGACTCATTACTTTCCTTGCTACACTCCATAGTTACTATATTGTTTTGTTTACAAGTAGTATTGTCATATATTTGTGTTTCATAATTAGATACTATTGCTTTTGTAGCTGTATAATAATTAATATAATTATATGTTGTAAATCCAGTATGCTGTTCTGAATCATTATAAATCCATCAATCACCCAAGAATAGCAATTTCTTAAAACTGATGTAGCATACATAATTATATTATACTGTTGTCCTCCACTAACTCATGTTAATTTCATGTTACACATGCATTCACCTCATAACCACTGGCAATGATATAGCTCCTTATATAGATTAAAATTTGGTTACTATAATTATTTTTCCTGTCAATCTTTAGCTACTATTAAGTAGCTACTACCATATGCATATATACTTATAATGATAGCTATGTCTGATTTTTAAACCTTTAGGATTTAAAATCACAGTTGACTTTTGAAATAGTTAATGTGAATGTGAGCTGCTATATAATTATAGCTATGTATACAACTTGAAATTGCAACTGAGTAGCTATATATAACAGTAATATTCCAGACAAGAATAACCATGCCATTAAGGTATAAAATAAGTATCAGTCAGTAATCTTCTTGTAGAAAACAAACACAAAAATGATTTGTAACTAAAGCTGCTAAAAATAATAATATGTGTGATAAAATATACAAAGATTTCAAAAATAACCACATTGTGTGGCTATATACGTAAATATACATACGCATGCACAAACAACAGCCATTGTTAGCAATGATGAGTTTAAAAGTTAATGCATAGTGAAGCTGTAGTCAATTTTTGCAGTTTGTGAATTTCTGTCAATTGCTTTGATTGATAATGTGTGTTTTCCTGACACCAACCCACATGATGATAGTAGAGAATAACCTGAACACAGATATAACAATTTTATTTTAGTATATATGTAATGTATCTGTATACAGCAGTTACTATAAGCAATTGCAGAATTAATAATGCTTGTGCAAATATCTTACAGCGAGTCCACTCCTTGTTATCAAAGGAGCAAAAAGTAAAGGCAGAGTGAGATAATGTATATCTGATCCACACACAGTTTTTAGCCTGTCTGACTCTAGTTACTTTTATCTCAAGTGAATATAGTTTAGGTCCTATGAAAGTGCAAACATAATACTTAACAATAAAGATAGTACAAACCTGGTATATAAAAATACACTGAATTTTGTTCCTGGCATCCAGTTTTCCCTGTATTCTTAACTACCAGAGTATGTCTGCCAGGTTTAAGGTTTGATTGCTGATAGGGTGACTTGCAGTACTCAAAAGTACCCCAATCCAATCTACACTGAGTGGGCAGTGAACTGATATAAGATATCTTCACTGAGTGATAAGACACTTGTGGTGTTCTGATGAATTTTATTGGTGCTACACAAGATAAAAAGTTATAATATGGAAATTAGCTAGCTATTCTTTCTATGCATATGTTTTTAACCTACGTACATAAGTTAAAACTGTTGACACTTCAAATATACACATATGTGTAGCTAAGTTTTTAGCTATCACATTGGTTGTCAGATTGGACATAACAAAAACTAATCATTATGCTAACCTGGGCAACATCGATCATTGCATTTCATCTCTTCATAATCATTTCCAGTGCATTTCTTATAAATGGGATGTGGACATTTAGATTGGTAGCATTGTCGCTTTCTAAAGGATGTACCACCTCCACATGTTTTACTACAAACAGACCACTGCCCCCAGTAACCCCAGTATGGCTTTTCTGTAAGCATTACAAATATTCCAACATTATTAATGGTGTTATCTATTCTAACCTGGACAACATTGCTCATTACACCTCTTATGTTCATAATGATTTCCATAGCAGGTATTATAATAGGGATGTGGACATTTGGATTGATAACACTGCCTTCTTCTATAAGATACTCCACCTCCACAACTCCTACTACAGGCAGACCAATCTTTCCATTCACTCCAGTGTGGTCGCTCTGTATTAATAATTGTAATAAAAATCTTGTATCACTAGAGACTATCTTTTATAATTTTCAACAGATGTTACGTTCTGTAGTACTTAGTAACAATTGTCCAACCTGGGCAACATTTTTCATTGCACTTCCTTTCTTCATACTCCAAACCATAACACTTGTTATGTTTGGGATCAAGATATGGACAGCTTGAAGGAATGCACTTTCTTTTCCTATATTGTATTCCACCTCCACAGCTCTTGCTACAGTCAGACCAATATGTCCATGAACTCCATCGTGGCTTTTCTAATAATAAAATCATGCCAAATAAGTGATTATTTCGCTAGCCATTTATAGCGACTAACCTGGACAGCATTGTTCATTACATTTTCTTTGTTCATAAGAATTTCCATCACATCTTCTACGATTAGGATCTGGACACTCAGCTGGTACACACATCCTCCTTCTAAAAGATCGTCCAGTACCACAACTTCTGCTGCATACAGACCATTCATTCCATGAACTCCAATGTGGTTTATCTAAGTGGATTCATATACCACTCACTGCATGTAGGTATTATTCCATACCTAGCTACATACCTAAAATAATAGTAGATGTAACAGATTTTTGTTTATATTCACCACGTCCATCTGTAGTTCTGATGGTAACAGTATGCTTGCCTCCACGAAGACCTGACTGATGATAAGGTGATTTGCAATTTGTAAAATATCTGTGATCTAGTTGACATTGTGTCCTCCCATTTGAAGAGAAAGAAATTGTAACTCTGTCACAATCCACCATTGGAGAACTGAGATCCAGTTCCACTGAAATAAACGACAAATAACTATGCAATATAATGAATGTTAATTGCTAATCCTTAGTACAAAATCATTTGAATCTACATATTACTCACATGGAAGAGTAAAGTTTGTGATTTCCATGCAAGTGTTATTGGCTCCAGTGATGTTCACCGTATGAAACCCACCAAGTAATTTAGCTCTTGAGTAAGTGATTGGTGAGGAACAAGGCACTGAAGACTGACGGTCCAGCTGACAAGTGAATGGGCCAGTACCACGAAATTCTACTGTAACCAGATCTTTGCCCACAGTTGTGTTTGTGATTTCAACACAAATAACTAAAAAATAATAATCATATTCATGCTACATTTGTTGTTTACATAATTAGATCATTCCTTACTTGGAGGTTGAGGAAATCGTCCACCATCAACAATAAAATCAGCCAATTCCCTAAGAAATGGAAAGGTAGCTTCAGTTTGGCTCATCGCCAAATTCATATCGGCAGTTGCAAACAATTGCTCAATGTTCATCATTTCTTGTGGTGTAGGTCTGTAAAGCTGTTAAAATAAATGTATGATAAAAGTGGAATGATGATCACACAATTTGCTACTGTAAATGAATGAAGACATAAAACTCATAATAATCCTATTGGCTATTATGTATATATGCTACAAGAAAATTACTCACCACATCAAAATCAATTCCATCAAACTCGGGACAGTTATCAGAAGGACCAGGTGGTCCTTGGGGACCTGCTGGGCCAGGAGCACCTGGCAAACCTCGATGTCCATGAGGACCTCTATATCCAGGGGATCCAGCAAAACCCTCATCTCCTTGATCACCTGGTAAACCAGCAATTCCTCGAGGGCCCCTGGGGCCAGGATATCCTTGGGGTCCAGGATAGCCGGGAGAGCCTCTAGGACCAGTAGGACCTTCATCGCCTCTGAAACCTTTATGTCCAACTGGACATTCTTCAGGACAAGTAGTAGGTACCACTACATATAAAAATTGAGTTTTGTATCATAATGTCAAATATATATAATTTTATTATCAACTAACATTTTGAATAGTAGGAATGGCCTTTAGGGTTAAGAATACACTTGCCATATCTTCCTGGATAACCTTGGGATCCTGGATTACCTGGATTACCTGGATGTCCTGGCTTTCCAAGTGGACCTCTACTTCCTTGGAATCCTACAAAATATAGATGGAATGTTTTGTCTAGTTGATTTATACACACTTGAGTACC
The DNA here is from genome assembly GCA_963930835.1 of Spongia lamella. Classification (NCBI taxonomy): domain Eukaryota; kingdom Metazoa; phylum Porifera; class Demospongiae; order Dictyoceratida; family Spongiidae; genus Spongia; species Spongia lamella. The sequence goes on along the minus strand of OZ005752.1, from coordinate 5,966,664 downwards.
TTTTTGGCCAATGTACCCTCTTTCACCTTTCACACCCTTTTGTCCAGGAAGTCCATCCCTTCCATCTATCCCAGGTTTACCGGGATAGCCTCTAGAGCCTGGGTAACCAGGTGATCCTTGTTCACCTTTTTGACCAATAATAGGTGAATCTTCCACTAAATTATTTAACAATACAGGTCATAATGCTCTACTCTATTTACCCATAAAACAATTTTCATACTTCTTATGCAAGTGACATTGACTTTAACTTTGTCAAACTCATCAGTATTTTCTTCAGTAATGTTGGTTGGATTAACCAAGAATCCATATCTATCTAAATAAAGTATCAGATTGTTACAGACACAGCCAGGTGGTCCAGGAGGGCCAGGGGGACCAGTATTTCCAGGTAGTCCACGCCATCCCACAAAACCCTTAGGTCCTGGGAGACCACTAGGACCAGTTCTGCCAGTGACACCATCTACACCTCTATAACCCATTGGTCCTTTAACTCCAGGTAAACCTGGAGACCCAGCATTTCCTCTAAGTCCTGGAGGACCCTTAGGTCCATGAGAGCCAATATCTCCACGTTGTCCTTTAAAGCCATAACCAGTAGGATAGTAAAATAATCTTGTCTTGGGAGATGCTGATGGAGTATGATGTGCAGAAGATTCATAGCGATAATCATGATGTTTTTGGTACTATAAAAATTTGAATCACAACATAATTGTACGTATATGGTAGGTGTCATTATGTGCATACATTAAAATGTATTGCTATATACGTATATGTAAATAGAAAATTGTAATACGTAACCTAATTATGATATATAATATTTTTATTTATCCTGCAATACATTATTGTGGTCAGGTATTTCACAAATTTAATTATTAGGACAACCAGGTTTACATATTATATCAGGCTTCTGGTATGCTGTTTTGGCAGCTGTATTATTAGTATGTAAGCTCTGTTACACATGAATTAAATTTGTTCTACACATACATGTGTTTAAATACATCTTGTTTACTCTCAGAGAAAAACTTATTTTTTACTATGTAGCTACTCTTACTTTCAGTTATATAATTACCCAAACATCAGCCACAGCTACTTGACTATTTAGTTATGTAGAGCTATAAGAATACACTTTGATCTTGTTGGGCTCATTGTTATACCTACCTTGAAACAACTACATTGTCCTGGTAATCCAGGCTCTCCTGTTTGTCCATACATCCCTTTCTTTCCGGGATACCCTTTACTACCAGCTGATCCACTAGGTCCTTTCATACCTGGTTCACCAGGATTACCATCCATACCGTAAACACCATTTATGCCTGCAAAGTCATAAATTATACAATATCAGTATACTCATGTAGCTATATTTCATTTACCCGATCTTCCAGGCATTCCATTTTCACCTGTTAGTCCAGGAGAACCCCTCACTCCGGTTTCTCCTTTGGGACCAGGTAAAACAAGAACACCGCCACATTCAAAGGAAGATTCTCTCAGTTCATCAGAATACTCTGTTTGTCTAGTAAGTCTGTTGTGATCAACTCGACTATTAACTTGTGAAGCTGTTTGCTGTGATGACATAGCCTTCTCAAATTCTTTTTTGTGTTCCATTATTTTGTTTACTAAGTGATTGTGAAATCTTCTTACTGATTTTTTATACTGTTTATCAGAGCTACCATAATACAACTCTTTAGTAATTTCAGTTACATATCCCAGTTCTAATGCACGACGTGTCATCTCATGATCTGGTACAGGACAGCCTCCTAGCCCAGGTGGTCCAACAGGTCCTGGTTGTCCCCGACGACCAGGTGGACCTTGATCACTAGGAACACCACTTAAGCCATCATATCCTCTAGACCCTCTGCTACCTACAGAATACACAATTTTCCTAAACTAAAAAATAAGCAAGAAATGTGCTATAATTACCCTTTCTTCCTTTTGAGCCTGGTATTCCTCTTGGTCCGGACTGCCCTGGTAAGCCTCTAGGACCTTTCTCTCCAGGATCCCCTCTGTATCCACGTGGTCCAGGTGATCCTTTTTCACCTTGTTTACCAGAGGTACAATGTCTTAGACTTGAACAGTCACAAGGGAGTCCATTTGGACCACGGGGTCCCTTTAGCCCTGTAGGACCTTGATCTCCTTCAATTGTTCCAGGTGGACCTTCTGTGCCTCTAACTCCTTTATTGCCTCTCTCTCCTTTTCTTCCCATTGAACCATCTTTTCCATCATTTCCACTTTTCCCTGGTCTTCCAGGTGCTCCAGGTAAACCAATATCTCCACGTAAACCTTCTGGTCCTTTTGGAGCAACAATATCAGATCTCTTTCTTCGTGAGTCACCACCATTACTATTGTATAACTATAATAATAGATTGATATGTACGTACATTATATATTTCACTACATAATCACTCACATTAGCTGCAGTTGAATTGATCTCTATTATAGTGAGATTGACACCTCTATTCTGCTCAACATTACCATCTGATCTGAAAATCAATGTCAGTGCTTGTGCTACATCAACACCTAATGTTATTCTAGGATCAGATTCATTTCCACATGTTACTAGCACTTCTCTGGGATCTATTTGACTTTTCTGTAATGCAGAAAGAAAATGCAGTCCTTATCACAAATACTAACCCACTAGGGACCTGTAAGAAGGCTTGCACTTGTTAAACAGGGAGTCAGAAATAGTCTAAGTCATCACCTAAATTTTATGTATATATCATCTAGCAATATCATCCATGCAAAAATACCGTGTACCCTACAGATTGGATACATTTTATGGTTTCATAAATTTAATCACAAATTACACTATGACCTTACTGTATACACTAATGATATTTATGTATGTAACTTGTGTGCATATAATTATATGTACGTACTTGTGTCTGTATGTATGCATGTATAGTACGAGGGATTGCATATTGTGCATGCTAGTATGCAATACCAACTAACCATGCGGAGCTCAAAAAAGTCTTGACATAATCCATTACCAACACTCGTAGTATCCATCTGTGTTATAACTATCTCCAACGATCCCTCAAGATCCTGTTCTATTGCTTCATAATATTGATAGACATATCCAGCTCTCCTACAATAACACAGACAAAACTATCAATGAAATTGTTCTTCATGTATACACAAGCAGTTAGAAAGTGTTCATTGTTTCAATTTATGTACCTGTTACCAATCACAAAGAAACAGATAGTGTTTGGAGGATACACTCCTTCTCTTGTAAATGGAGTATTCACCATGATCAGAGTACTATTCTGATGAGGAAAACTAAGTAGTCTATCAACAACTAAAGAAGCAGGATCAATTACACATTCTCCAGAATCAATCTCATATGCATAACAGGCTCGGTATCTACAAGTACAATATTTACGTATGATTATGTACAGTAACATGTTTAATATATTGTTACATGGTATTATATAATACAGATGAATTTAAAGGGCTTCTAGGCAAGGCCAAAACAGAAAATAACTACACAGCTATCCCACACTCTAAACTAGTCTTTAGCAGCTACAAAAAAATACCGATCCACTGTGTCTAGCAATATGCAAATAACAGCAATATACGTATAATGGTATATATATACTACACATACTTTTGCAGAGGGCACCAAAACAAAGGAACCCCTATCATAAAAGTTGCTCATAGTTTTACAGTGAAACATTGGCTCTACACTTTTTAAGTAATTGTTGCAGCCACTGCAGTTAATTTATTAGTAACCATGGTTCCCTCCTTGACTTGCACAAGTGGCTATTATGTATATACTACGTAGTAAAAACATGCGCAAACAAAATTCATTGTATTTTTCTTTGGACAAAGCAATGAAATATCTATCTGGTTTGACAAATAGAAAGGTTTGTGTACATAAATGGTCTTAATTTAAAACCTAGGACCACCAAGTAACCATAAAATCACATTTTACAATAGAAAGAGAATCACTAATATTGTAATTTCACCATCACAAGTAACTATACTGAAGCCTTATGAGTAATAAAATTCTGTTATGCAATATTTTTGCATTTGATTTAGTATCAACAAAAGAAATACTACTTTACTAACAGCTACTCAAAAATTTACACAAGGCAAAAATCATAAGATTATTTTTAAGGCTTGGTCATGCTACAAATGTTCTAATTTTTCTGCACGAGAAGGTATGGGAAGAGGTTTATCATTTTACAGTAATACACCCAATTACAGATAAATACTTAGATTGCCTACAGTCTAATAATGTTATAAAGTATTGCCTAGATCACAATAATAGTAAACTTGTTAGGGCTAGTATCAACATAGAAAACTACATAGCCATACGACTTGACTAGCATAACTATTTTAGTGTAATGGTTACAGTGATCCTATGACCAAACCCTAAACAACTAAATAATGATATACGTAGTTAGCTATCTTAAATTCATATGCATCCTATGGTGCATGACCAGTGTAATTATTATATATGCGTACATATTTAAAAATACTAACAGAGTCTCATTGCCTCCTATGGCCACGGCTTGCTGTCGCTCTGTGTTACGTTGTGCACTGTTACGCTGACAAGTGATGTTAGCAGGAAAGTCTTTGGACACAATTTGATCTTGTTGTGCTGAACTCAACACCACACTAGACAGAAGCACTACAGCTACTAAAACTCTTACCATTTGCATATCCTCTTACTATAACTGCAAATACAAAGAGAGTACACTACTATCAATCATAATAAGTTTAAGTAATGATATAGAAGTATAAATACAAGTCAGAGATTTACATATACTGTAAGGTTACATAAGAAGCATCTGAACATTAGTTAACAAATCACCTTATTATGAAAGCATATATACTTATGTACTCTACTCTACTTACTGTTACACTCTGCCTTCAAACATATGCTATCATGATTGCACTAAGTAAGCTAAAACTGAAGGAAGACTGCAACTCTCTCAGTTTATATACATAGCAAAATAAGTGGAAGCTCTTTAAAGATTATAATTTCATTATTGGCATTAGAATTATATTAGCACATATGCCAAGTCTGTTAATGCATTTTAACAGCTTCCCAAGCAGCATTAAGAAGTGCTCCCACACAAATCAATGTATGCTAACTTACAAAGGTTACCCCTTAGTTTAAGATTAATTATTCAACAAAGCATGGAGCTGTATGCCACATTCAAAATTTCCCTATAGCAACAGCTTTTATAATGCGTCATGTAGCTACCCATAATGAAGTACATTAACAAACCAAACATAAAGCACAGTTTGAGTAAGAACACCTGTAGCTGCTTGTTAGTGCTTAGTAGACCACTGTCAAGCAAATTAACAAACACATCATGGTTAGTTACCATTAATGCACTTTAGAAAATGACTTCCAAACCAATTAAGTTAATGGCATCAGATAGTGATAAAATACATGGCCAGTTAAGGAATATTAAACTTTTCTTCAGCAGATTTAATAATACATAATGTGGGAGTCTGGGAGGTACGGATTTTTGTGGTACAGTAGCTATGTAATGATATAATAATATTATAGCTACCTAGCTATGTACATAACCGTATTTAACAGATCAACTACGCATATCAGCCAATGTAAAATTATCAAAACGTAACCTGGCCACCAAAATGCACAAACTACACTTGTTCATAAAATGTCATAGCTATATCTTCTGTACATACTAGCTATTTGATTTCTGTAAGTTACAAAAGCTTCCTTAATAATCAGATGTATGATTCAACAAAGTTAGAAAAATGATTAATTTCAATGTGCCACCTACTGGCTAGTCACAAATTTGGAAATGGACATAGGTGGTTTGCACACTCCAAGTTCAAATGCTAAGGTGTACATTAATGGTTAAGTCATGCATGGTCACTACTGCATATTATATAGTTATGTCTTGTAAGCATGGGCCCTTTACAAATATGTATAGCTATGTAGCTAGTTAAAGGTCTACAGAACCATATAGCATAGCTAATCATTGCTGAGGCTAGTGTATCCAGGAACCACAAATGAATTATGCAATCAATAACGAGACTGCAGCATCATCTCCTGTCACATGCATACGATCAGTTACATGATATATTAAGGTGTGTTTCACTTATCCAATATTACAACTACTAGCCGGCTACCCTTTACCAGCCTGGTCAATGAAATTAGCAATAGAGGTCAGTTCTATTAATGGTAATATCTTGTAACTATTTCCTTTACATTAATCAAAACTAATGAAATCAGCATTTATTTATTAGCAGACATCCTTTGTCACCTTATGTAAAGATCATGTGGAAACTTCAGGAGTTTAGAGCATGAGCTATGGCTAACTGATATGAATCAAGAGTTGTTACTGCTTATGACAATATAATTATTTTTGACCTGTGATTTATAATGAAAGAATTCAGGATAACTATATACGTATATACGTAGATACATATATTATTCTGATTGACAGGTATGCATCAGTCAAGTAAAGAACTTTTTAAGTGCTTGTATTGCTTTACTCCAGCATTAGCTTGTTGTGATTATATTGTTTCATGTTCTTGCTTGAAAGTACTTTTCAAAATAGAATTTTGTAGCTAAATATATATATATCAAAACTCTTTTTCTTCATTATCTTGTTTTGTCTGAGTACTATAGGGAGTTTTACAAATTAGTCTAGTGCATAAAGAATGCATTCTTACAAGTTCGTCTGGAGTACTATGAGAAAGATGACATATAAAATCAAGAACAATGATCAAAATTAATAGTAAGTACTTTATCTTGTGAAGCCAGACTGCTTCTTGTGAAACTGAAGTGATTGATCAGTTGATCATAGTTTCATAGTGTTTCTAAAGTAGCTAAATATTTTGTTCCTTATACAGTTAAAGGTAATTCTTTACTATTAAAACAACTTTACTACGGCCACATCCAACATGCACATGATTCACTTTCATTGCTCAACAGCCTTATCAGCATGAGGATACATCAACAAAAATATTATGTATGCTAAGCCTAAGGTGTATCCACAGTTCCACACCCAGTTTCAAATTGTACATAGCAATACATGTACATAGCAATACATGTACATACATAATTATAAAGTGTAACATTAAAGAACCTTTATTTAATTACTGTATAAAATATAAAGAGATTAATTTGATACACAGCTTTACTGATCCCATCAAATTTAACACTCTTTGGACAGAATTAGCGGCACTCACTGATTTTATCAGTGGAATGTAGCTATAATATGGAGTGGGTATTTAACTATAGCTATATTGCTATGCAGAAATTTCTATCATGTATTATATTTATTAATTTTGGACTTGTGTCTTAGAAGTGCACCAGGAAAATTAATTGCTGTTTGCTAGCTTTTTGCATTGTTCGCTTTTTAATTTGGATAGATTGAGTTTTAGATATGTAGCTAATTGAGTTTTTGTTAAGAAAATTTGGAGTTAGTGAGCTCCTACTAACATTGTGGAATTGGGGGTTGTTGTTGTTGGGTCTTTTGGTTAGGTAAATTTTGGAATCTTCTTTGCAACACTGATGTTTTGTTTCCCCCTTGGTAGCCTATTTGGGGTTAAATAAGTTTTTGCTATATACTTGCATGTTGGTTTTTCTATGTGTGTGTTTGCAGCTATGTCTTACCTTGAGTACAATGTTTTTTGCAAGGGTGCACTAATTTTCTCTTTATAGTGCCTTAGCTATGTGGGAAAAGAAATTGTTTACTTCAAATTTCTTTATCTTCAGTTGATCAGTTTACGTACGTATATAATTACTACAAAAGCATGCTTACATAGGGATATAGGTGAAGCTCTTAATATTGATCACTGTTACAGCTCTTTACTTATCGTGTGGCCTTACAAGTTTTCTGTTATAAAGCTACAAGTTGCTGATACATAATTTATGCATTGCTGTATTCATTATGAAACAAGATGTTTTACTGAAAAGATTATTAATGCATACAAACGTACATTTACAGTGTCTATCACTTAACTGAAGCAAAATTAGATAAATGTGTTATGTCCTGGCATGCAGCCAACTGGATGGCTTACATACTTAGATATGTTTAGGTACAGAAGCAAAGTATGAACATACAATTAACATCAGCTGTATTACCATAGCTACATGCACACATACACACACATGCACAGAATAATGATGGGATTTGCTATGGCTTTTTAGGAAATGTCTTACCTTGAAGATATCTGTCGTTTTAGGCAGGTGCAGTTATTACTATTACATATGTTCTATGTAGCGCCTTATAATATTCATTAAGTATGGCAGTTTGGCAAGTAGAATGGCGTTCACATTTAAGCTATATAGCTACACTTACAAATGTACCTGCCCTATCGTGCAAGCATACCAAAATGCAATGTAGAAGCAAAATTATATACACTGACTTTAAAATTTAATGCGGCCTATCGCGACTTAAAATGATGGCCAAAATGATCCATTAAGTGTTCCAGTGGATGGAATACACCCCTTAAGAATTTACAAGTACAAACTTCCTGAAGCTTGAGACCTAAACCATCACAGAAACCAAGTCCAGAGTCGATGCATGCAGATATGACTGAGTTATCAACTGGATAAGGAAAAATGCAGATGGACAGACAGACAGACAGACAGACAACTTTTCAGCTTTATATAGTAGATTATACTGTGTATAACCTACATCCCTACGTCTTTGATTTGAAATTATAGCTATATCCCATATTATGACACTATTTATAATAATTATAATAAACATCCAGATTTAGATTTCCAAGACTGTGGGGAGCAATTAAGCTGCTCAACTAATCAGAGACTAGCTAGCTACCTCAAGTGAAAGCCTGATTGAAATAAATCATTTACTGAACCCAAACATTAAGAGCAACTGTCGCTTAACCAGCACTTTTCACACTAGAGTATTCTGCATAGACTTCCCAGGTTGTACGTATGTAGCTCACCTATATACAACCTGTTGGCCTGCCATGGAGAAGATGTTACTCAGGTTTAAGTATTGTAATCTGAAACAGTTGCTAAACACTAGTATAGATATTTTCATCATAATTATTTTTTTGTGTAGTGTTGTGGTATATTTAAAAAATTAATCATCAATTGTAGAACAATAACAATAATTTTGTAGGTACCAGCTAAAAACATAATAACAATAATTTATATTACAAATGGTTCAAAAATAACCACACCACTTGGCTATGTAAATACACACAATATTGGTAGTATAATGAACGTAAAAGTTAACGCATAGTGAATTTGTGGTCGACTGTTGTTGTCTGTGAATTTCTGTCAGTTGCTTTGATTGATACAGTGTGTTCCCCTAACTCCAAGCCACATGAATACAGAGGGGAATAACCTAGACACACATCAACACAAAACTAAATTTGTTTTAAGTAAATAATTCAGTTATACAGTAGCTAGCTAATGTAGTAGCAATCACAAAACTAAAAATGCTTTCACAAATCTTACAGCGAGTCCACTCCTTGTTATCAAAGGAGCAAAGAGTAGAGGCAGAGTGAGATAATGTATATCTGATCCACACACAGTTTTTATCCTGTCTGACTCCAGTTACTTTTATTTCAAGTGAATATGGTTTATAAACTTGAGGCTCTATATAAACACAAACATACGTATAGCTAGCTAGCTATATGCATTGCTATTATAATACAAACCTGGTATATAAAAATATACTGAATTTTGTTCCTGGCATCCAGTTTTCCCTGTATTCCTAACTACCAGAGTATGTCTGCCGGGTTTAAGGTTTGATTGCTGATAGGGTGACTTGCAGTACTCAAAATTGCCCCAGTCCAATCTACACTGAGTGGGCAGTGAGCTGGTATAAGATACCTTCACTGAGTGATAAGACACTTGCGGTGTTCCAATAAACTTTATTTGTGCTACAAAAAATGAAACAGCTAAAATGTATACATAACAAATACTGTGATTATGCTACAAATGTAGTTATATAGCTACAAATATATGAACATAGCAAAAACTCAGTAATCATTATGCTAACCTGGACAGCATCGATCATTGCATTTCATCTCTTCATAATCATTTCCAGTGCATTTCTTATAAATGGGATGTGGACACTTAGATTGGTAGCATTGTCGCTTTCTAATGGATATACCACCTCCACATGTTTTACTACAAACAGACCACTGCCCCCAGGAACCCCAGTATGGCTTTTCTATAAAAATTGCAAAATTTCACTCCTATACATGTTTTTAACTATTTCTAACCTGGACAGCATTGCTCATTACATTTTCTTTGCTCATTAGAATTTCCATAACATCTTTTGTAATAAGGATCTGGGCACTCAGCTGGTACACACCTCCTCCTTCTAAATGATTGCCCAATACCACAACTTTTGCTACACACAGACCATTCATTCCATGAACTCCATTGTGGTTTATCTGTTAATAAATATATAGATAGATTCACATAACACTGCACGTAAGTATTATTCTATACCTACATACCTAAAATAATGGTAAAATTAACGGAATTTTGTTTATATTCACCACGTCCATCCGTAGTTCTGATGGTAACAGTATGCTCGCCTCTACGGAGACCTGACTGACGATAAGGTGATTTGCAATATGTAAAATATCTATTATCCAGTTGACATTGAGTCCTCCCATTAGAAGAGAAAGTAATTGTAACTGTGTCACAGTCCACAATTGGAGGGTTGATATTCAGTTCCACTGAAACAAACAACAAAATAATTATGCAGGCAGGTACAATGTAGCTAATAGTTGCTAAGGTACATTATTTACAATATATTTTGATTTTCATAAATGTATAATCTTTACTCACATGGAAGAGTAAAATTGGTGATTTCCATACAAGTGTTATTGGCTCCAGTGATGGTCACCTTATGAAACCCACCAAGTAATTTAGCTCTTGAATAAGTGATTGGTGAGGAACAAGGCACTGGAGACTGACGGTCTAGCTGACAAGTGAATGGGCCAGTACCACGAAATTCTACTGTCACCAGATCTTTACTCACAGTTGTGTTTGTAATTTCAACACAAATAACTAAAAAACAGAATAATTTTTATGTGTATAGTGATATATAGTTACACATAATAGTTAGCTACACATACCAAATGTGTGAAAAATTGATGTTACATGTCACACATGTAATTTAATAACTTTTACCTGGAGGTTGTGGGAATCGCCCTCCCTCAGCAATAAAAATAGCCAATTCTCGAAGAAATGGAAAAGTAGCCTGACTTTCTTCCAATGCCAAATTCATATCGGCAGTTGCAAACAACTGTTCTATGTTCATCACTTCTTGTGGCGTGGGCCTGTAAAACTGTTAAAATAATGTATAGATAAAATAGGGTGTTTCTACTGTAAATAAATAACCTAGCTATAATTATATCATCAGCTTGGCTATAAGCAAATTACTCACCACATCAAAATCAATTCCATCAAACTCGGGACAGTTATCAGAAGGACCGGGTGGTCCTTGGGGACCTGCTGGGCCAGGAGCACCTGGTAAACCTCGATGTCCACGAGGACCTCTATATCCAGGGGATCCAGCAAAACCTTCATCTCCTTGATCACCTGGTAAACCAGCAATTCCTCGAGGGCCCCTGGGGCCAGGATATCCTTGGGGTCCAGGATAGCCGGGAGAGCCTCTAGGACCAGTAGTACCTTCATCACCTCTTAAACCTTTATGTCCAACTGGACATCCTTCAGTACAAGTAGCAGGCACCACTAAATATAATATCATACATATTTTGTTAATAATGTAGGTATATCTATAAAAACTGTATTGTTAGCTATATCACATCCATGACCCACAAAGAACCACTGAAGATTAGCTAAGTTAATACGTATGTGTATTCATAAATATTAACTACTAACATTTTGTGTAATCTGATTTGTCTTCAGGATTAAGAATACATTTGCCACGGCTTCCTGGATACCCTTGGGATCCTGGACTACCTGGAAGTCCTGGCTTTCCAGATGGACTTCTACTTCCTTGAAATCCTGCAAAAATGTTTAAGATGCATTTTCCATACATAATTATTTACTTGAGTACCTTTTTGGCCGATGTATCCTATGTCACCTTTCACACCCTTTTGTCCAGGAAGTCCATCCCTTCCATCTGTCCCAGGTTTACCGGGATAGCCTCTTAGGCCTGGGTAACCAGGTGATCCTTGTTCACCTTTTTGACCAGTAATAGGTGAATCTTCCACTAATATTAAACAATACATGATGCCTATTAACATATGAAAGTTTTCACACATACTTCTTATGCAAGTGACATTGACTTCTACTCTGTCAAACTCATCAGTATTTTCTTCAGTAATGTTGGTTGGATCAACTAAGAATCCATATCTATCTAAATAAAGTATCAGATTGTTACAGACACAGCCAGGTGGTCCAGGAGGACCAGGGGGACCAGCATTTCCAGGTAGTCCACGCCATCCTCCAAAACCCTTAGGTCCTGGGAGACCACTAAGACCAGTTCTGCCAGTGACACCATCTACACCTCTATAACCCATTGGTCCTTTAACTCCAGGTAATCCTGGAGACCCAGCATTTCCTCTAAGTCCTGAAGGACCTTTAGGTCCACGAGAGCCAATATCTCCTTTAAAGCCGTATCCACCAGGATAGTAGAGTGATCTTATCTTGGGAGATGATGTGCTACCCGCTGATGGATTATGATGTGCAGAAGATTCATAGCGATAATCTTGTTTTTGGTACTATGAATAAAATATATCACAATGATTATAATTATGCTAGCTATGTATATTTTGTGCCATTACATGGAAAAATGTATTATGTAACAATCTTATTATTTATCCTGTACAGTAGGTTAATATTAAACCATATATGGAAAAACATTCGATGGGGAAAAGTTTTGCAGGGAAAACTTTCGTGGTAGCATCTTCTTTTAATAATGAATGCCTAATCTAGTAAACTAATGAAAGTCTAAACTATTAAACTATTTGACAAAAAATTCACATTTGACTAAAGAATTGCAAAAATCATAACAGTTTTCTCCTTGAATGTTTTGCCATATACGGTATGTTGTGGTTAGATATTCCATTTGAAATAAACTGGGACAACTATATAAGTTTATATATACTGGTATATCATGATCAGGCATCCTGTTTTGTTAGCTGTGCTGCATGAGCTCTGGTACACATGGATTAAATTTTTTCTAGCTATGTACATGCATTCATTAAAATGAATTCTTGTTCAATCAAATATCAACCATATCTGACAACTATTCAGTTATGCAGTTCTATTAGCTACTGTATGTAGAACTTTTGTACTTCCTATAGCTAAGCCACAAACATACAGTAGTCTCATGCTACCTTAAAGCAACTGCATTGTCCTGGTAATCCAGGCTCTCCTGTTTGTCCATATATTCCTCTCTTTCCAGGATATCCTTTACTACCAGCTGATCCACTAGGTCCTTTCATACCTGGTTCACCAGGATCACCAGTCATACCATAAGCACCATTTATGCCTGCAAAGCCATAATTGTACGATTACCAGTATAATCATGTATACAATTCCTTACCTGGTCTTCCAGGTATTCCATTTTGACCTGGCATTCCAGGAGGACCTCTCACTCCATCTTCTCCATTAGGACCAGGTAAAACAGGAACACCGCCACATTCAATGGAAGATTCTCTAGCTCTCAGTTCATCAGAATACTCTGTTTGTCTTGTAAGTCTGTTGTGATCTACTCCACTATTAACCTGTGAAACTGTTTCTTGTGATGACATAACCTTCTTGAATTCCTTTTTGTGTTCCATGATTTTGTTTACTAAGTGATTGTGAAATCTTCTTACTGATTTTTTATACTGTTTATTGGAGCTACCATAATACAATTCTTTAGTAACTTCAGTAATATATCCCAGTTCTACTGCACGACGTGTCATTTCATGATCTGGTACAGGACAGCCTCCCAGTCCAGGTGGTCCAACAGGTCCTGGTTGTCCCCGACGACCAGGTGGACCTTGATCACCAGGAGCACCACTTAAGCCATCATATCCTCTAGACCCTCTGCTACCTACAGAATACACAATTTTCCTAAACTAAAAAATAAGCAAGAAATGTGCTATAATTACCCTTTCTTCCTTTTGAGCCTGGTATTCCTCTTGGTCCGGACTGCCCTGGTAAGCCTCTAGGACCTTTCTCTCCAGGATCACCTCTGTATCCACGTGGTCCAGGTGATCCTTTTTCACCTTGTTCACCAGGTGTACAATGTCTTAGACTTGAACAGTCACAAGGGAGGCCATTTGGACCACGGGGTCCCTTTAGCCCTCTAGGACCTTGATCTTCAATTGTTCCAGGTGGACCTTCTGTGCCTCTAACTCCTTTATTGCCTCTCTCTCCTTTTCTTCCCATTGAACCATCTTTTCCATCATTTCCACTTTTCCCTGGTCTTCCAGGTGCTCCAGGTAAACCAATATCTCCACGTAAACCTTCTGGTCCTTTTGGAGCAACAATATCAGATCTCTTTCTTCGTGAGTCACCACCATTACTATTGTATAACTACAATGGCACATTAATAATTATATACATTATATGTAGCATATGAGTGCACATGTTATCACTTACGTTGGCTGCAGTTGCATTAATCTCAAGTATAGTAAGGTTGACACCTCTATTCTGTTGAACGCTGTCGTCTGTTCTGAAAATCAACGTCAGTGCTTGTGCTATGTCAACACCTAATCTTATTCTAGGATCGGATACATTTCCACATGTCACTAACACTTCTCTGGGATCAATTTCAAATTTCTACAAATAATAGGAAATACATTACATAGCTACGTATATAATCATGTCCCTTTTGAAATTGCCTGTTATGCATTTCCCCAAATTTTAGCCTTTTATGCTCCTGAATTCAAAGTTGTGTATCATAATATTTGCCGGTTTACTATATACATACATACAAAAACAATTTTCAAGACTGTACCATAGCTATACACGTGAAATGAAATTCATAATCTTTACAATATAGTTAATGACTATTTAGTACACTGAAACAACATCATGCAGTGATGCCTCTTATAACCTGTAGCTAGGCTGTTCTCTTCCCGTATAGCTACATACTTATTTTTAGCTGGTAGCTAGCTAGAATGTGCCAAAAATTAGCCTGTTATGTGAGCATTACATTTATTTGTAATACTTGTGGCTAGCTAATAGGGACATCCCTAATAATACACCATTGCATATGAGTCCATCATACACTGTATGCTTTTCTAATGTAGCTACATATGTACTTTATGCTGTGCATAGACTACGTGTGAGTAACTTTAGATTGTCAGCGGATAGATTTACGTATGTATGTTGAGAGATGTTTTATGATCAAAATTACTGCAGCAAATTACTAGTTTGTCTGATAAACTAGTAATTTGCTGCAGTTTACAATGCGGCCTATGTGCTATATAGCAATTTGCTTATACGTAACAACTAGCAATCGGTGTACATGACATGCATATACATATATGTAGTGTAAGTGAATGCACATTGTCCGGCCATGTTTGTATGCAATACTAACCATTCGAAACTCATAAAAGTCTTGACATAATCCATTAACAACACTTGTGGTCTCAATATTACCCATCTGTGTAGTAACTATCTCCAATGATCCCTCAAGGTCCTGTTGTAATGCATCATGATATTGATAAATAAATCCAGCTCTCCTACAATAACATTCACAAAATTAAATTTCACATACGTACATACACATACATATACAGATGCAATTAATTTACCTGTTACCAATCACAAAGAAACAGATGGTGTTTGGAAGATACACTCGATCTGTTGTCACTGGAGTATCCACCACAATAAGAGTACTATTCTCTTGAGGAACATTTATCAGTCTATCAACAGCTAAAGAAGCTGCATCAATTACACATTCTCCAGAATCAATCTCATATGTATAACAGGCTCGGTATCTACAAGTACAATTTAATTTATTGATAATTATCATTATAATTACTATTAAAGTGGAGGTGAAGAGCTTCTAGGTAGGGCCTGAACAGAAAGTTACTCTGCATAACTGAACTATACTCTAAACATACAATGTTAATGTATAGCTGACTACATTATCACACCACAAAAAAATGGTTAGCTACGTAACAATAAACCAAGAGTACTATATATTTACTATATGTAGCTAGTTAACCAATGAGTGGGCCATTAGAACTAGAATGCATATCCTTTTATTTATAAGTTGTTAATGAGAATTTTATATGTTATTTTGCTTTTTATTAGCCACTGCTAATATTCATTTGGTAATTATGCTAGTTGGCTGGGCACACCACACTGTTTCCTCACTGGCTTACACCAGCATTGTGTGTAATAAATAGTATGTGCATTGTTAAGTGATTATATGCTTTTTAATTAAGGTCCACCAAGCAATCATAAAACTTACATTTTTAACTACAATGGAAAGGAGAATGCCTGATTTCATAAACACAAGTGGCTAGCCACTAAAGCCTTACAGTAATAAAGTTCTTCATTACCGTTGTATGTATTCACTGTATTAATTTTGGCATAAAGATATGATTTAGTATCAACAAAGGATCATCAGAGTTAACACACATGACGAATATTTACATAAATAACATAATAATGCAATTCTTGGGCTAGCTACAAATGTTTCGATTGCAGATAATTACAGGAACATAACATAGCAGCAAGAAGTCATACTAAAGTCTACTACATATGTCAGTCAGAAGAGTAGCTATTATACAATTTACAAATATACATACATATGTTGAAGCCTTCCCATTTAATGGTTGTATGTTCTAGAGCTAGTATCAACAAAGGAAGCTATTCATGTTTGGCATAGTTAACTAACTCTTTTAGTGTTCTAGTTACAGTGATGGTATGACCAAACCCTAAATAACTAAATAGTGTATCTGCATGTGTATGTATATGTATGTATGTATGTATGTATGTATGTATGTATGTATGTATGTATGTATGTATGTATGTATGTATGTATGTATGTATGTATGTATGTATGTATGTATGTATGTATGTATGTATGTATGTATGTATGTATGTGCATACGTATGTACATGTATAATGAGGTGGTTTCAACAGTATCACCTTGAAGTTTCTTATAACCCTTCACATAATTTATAAGTATGACAATTAATTATGGTATTAAGCATGCCAATATAAATATAGCTACCATGGTATTGAAAGTGTCATATAACAGTTGTAATGTGTAACACCCTTGATTTGACTCATAGCATGCACTCCTCCTCATCCCTCTGGCTCTTGAGCCAGTGCATACATGTCAAATCACCCATGCCCATGATCAGGTTACAGTCATACATACATACATACATACATACATACACACACAAACATGCATACACAACATACATACATACATGCACACACACACACACACATACAGGTGGCATAGACACACATATGTATTTATATACATACATACATACATACATACATACATACATACATACATACATACATACATACATACATACATACATACATACATACATACATACATACATACATACATACATACATACATACATACATACATACATACATACATACATACATACATACATACATACATACATACATACATACATACATACATACATACATACATACATACATACATACATACATACATATGTGCATACGTACATACATACATACATACTGTAACATACATACATACATACATACATACATACATAAATACATACATACATACATGCATACACTACATACATACATGCATACACTACATACATACATACATGCATGCATACACTACATACATACATATACGGTACATACACATACGCAAACATTTATGTATGCGAATGATTAGAAAGAGTGCATTTTGTGTAAGTTTAGTAGCTAGCTACGTAGCTATAGTTAAAAAATGCAAAAGGATTACTAACAGAGTCTCAGTGCCTCCTATGGCCACGGCTTGTTGTCGTTCTGTGTTACGTTGTGCACTGTTGCGCCGACAAGCGATGTTAGCAGGAAAGTCTTTGGACACAATTTGATCATCTTGTTGTGCTGAGGACATCGATATAATTACACTCAACAGAAGTACTGCAGCTACTAAAACTCTTGACACTTGCATATCCTTTTACTACTGCAGATACAACAAACAAAGAGAATACCACCATTAACCATGTATTAGTACTGAATTATAAACAAAACTGTTTTAATTACACTGAAGGAATGGTATAGAAATGTAAATAAAAGCCACAGATTTATGACTACTTTAAGGTTACACATATGATGACAGTGTTATATGAAGGGCGTAGGAATGGGGAGACCACAGGGGTGAGGGCCCTTTAGTGTACAGCAGGGTTGAGTACAATTATTACTATTTAAGTCTTGGACTACAACCATGGCCCCCTTGCAACTTTTCATCTTCCTACGCCTCTGCATAATCTTTTCATATTAGCTATCTATAAAATTAGGTACATGTCTACATTTAGAGATAGTTGAAATATGCACTACACAAAACATCAATGATATATGTGACCCTCTGAGTGAAACCAGGCAAAGTTCGCACCTCAGATTATTTTTATTTAATGGCATAGGTAGCTAGCCACTAAAAGCAGAGACGCAAACTAGGCTGGCTTTTGTTCAAAAGCTAATGCATAGCTCCTTACTGCACTTTTGATAAAAACATCTAAAGATAGTTACATAGCAAATATACTACATATATACGTAAGTTACTTTATCCACCTGTACATATATGTATATACACTCATCTAGTACAAGAACAGCTAGCTATAGGTAGCTAATACATAATACGTATATTCTACTTACTGCTCTACACTGTCTTATAACATATAAATCATAATTGCATTCAGTAAGCTAAAACTGAAGAAAGACTGCAGCTCTCTCAGTTTATATAGGAAATGCGGAAGCTCTTTAAGAGCCAGCAACATGATCTCATTTACTAAAGCAGTAACTGTTGGTGATGCATTGTAATTGCTAGCACACTTATCAAGTGTTATGTGATATTGAAGCATTTTAATAGCTTCCCGACTTCCTGAATACAGTAGCATTAGGAAGTGTTGCTATATATGTATTAAATCACCCTAGTATAGCTATTAGGGTATTTTACTGCTAAAATTATGTATATAATATAACTTGCAAAGCATTTTAGTTACCTCTTAACTATAGGAGATTTAAAAAGTAATTGTGAATGTCAACAGGATATGCAACTAGCCAACTACAGACCAAAATTTCCCTATTGCAACAGCTTCAGTATTTTATTATGTAGCTACACATACTGAAGGACATTAACATATGCATTTCCAGAGCAATACTTGTTGTTATACATTGCTCATGTAGCTAGGCATTAGCAAGAAAACTAACAACACACCATGTTGCTACATCATGGTTACTAAGTAGCTACTAGTTAATGCATGGTCTCTAGTGTACTATTGAAGGTATAAATCAGTACTGACTTGGCATTCTTCAGCACATTAAAAGCATAGCTATAGTCCATAGATGACCAAGAATCAGACGAGCATATGAAATGAGAGGTATCTACTAACTGTTCGTATCTATAAATAAACAATATGTATATGATAACAGATCAGCTACTGTATGAAATTTAATATAGCTAGCTATTCATCAAAAATGATAATCACATCAACATGGACATGAGTGGTTTACATGCCTGTTATGTACCCCAAAGTTCGAGGGTTAAGGGTGTACATTAAAATTTATGTAGTTGTCCAAGAAAGCTCATACACGATCGCTAAATTATAGCTACTATTTACATTTATAAATAGCAGTATTTAACAGATCAGCTACTGTATAACATTTAATATACTCATCAAAAATAATCATATCAACATGGACATGAAATTTTGACAGAAAAAAAAATAGTCATAATGATACATATTAATATAAGTTATTAGTTATAGCATATTATAAGTTATTAGTTATAGCATATTATAAGTTATTAGTTATAGCATATTAGTTATAGTTATAGCATATTAGTTATTTTATATTTCTTGGCCTAGCTTCATGAAATTTTGACATGTGATTTATACATTTGGGTATATGGCCCAATAAGAAATTGCTTAGTATATAATTATTATTAATAATTTACATGTTGGTGACTAAATATAGAATGTATCACTCAAAATAATTCTATGTATATAGCTAGCCAGTCAAAACTTTTTTATAGTAAGGAGACACTAAAATCAATATCATAGATTCATGGGTACACTTCTGTAGCTATCATTTGTAAACTTAACTTTTTCTGTGTCTAGCCTGGTTTGTCTGATGAGGGAGTTTTACATAGTATAGCTAATATCCATATGTCATAATGATGAATGCATTCCTAAGTAGTTGCCTGTAGAAATGATCTGTGAAAAATAACATACAAAACTTAGTAGTAATAGCTATAGTGTTTTATCATCTTGTGAAATCAAAATACAATGTTCCTTTCCTTGTGATGAAGAACCGAGACTAAGATGTACAACATATTTACTGACCAGTGGATCAAGTGTATCTATAGCAACTGAAAAGTGAAAACCTTACACAAAACAACTGACAGTAAAGGACAATAATTACACTGTATTCAGCCAAGCAACAGCATACACCCATCTATCCGCATGTGAAGTGAAAACATAAAAGTAATAAAACAAAAACATCCTATAAGTAAGGTGTATCTGCATAATTTGGTTTCATATATAGTAATACACAAAAAGTTTATTATGGTTCACTGTAAAATGCACAGGAAATACTTACACCAAATTTGAATTATTGTACAATACAAATAAAGCTATGATGGGGAAATTTTCACAAAATTGACATGATATCATAGTCATACACTATTAGCATTTTACCAACACATTTCCTAAACATATTGCTAGAGTTTTATGCATACAAGGCAATTCACCAATTTTACCAATGAAAATTTTTATATCTGTAGCTATATACATAATAAAGTTGACCACAGTATGGCAGTCTTCAAGGATTTTGCATTTTAGCTACATATAATATTATACCCCAAAATATTGGGCCTTGAATTTTTAGAGTCGTCTCACATCATTCAAAATGGTAATTTTAAGTGAAGCAACCTGTCTTTGTTTTACCCAATAAACCAGATGAATTGAGATTTGGAAAGCACTGCCACTGATGAATAAACAGAAGCTGTATCGGCTTCTCATGGTTAGGCTACTCACATATTTTATCATAAGCTGCTATTAACTATACTATACAGGATGAAGCAAACACATTTAAATATTATACTATAGAGATTGCTAAATACGTAGCTGTTTTGTATTAGTCGCATCACTTTAATGACTTTAATGAGAGCTTTAATGACTTCAATCAAGTCTGTCTCAATGAACCCATTAAAATCATGCAGCTGAGACCACAGTGGATAGCAATCCGATTAACATTTTTTAAGTATTAAGTCATTCTATGTAGTGACTATTATGTGAAAAGTGTGTAGTTACCAGGAAATCCTTGTAACCACACTACTTCCTAAACAACTTCCCTATTAAATTTACTTAATTTCACATCTTCAGTATACTGTAAACATACCCTGCTAAGTTACCAGTATAAAGTTTCACTTTCAATACATAGCTAGCTAGCTAGCATAATAGAGTTAGCTAATCAAGACTCACGATAGTGAGTCGCGAGGCCAAGAAGAAGCACAGCAACGTGACCACTGAGTGAGTTATTTACACGTAGCACCGCCCTCAAACTCGCAAACGCTCTAGCTAAGCCGCCATTAAAGCTATCGCTTAGTTATTACCGACCCACAACGTTCTTACTATATAGAATCAACAAACCGAGAATGGAGGAAATAGGCGCCACTATTACTAAGTACCAGCCATTGCGAGTTTTATGGCGCCCGTTGTGCGACTACACAAGACGAACCATCCTTTCCCGCCCAATTCGCCCGTTTACTAGACAATTAGTACCTTCATTGTTTGAAGAATCAATATCCCGAACTTCGTAGAAATCTATTCAGCCATTCTTCCGATACAGCCTTATAAATGCCTTCCTGTGACCACAAAAATTTTTACACGGCAGTCGTTTTTTTTCTTTCTTTCTTTCTTCATCGCACACTTTTTTCGGGGGCTTGCGGGAGCTTTCGTGAACCCCGGAAGTTTTTTCAAACTCCCTTTTTATACATTCACTTGTTTGTCTAATAACTCACTCATTTCTTCATGGATTACAGCCAAATTTGTATCAGCACTTCTCCTATGTATGCTCTACCTGTCATACTATTATCAGTCTGAAGTAAACACTTGAATGTATTTGAGAAGGACTATTACACTGCAGGTTGATAGTTGTCATAACTTGGACCCCCTTCGAATGATTTACATAAACTTTCAGATACACAATCTATATTGATGTATCACTCCGTAGTGAAAGTTAAAAAAAAATCTCGGGCTTGAGTTTTTCAAAATTAAGCTTCAAAGTTTAATTTGCAATATTGTGTGCTAGGCAAGTACAAGTTATGCCCATGCAGTAGCTACTTCTCTGCTGCTTGCTAGTAATAACATCTGTTTATACTTCCAAAAAAGTAGTGATATGCTAAACAAAAACACCCTGGTAGTAAAAAAAGTGTGAGGCCAATCAAAAGCAGCATTGCAAATAGGTATGTACGACCAAAAACGTTGATATCAGTTGAGGCCAAGAAATTACTTATCAAAAATCTACTTGAATGACATAATAGTTTATAGCATATTGTCACAACTATGATTGACTTTGTCACTTGGCCACCTTTTTCACACCATCATTATTAATAAAGGTGGCCAAGTGACAAAGTCAATCATAGTTGTGACAATATGCTATAAACTATTATGTCATTCAAGTAGATTTTTGATAAGTAATTTCTTGGCCTCAACTGATATCAACGTTTTTGGTCGTAATGCTGCTTCTGATTGGCCTCGCACTTTTTTTACACCCAGGGTGTTTTTGTTTAGCATAATAATAATAGCTAATGTGATTGAAATCATTTCTGTATAATATAATTGGTGAGCAAATCTGCATGATTACATAGCTACCTAGCTATTGGGGAATTGTGGTAGCTATTGGGGAATTGTGGTAGCTAGCTATTTGCTGCATCAACTTTAAACCATGCCACTGATAGCAGTTAGTTCCCTTTGAACTGCCAGAGGTATGAAAGTGGTTACATGTAATGTATATATAGGCTCAGTTTCATGACCATTTAAAATTTGTGAGTTTAGGGTTAAAACAAGTTGTTTACTTAATCAGAACAACAATAATTTAACAAACACCTCTCAACAGTTAGCTAGCTAGCTAATTGAGTGCTATGCAGCCTAATCGTGATTATTAAAGTTTTAGTGCTCTTTCAACAGTTATCTTTTTGAAGCTGTTTTGGTGTCATTTTTAAAACTATGGGTAGCCACACACTGGCTTTATCCTAACATCACATTCTGAAAAGCATGGTTACGTCTGCATTATATTTTTGTGAGCCTTTGATCATGAAATCCTTTCTGGTCTAAGTGAGATCCTAGAAGTTTAAGCTGTATTGCCAGCAGGTGTGGGACAGCCTTACTATACAAAGTTCACACCCTTGATGATTATATAATCCAAGTGCATGTTTATAGAATACTACAGAATTAAACATGTGATGTAACATTCAATTAAAGCTTGAAGGTTGTTTGTGTAACACAAGATGAAGCACTATAACTACGTAGCTTGTAAAATACATGCCAACTAATATTTAGGAGGTAGAAATTAATTATAAAATTAGGATACGTAGTTACATTCATGCATATAAGTATTTGCCATAAGTAAAAGACTTGTGTATATAGCTATAGGTAGGAATATAATATTATGGTGTATTTATGTAATACAAAATTGTTACATACGTATAGCTATGACTGTTGGTAAGTAATCATAGTTGACTAGCGAATTCATAAGTTCTTTTACATACATGAAGTTATGCTACGTATATACATTTTATTTGAAATAGATAATATTCTACTGAAAAGATGATTCATCATTTAACACAGCATAATTTGAACTGATGTGGTTTTAAATTCAGTATATCTAGAGAGTATAGAAGCAAATATGTAATTAATGCCAGCTATTATCATATGTAGCTGTATATGCATAGCTATGTGTACACAAGTGTATATGTGTTTATGGGCAGGTTGGAAAACAGAATCAAACTTGATGTGACAAACTATTCAATTTCCTATGTATTTTGTTTGCCTGCATGCTTCTTCAAGTTACTTATACATAGGTGACTAGCCAATAAGATCAACAGGAGACTCAATACTCTAATACTCTAATACAAGTCTCCAGAACATTAAGAAAGAAATCAACACTAATCAGTTAATGAATAAATTTGTAGTAATTATTACATATAGCTTGCACTGTACAGATCATTAATGGCATTGGGAAGGATGACTTTTGCAGTATTGAACTTGCAAACATTGAAAATTTGAAACAATATAATTGTGCACATATTAACACAGATGCATGAACACATTACAGACTGGATTCACCAAAATGCATATCATTGATGTCAGACACTTTTAACCATCATTGATATTAACTACCTCAATGTGAAATACATGAAGAATCTAAGGTAGCTATATAGATATTTACGAGTGCTTGGATGGTCCTTAGTACATAGCCCTGTATATAATAATATAAGCTTGGATTATAGCCACACACTGTAGCTAATTTACTTTAGTATGTGTTTAACATGAAGGTGTATGACATAATGGATGAAACTACATAAAATTTCATATGCATAAAAACATGACTTTAGAGCCCTGAAGTGCCATGGTAGCTATATGCTAATGTATCAATATTTCATATTGAAACTATTAATCATACCATTATATACATAAGTTTTTTAGCCTACTAAATCTATAATACCATGTAAACGTGCTATAAACTAACCTTCTTTCCCACTGAAGCCATACATCAAAGGATTTACTGTGCAATAACTTAGTTATTGCCCAGGCAATAACTAAGTTATTGTACAGTAAGGTGCAAGGTGTTTGACACCATAACACATCAGCAATTTCTTTTATAAGTCAAAGCTTTCTTGAAGTCTTTGGTGGGAAAGAAGCCAGTTATATCACAGTAGTCGTAGGATACCTTTGTTATTAACACTCGTCCCCGGCTTTGTGTAATAACAAAGATATCCTACTCCTACTGTGATATAACTATAACATAGCTAAAAGCTACAAGATATACAGATCATCACATGGTCCTCTGTGTGTATGGTACATAGTAGCTATGTTGTATCTGTGTCACATAAAACTTGCCATGTATTTCTTTTTTTGGAAATTAGTTATCAACAATCATAAATTAATATTCTTACAGTAAGTTTTATCAAGAACACATAATAATTATGTAATATTATTATGTACCCCTGGTGTATCAGTAATGTTCATCCATCATGCATCATGTTAGCATGCATCATGCACCTTGTTCGTACATCATGTTTGCTATGTTGTTAACATAAATTATTGTCCATTAAGCCCTTATAAAAGCCATTGTTTAATAAACTTGTGCATGTGATTTTAGAAGTTTAAGATACAGGAAGAAACAAGTACACACACGCACACACACATACCAGCACACACACCAGCACATACACACATGCGTACATGCGCACACACACATGTCTATGCAGGTGGGCAGGCAAGCAGGCAGGCCATCAGACGAAATACACTGTATACATAATTATATAGATTTAGATTGCAATTGATCATTGACATTTTTACAGGATTAGGTTACAGTGTTATACTAACTACAGCATTTCAGTTGATTTTCTCAGCGCAATATTTTCAGTGAACATCACTGGAAGCATTTATTGCTTTCAGTGATGTTCACTGAAACTATCAGTGGGCATCACTGCTGCCACAGTTTTCACTACTTAGTTTTGGACTAGGTGTCATTTAACTTTAAAATACAGCTATAGTGATTAGTGTGTAAAGCTCGCTATCTATGTAACTATGTACATTGTTTTGTGGATCTCTCTTTATTATGACAATATCATAATTAAGTAGCAGTCAGGGATTGACATAAAATGTGGCACAAATTATTTTATACATAATTAATTTTATAAGCACCCCATAATGTGCAGCTATATGTTATGTGCCTTCAGTTTTCACTACTTAGTTTTACAGTGTAGTGATACCATTTAGCTATAGTATTTTGTGCAACAACGAGTTAAATAGAGCAACATGCTTTGAGAGGCAATAGCATACAATCATGTGGCAATTGTACATCATGTTAAAATCCACAACATTTGAACTAAGAAATTACGTAAAAGCAAATTATTTTACTTTTCCCTAGGCCACCTACCTCTATTACTATCCAGATTTGGTAACCCGGCCAGAGCTGAGAGAAGCAATGAAGCTACTCAATTGAGTTAAATAGTGAATGCCTGCCAGAACTCATGATCATTGGAAACTTTTATAAAGTACCATATCAGTGCGCATAAAATTTATCAAAAATCCTATTGTAATAGAGAACCAACAGAATAACAATCCTTGTTATTAAAGTCATGTAATTAAAACTGGTTAGGTACTAAAAACATAATAAACTATAACATTTTTGTAACAAAATGTATGTATAAAGGTTCAAAAATAACCACATCATGTGGCTATGTACATAAGTATATACAACAAACATGGTATGTATAAAAAATTAATGCATAGTGAATTTGTAGTTGATTGTTGCTTTTTGTGAATTTCTGTCAATTGCTTTGATTGATACAGTGTGTTTTCCTGACTCTAATCCACATGAATACAGAGGGGAATAACCTGGAAATACATATAAACACAACAAGTAAATAGTAATATCAGCATGATAGCTATTTCACAGTAATTATGTATTCAACTTGCACAAATCTTACAGTGTATCCACTCCTTGTTATCAAAGGAGCAAAGAGTAGAGGCAGATTGAGATAATGTATATCTGATCCACGCACAGTTTTTAGCCTGTCTGAACCCAGTTACTTTTATCTCAAGTGAATATGGTTTGTAAACTTTAGGCTCTATAGAAGTACAAATATATATGCTAAGGTGATACCAGTAGAAGAATTTATTATGAACCTGGTATATCAAAATACACTGAATTTTGTTCCTGGCATCCAGTTTTCCCTGTATTCTTAACTACCAGAGTATGTCTGCCGGGTTTAAGGTTTGATTGCTGATAGGGTGACTTGCAGTACTCAAAGGTACCCCAATCCAATCTACACTGAGCGGGCAGTGAACTGGAATAAGATATCTTCACTGAGTGATAAGACACTTGTGGTGTTCCAATGAATTTTATTGGTGCTACAAAAGATCAAATATTAAAAATACTTTCTTCTTTATAAGATGATGATATCTTCCCATATATTTTTCAATTTAACTTGAATACTGTAAACATATGCATTCTACATGCACACACACACAAATTAACTAATAAGTTTAACAGACACCATATGGCACAAATTTTTGATGGGAAAGTAATAGCAATTCGTGAACATTTTATTTTTTAGCAATTCTTCAAAATTTTATTATTCCTCCAGTAGCTATTAATATTTATGGATTATCCAATTCATCAAAATTTTGCTAATTAAATTTTCCTAACATGTATTGATCAAAGTATTCCATCATCAAAACTTGTGCTAGCTACATACGTATACGGTACAGAAACTAATCCCTATCCTAACCTGGGCAACACCGATCATTGCATTTCATCTCTTCATAATCATTTCCACTGCATTTCTTATAAATGGGATGTGGACATTTAGATTGGTAGCATTGTCGCTTTCTAAAGGATATACCACCTCCACATGTTTTACTACAAACAGACCACTGGCCCCAGTAACCCCAGTATGGCTTTTCTGTAAATATCACAAATATTCCAACATTATTAATGGTATTCTCAATTCTGACCTGGACAACATTGGTCATTACAACTTTTATGTTCATAATCATTTCCATAGCAGGTTTTATAATATGGATGTGGACAACTGGATTGATAACATTGCCTCCTTCTATAAGATACTCCACCTCCACAACTCCTACTACAGGCAGACCAGTCTTTCCATTCACCCCAGTGTGATCTTTCTGTGTTAATAATTGGAATATAATATCATTAGAGACTATCTTTTATGCACTTTTCAACAGATAGCTAGCTATTACGTTCTATAGTATTAGTAACAATGGTCCAACCTGGGCAACATTCTTCATTGCACTTCCTTTCTTCATACTCCAAACCATAACACTTGTTATTTTTGGGATCAGGATATGGACAACTTGAAGGAATGCACTTTCTTTTCCTATATTGTATTCCACCTCCACAGCTCTTGCTACAGTCAGACCAATATGTCCATGAACTCAATCGTGGCTTTTCTAGTAATAAAATCATGTCAAATAAACAACTATTCGCTAGCCATTTATAGTGACTAACCTGGACAGCATTGTTCGTTACATTTCCTTTCTTCATAAGGATTTCCATCACATCTTCTGTAATAAGGATCTGGGCACTTGGCTAGTACACACTTCCTCCTTCTAAAAGATCGTCCAGTACCACAACTTCTGCTGCATACAGACCATTCATTCCATGAACTCCATTGTGGTTTATCTGTTAATTAATAGGTGGATTTACTAGCATTGCCTATTGGAATTATTCTATACCTACATACCTAAAATAATAGTAAATGTAACAGATTTTTGTTTATATTCACCACGTCCATCTGTAGTTCTGATGGTAACAGTGTGCTTGCCTCTACGGAGATTTGACTGATGATAAGGTGATTTGCAATATGTAAAATATCTGTGATCTAATTGACGTTGAGTCCTCCCATTTGAAGAGAAAGCAATTGTAACAGTGTCACAATCAACAACTGGAGGGCTGATATTCAGTTTCACTGAAATTACAATATAATGAGTAGCTACATACAACCATATAATGACAAGTGCTAGTCGTTAAGCAGCATATGTGTAGCTATATGTGCATTGTTTGTAATGTTTCATGATCAGTAACATTTTACTCACATGGAAGAGTGAAGTTGGTGATTTCCATACAAGTGTTATTGGCTCCAGTGATGGTCACCTTATGAAACCCACCAAGTAATTGAGCTCTTGAATAAGTGACTGGTGAGGAACAAGGCACTGAAGACTGACGGTCTAGCTGACAACTGAATGGGCCAGTACCACGAAAATCTATTGTAACCAGATCTTTGCCCACAGTGGTATTTGTAAACTCAACACAAATAACTAAAAACAAAAAAATATTGGTGCATGTACGTATGTGTATATGCAAATTTACATTCATAGATTGCATATCATTATAGTTTTCAATGTCATAGTATCATAATAATAATATTGTATCTTTTACCTGGAGGTTGTGGAAATCGTCCTCCCCCAGAAATAAAATCAGCCAATTCCCTAAGAAACGGAAAAGTAGCTTGACTTTTCTCCATTGCCAAATTCACATCAGCAGTTGCAAATAACTGCTCTATGCCCATCATTTCTTCTGGGGTGGGTCTGAAATACTGTTAAAATAATGACGATTGTACTAGCTATTTATGAACAAAAATATGTCATGATGCTATTAGCTACGTACACTACAAGTAAATTACTCACCATGTCAAAACCAATTCCATCAAACTCGGGACAGTTATCAGAAGGACCAGGTGGTCCTTGGGGACCAGCTGGGCCAGGAGCACCTGGTAAACCTCGATGTCCACGAGGACCTCTATATCCAGGGGATCCAGAAAAACCTTTGTCTCCTTGATCACCTGGTAAACCAGAAATTCCTTGAGGACCCCTGGGGCCAGGATATCCTGGAGGCCCAGGATAGCCGGGAGAGCCTCTAGGACCAGTAGGACCTTTATCACCTCTTAAACCTTTATGTCCAACTGGACATCCTTCAGGACAAGTGGTAGGCACCACTAAAAATAAAATAAAATTACACATACTGTGTTAACAATGTATGTGCGTGGCTATGACTACATGACTCATAGAGTACAGTGGGTTCACTATCAAATTTTAGCAATATAATAATGTTGCTAACATTTGGAGTAGTAGGAATGGTTTTCAGGATTAAGAACACATTTGCCATATCTTCCTGGATGACCTTGGGATCCTGGACTACCTGGAAGTCCTGGCTTTCCAGGTGGACCTCTACTTCCTTGAAATCCTACATAATATATTTAGATGGAATATTTTGTCTAGTTGATTTATGCACACTTGAGTACCTTTTTGGCCAATGTATCCTCTTTCACCTTTCACACCCTTTTGTCCAGGAAGTCCATCCCTTCCATCTGTCCCAGGTTTACCGGGATAGCCTCTAGGGCCTGGATAACCAGGTGATCCTTGTTCACCTTTTTGACCAATTATAGGTGAATCTTCCACTAAAAATAAACAATAGATCATGATGCTCTACTATAGAAAGCAGTTTCCATACTTCTTATGCAAGTAATATTGGCTTTTACTCTGTCAAACTCATCAGTATTTTCTTCAGTAATGATGCTTGGATCAACCAAGAATCCATATCTATCTAAATAAAGTATCAGATTGTTACAGACACAGCCAGGTGGTCCAGGAGGGCCAGGGGGACCAGCATTTCCAGGTAGTCCACGCCATCCCGCAAAACCCTTAGGTCCTGGGAGACCACTAGGACCAGTTCTGCCAGTGACACCATCTACACCTCTATAACCCATTGGTCCTTTAACTCCAGGTAATCCTGGAGACCCAGCATTTCCTCTAAGTCCTGGAGGACCCTTAGGTCCATGAGAGCCAATATCTCCATGTTGTCCTTTAAAGCCATAACCAGCAGGATAGTAAAATGATCTTGTCTTGGGAGACGCTGATGGAGTATGATGTGCATAATCATAATTTTGGTACTATAAATAAACCAAATCATAACATAATTATACTATGCTTTGTGTCACTACATAGAAAAACATTGTGTATGAATCTTACTAGTGTTGTTTTAGTAGTAAAATGTAATTTTAATTATAGTTTTGATTAGTTTTTGTCCTTAAAAATTGTTTTAGTTTTAGTTACAATTAATTTTACTTTCCCAGTATAATTTTAGTTTTAGTTATAATTGGTTTACTATATGTAGACGTAAAAATTTTTAGTTTTAGTTTTAGTTATAGTATTATGTACAAGTTTAGAATAATTATATTCTTGGTATGTACAAATCAGTGCCCAGTCATAAGCTATTAAGTACAGTAGTTGAAAGGAAGTGGTAAATTATAGAAAATTTACAATTCACACACGGTGAACTAGCACTTTTATAGTGAATTAAATCAAGTTGCAATAATTTGAATTAATTGTTAATAATTTTAGTTATTAGTTACAATTAGTTTCCAAAAACAGTCAAATTTTAGTTTTAGTTTTGATTAGTTCATATAATTTTAGTTTTAGTTTACTAAAATATAAAGCTGTCTACTAAAAGTGATTTAGTTTTAGTTACAGACAATACAACTTACAAATAAACATTGTTACTATTCTATTACTGTTATAACTTTAACTACGTACCTTGAAACAACTACATTGTCCTGGTAATCCAGGCTCTCCTGTTGGTCCATATGTTCCTTTCTTTCCGGGATATCCTTTACTATCAGCTGATCCACTAGGTCCTTTCATACCTGGTTCACCAGGATCACCAGTCATGCCATAAGCACCATTTATGCCTGCAAAGCCATAATTGTATGATTACCAGTATAATCATGTATACAATTCCTTACCTGGTCTTCCAGGTATTCCATTTTGACCTGCTACTCCTGGAGGACCCTTTACTCCATCTTCTCCTTTTGGACCAGGTAAAATAGGCGCATCACCACATTCAAAGGAAGATTCTCTCAGTTCATCTGAAGACTTTGTGTGTCTAGTAAGTCTGTTGTGATTAACTCCACTGGTAACATGTGAAGCTGTTTGCTGTGATGACATGACATTCTTGAATTCTTTTTTGTGTTCCATGATTTCGTTTACTAAGTGATTGTGAAATCTTCTTACTGATTTTTTATACTGTTTATCGAAACTACCATAATACAACTCTTTAGTAACTTCAGTAATATATCCCAGTTCTACTGCACGAAGTGCCAACTCATGGTCCAGTAAAGGACAGCCTCCCTGCCCAGGTGGTCCAACAGGTCCTGGTTGTCCCCGGCGACCAGGTGGACCTTGATCACCAGGAGCACCATTTAAGCCATCAAATCCTCTAGACCCTCTGCTACCTACGTATACAGTATACACAATTTCCTTAAATTAAATTAACAAATAATGGCAAATTATATGCTATTACCCTCTCTTCCTTTTGGCCCTAGTATTCCTCTTTGTCCGGACTGCCCTGGTAGGCCTCTAGGACCTTTCTCTCCAGGATCACCTCTGTATCCACGCGGTCCAGGCAGTCCTTTTTCACCTTGTTCACCAGGTGTACAATGTCTTAGAATTGAACAGTAACATGGGAGGCCATTTGGACCATGGGGTCCTTTTAGCCCAGTAGGACCTTGATTTCCTTCAATTGTTCCAGGTGGACCTTCTGTACCTCTAACTCCTTTAATGCCTCTCTCTCCTTTTCTTCCCATTGAACCATCTTTTCCATCATTTCCACTTTTCCCTGGTCTTCCAGGTGCTCCAGGTAAACCACTATCTCCATGTAAACCTTGTGGTCCTTTGGGAGCAACAATATCAGATCTCTTTCTTCGTGAAGCAGCACCACTATTGTATAACTGCAATAACACATTGTTATATGTAGGATATAGCAAACTGTGCATAATTACTCACATTAGCTGCAGTTGAATTAATCTCTATTATAGTGAGATTGACACCTCTATTCTGTTCAACATTACCATCTGATCTGAAAATCAATGTCAGTGCTTGTGCTATGTCAACACTTAATCTTATTCTAGGATCAGCTTCACTTCCACACGTTACTAATAATTCCCTAGGATTAACTTGACTTTTCTATGATATAAAAAGAAGTCCCTAATAATAACAAACCTTTGTACATGTGTATGTCATATTTTATGCTCTAAAAATTGTTAATATCATACACACTTAGGATTTATTATTATAGGGTGGCCTACTTATAACTGTTAGCATTTGGTGTGTGTATATAAAATGCATAATTATATGAATGCATATTGCATATTTTCATATGCAATACTAACCATTCGAAACTCAAAAAAATCTTGACACATTCCATCAAAAACGCTTGTGGTCTCAATGTTACCCATCTGTGTAGTATTAATCTCCAACGATCCCTCAAGGTCCTGCTCTATTGCTTCATAATACTGATAGACATATCCAGCTCTCCTACAATAACATCCAAACAGACATATTGAAAAAACAACAAAATTAATTGTACTACATGTATACAAGCATAGAGATACAGTATGCACACATGGAGCAATTGCACATTTCAATTTACCTGTTACCAATCACAAAGAAACAAATCATGTTTGGAGGATACACTTGATCTATTGTCAGTGGAGTATCCACTACAATCAGAGTGCTATTCTCTTGAGGAATACTTTGTAGTCTAACAACAACTAAAGAAGCTGCATCAATTACACATTCTCCAGAATCAATCTCATATGCATAACAGGCTCGATATCTAAAAGTAAAGTTTATGGTTATGTACAGTAAAGTAGCTATATTGCTACATGGTATCCAAAGACTATGTACGTATACATATTATGCATGGTTATCATAATTACAGGTAGCTTTAAGGGCTTCTAGGTAGGGCGAGCTTCTAGGTAGGGCAAAACCAAAAAATTATTATATACACAGCTATCCCACACACTACACTAGTCTAAACATTATAACAATAACAAAAAACCAACAATGTTTAGTGGTGTGGACTACATCATCACACCACCAATCAACCTAGCAACATGTATTCTTCCATAAACAACATAAACACATGACAATGGTATTATGCTACATGGGTGTTTGTTAAAGCATAGATAACAGAACTTACACAATTGCAAGTTCTATTATAGTTCTATTATAGTTTTAGTTCAATTTGCGTAAATTGTATTATCTATATTATTTGCTTTGTTGAGTTACATACTAATTTTATTACTACAAGGTTTCAGTACTTGTACTTATGAAATTGAACTACTAAGTATTCTTCTTTCTCTAACAAGTTTAGAACATAGCTATGTAACTATTAAATGTGGTGGCCTCAACATGTGTGTGTATTTGAATCATGTGAATTGTATTACTCTTCTAATATTGTTAGACTAAATATATTAGGTTAAAGTAGCAGCTACAAAACAAGCTTAAGCTTGTAGTGTGGTTATGTTCCTCCTACCTCACAATTGTAGTACTGTACATTTGTAGCATACAAGCACAGTCATGTGTTCTTACTCCGTGTGTACACCCTAGCTTGCACAAGTATTGTGTGTAAGATACTAGCACAAACATGTGCAGACATTTCTTCAGATAAAACAATGGAATAGTCAGACAAATAGAGGGTTTATGCAAAGTGTCAAGTGATCACAATTTTTTGAGGTTCACCAAGTAACCATAAAATATCTTTACAATAGTTAGTATGAGCTAAGGAAACTATTCAAGCACATTTATTAGGCTAGATGTTTTAGTGTACTAGTTACAGTGATGGTATGACCAAACCCTAAATAACTGAATAGTGTTAAGTTCATATATGTATGCATTCTGTGATGGCATGACCAGCACAAATCAAATGTGAAAGCATCTAGACCTACTGTTCTAGCTGGGGCAACTGAACTTGCAGGCACAATAGGCTAGCAAGACATATTTCTAGACACATTTCTATTGGCATGATTTTGTGGGGACAAATGCCCCCAGTGCCCCCCCCCCCTCATTTAGCTGCCTATGTCAGTTTTAGTGCATGTTATTATGAATTCTATATAGTTATATTTTGGTAGCTATACATACACAAATGTACAGATGTACACATGCATATAATAATATTATACATAGTATTGCATACATCTAGGGATCATGAATAGCATTACTATGTAATTATAGTTTAATGCAACTAACAGAGTCTCAGTGCCTCCTATGGCCACGGCTTGTTGTCGTTCTATGTTACGTTGTGTACTGTTACGCTGACAAGTGATGTTAGCAGGAAAGGCTTTGGACACAATTTGATCTTGTTGCTGTGCTGAACTCAACAGCACACTCGACAGAAGTATTACAGTTACTAAAACTATCATATCCTGTTACTGCTAGAGATACAACAAACATAATAAAGAATATCAGTGCTGAAATAATGAATGAAGCTGTTTAACTACCAGTAGCTACTATAAGGTTACATATAATACATGTTGCTATGATACAGCTATAAACTATATTTAAATACTTTCCATAATAGTAAAATAAATATGTCCATAGAGCTACATAGTACATACACACTTATACAGATACAGAAATATGACTAGCTACTGTACTTTTGTCAAATCTACTTACTGATTGAAGTCTGCTTCACACTGCCTTAAAACATATAGCTACTAGCATGATTGTACTCAGTAAGCAACTGAAGAATGACTGCAGCTCTCTCAATTTATAAAGCAAAATGGGCTGGGTGCAGAAGCTCTTTAAAAGTTGGTGATGCATTAGAACTGTTAGTACACATGTGAAGCGTTAATGGGATATTAGAGTATTTTAACGGCTTCCCAATTAGTCAATTGAATCAACCTTGTTTTTTACTTTTATAAATTATGTAATATGTGTAACTTTCCCCAAAGCACTAATAATAATTATTCCTTAGTACAGTGTTAAAATTAAAATTGAATGTCAACAGTGTGCAACTACAGATTTGCCTATGGTAACACCTTCAATATTTTGTTCTGTACATATACTGAAGCACATTAACATAGCTAGATATAATGCATGACCAGAGCAAGAACACCTGTACTTGTTATTGGCATAGATAAGAAAATTAACAGCACACTATGCAACTGTAACATGGTTAGTAATCAGTGTAGACCTAAACAAAACCTCATGATTTAAAAGTACAACTGATATATATTAGATATTAGTACATTGCTATCAAGGGGCTTTAGTGACACCCTTAATAAAGTGATTATTGTATGGCATTACAAACATCACATAAAAAATTATCAACAACAGCCTCTAGTTTTACATAATATCAGTATTGAATTTTCCTCAGCAGATAATAAAACATGTAGTTATATCCATAGCATATGAAACGAAGTGGTATTATGATTGAAGGGTAAAAATATTTGTTATTCCAGTCTCAATATTAATGAAGAAGAGACAGCAAAGAAAGTGTCTGTATAAATGAAATTCATATGGTTTAATGATTTTCTCAATACACAGCTAGCTAGCTTGGTACGTATCTTTATAACTGGTCATACAAATAGTTTACAATTGTCACCATGGATATTATAGCTGTACAGTAGCTAGTTAGTTACACATGCTTCTCTAATGAATTGACAGGTACTGGGCAGAGACCCACGACAATTAGTATTGTGTGGGTAAGAGTCAAGAACCATAGCATAATTATTGTTGAGGTGTATCCACCAACCACAAACACATAGACAATAAAGAGACTGCAGTGTCATCTCTCTCACATGCATGACTAATTACATGATTTAAACAAGAAACTTAAGGTCTGTTTCACAATACCCAATATCATACAATTCCCTTCATACTTACATGAATGGAATTAGCTACAGAGGTCAGTTCCAATAATTAATGTGCTCTTGACATCCTGTACAACCATTTGCCAACTAATCCCTTTCCAGGTAATGTAAAAAACTGCATATATGAAGTTGCAGAGAACCTGTGAACTACCTGCAAGTATATTTTAGATTGACACAGTTCATTCAAAAACTGGTTACTAACTATGACAACATAAAGACATGTGTTGTACATGTACATTTGGGCATATGGCCTTAATGAAGCAGCTCAGGATAAATACATCTATTGATTAATGTACTAGCACATACACAGAGTGTATATCACTCAAAACAAACTTCTATATACATGCAGCTATTCACAGCTTTTCCCCTAAAATTAACAAGTTTGCATATTTTTAGAAATACATGGCATTCGTTGAAAAAGCAAACTTCTGTATCATTTATGTATATGGGCACATGATTGAAACAAAGAAGTCTTTGAATGTTTCAATTGCTTTATTCCAACATCTGCTGACTCGTTCCATTTAGTTTCATACTCTAAAAACAGTTGATTGAAGTACTCCCCATTCTGTCAAAAAAATGTAGCCACTTAAATTATTAATATTCCGCAGCTACAATAACAGACCTGGTTGCCTGATCCACCTTTAGCCTGTTTTGTCTGTTTTGTCTGATCACTAGGAAGCTTTACAAAAGGGTCCAGTGTGAATAGTGAATGCGTTCTTAAGAATTCATCTGGGTTGCTATGAGAAAGATGATATACAGATTAACATCCAAATCGTATTTTTACCATTTTGTGAAGCCAGATTGCAGTGTTCCTTTTCCTTGTGATGGAGCACCAAGGCTAAGGTGTGTAGCATATTCTCTGACCAGTGGATCATAATGTTTCTAATAACCAAAAAAGAAGTAAATATCATTTCCTTACACAAAGCAACTGACAGCCAGTAAAGGTAACTCCCATAAAACTGCACTGTCAGCACAACTTAATTCAGGATCAGCCACATCCGGTTTAAAAACACCCAGTGATGCACTTTCATTATCCAGCAGCCTATCGGTACGAGGATACTTCTACAAGTATGCATAAAACAACAAAAAGAGACCTTAAGATGAGTCCACACACCCAGTTTCACATTGTACACTAACATACACAAAACAAATAGCGTAAATATACATTTTTGACAAATAAGATCATATAGCTATATAGTAATTACTCACGGATTGGAAACAGAGATATATCACATATTTTGTTTCTAAGTATTAGCTTATGGAGGGGCAAACTTTTGGTGAATATCTGTGTAATCGTTGCTCCTATTTCCTGCTTTTTTAAAGTTATAGCTACATGTATTATTTTTGCAACAAAAAGACTCTCAAGAGCTCAACTGGTTGGTTATTTGCTATGGGGTAGTTATTTTTCTATTCATAAGGACAAAAGTGATTGTAGCTATATCCCTGGTTATACTTCTTCATAATGATATTTGTCATTTAACAGTGCCCTTTACAGCCTATGATTCTTTGTGTACCTGTAGTGTGTAAGGTGTGTAGTTAGGAAATTTAAAGACTGATCAGTTACACGAGATCTCTTCAGCTATAATAAATTACTTTTTACAAGACATAGATATAGCTTGGTCTACTGTATAATGTGGACTGGACTGGGCATCTTGTATATAAACAACCACCTGCTCAAGAATACCTATTGTCTTGTGTCTAGATGGCTTTCTTTGCAGGATTATAACCACCTGCTCTCACACT
This sequence comes from Spongia lamella, assembly GCA_963930835.1. Taxonomy (NCBI): domain Eukaryota; kingdom Metazoa; phylum Porifera; class Demospongiae; order Dictyoceratida; family Spongiidae; genus Spongia; species Spongia lamella. Next base: position 5,928,319 of record OZ005752.1, on the reverse strand, counting down.
AGTCTTGAGAGTCCAACAAGCAACACTACTGGTTAACAGCTAGTGTTGGTTCTTGATATCCACCATATTTGCTTTGGACGAGTGATAATTTTGTACTCTAAATTTAAACGTTGTTCCTCAATGCTTCACTGAAGTTGATGCTAATGAAATACTTGGTTCAACTTGCATTGATGGCAATATTTCTTGTTATCAATGAGTCTATCAATTTTACTTAACAAACACAACTAGTTGGGTAGGGAACTTATAAATCTCTAATTGATAAGTGTCTTCTGAAATAAAAGGCCAACTGGATATGAGAAATTAATATAGATCAAAATCATTATTCCATTTAGCTGTCACCTGATTATTGTGTAGCTATATGTATATGCAGGATTTCAAAAGATGCCCAATCCAGTCCATATTATACAGCACATCATGCATATGGCTATGTATTGTAAAAATAAGATTGACTGTAACTTTGTGGGTCTACACTAGACACCACATGCTTTATGATGTCAGGTGTAACACCAACAATGTTTACTATACCTCTTTTCTGTAAAAATTATTATGTCTACGATTGATAAATTATTATGTCTACGATTGATGAATTATTAGCCACCAAACTTCAAACATAGTATATTTGTCAATTTTTACCAGTTTTTAGTTTTAAAAGAATAATTCTTAATAAGGATCAACCACTAGGGGAGCATTTGGAAACTGCTTCCAATGATGATGAAGTATTAGCTAGTTACATCAGCCTTGTATAGTCAGACTACAGTTTTCACCACAAGGTGTTAAAAGCACCAGGCGCATTAAAAGTTACACAACTACGTTATAAGTATATTTTAGCATAGGCAATGATGAGAAAGCATACTGCAATGCATAAAGCAGCAGGATAACTGACCATATGTTCTGCTACTATCATAATTATACAAAGCAGCTATCCACATATTATTTACAATTTCTTGATTTGGCTAAACCTTGATAGCTAGCTAGCTAGTGTGTTTGATTCTTGCAATTTTGTCTTTGAAAAAAGTAAGGACTTAATATAGTATTTAGCTCTAGTATTACCTCCTTATTAGCTACATCATTTAGCTGTGTATAAACATACATTTAAAAATTGTCTCATTGAACTCATTAAAGCAAGACTTGCAGCTGGAACAACATGGAGACTGACAGTAGCCATCCGTTTAATGTAACTCAATACTCTTTGTAGTGATACCTATTGAATTAACAAAACATTAACTAACCAATACTAACTATGACTCTTGTTAATAATTAAAGAAGAAGTAAACTACAAAGATTAACTAACTTTATTATATTGCAATTAGTTACTTAATCATTAGCAATAATTTACTGAATGGTCAGAAATTATTCAATTATACAGGCACTGAATGTTTACACACTTGCAGGGTGTGATTTGTCATTGTGTGTTGTACTATTCATTGTGTGTACTATCCAAACTAAAACAAAAGTTTATTGATATTACATTAGCAATAGTTGCACATTAATTTTAGCATCAACACAATTCATGGATGTAGCTAGCTGAAAACTTTCATCTCTGAAACCTTAGTATGTTTAATTTCCCACACTGTTTCCAAGGCAACTTCCTCGCTTCTTAGGAAACAATCTGAGACCATGTCTTTTAAGCATATCTGTAGAGATTGGTCTGATATATACATACAATGCTTCAGAGTGCATAGCATCCAAGGGCAAGTACACACATATCAGATAAATCCCAACCTACAGTGTATTGTGACTCTAATATATATTCTTTGTTGCAGTCCATTTTATTGAATTGTTTTTTGCTTTTTTGCTACGGTACAGTTCAACTACAACTTCACACACGCGATACATTCCACGCGTGGCACCACGAAGCTTTTCGCATGCGGAGTGCCAAAATTTGCCGTGGAAGTCAATATTTACACGAGACGTGACGTGTAAATTTACACGAGACGGGAAAAGCCACGCCACGCACATGTTACTACACGCGTGAATGGTAGCACAAACCACGCAAAGATATATTTGCATAATTACTGTACCTTACTTTCGTGTGTAGTTTATTATTGCAGGTATTACAATGACTGAGAGCAAGCAGCAAACAAAGCACGTACCGTACGTGTGTTCAACTACAGCCGATTTGATATCAACTTCAAGTGGTCCTGCACTGCTGTAACAATATACGTATGTAGTGTAGCTTTTTAAAACAAAATCAATATCAGAATCAAGCGGGGCATTAAATCGAACGCCATAAAGAAAATCCGGAAAAAAACTACTGTTCATTTACTAATACAGAAGTCATGCCTCGTTTGTCCATTGAGGCTAAGCGAAGAGCTGTTTCCTTGTACTCTAGAGGATATTCCGTCTCGACTATCTTTCAACGATTGCAACAAGAAAATGTGGACGTGAGTAAACATGCGATATATTCTTTGGTGGAGAAGTGGCGAGTAAAAGGCAGTGAGCTCGGCAGTGAGCTGCCTCTCAACATTTCTCGAGCCATTTTAAACTCCTTGCGCAAGCGCCAGAAAATAAAATGGATGGCGTCACGTGACAAATTGATTATAATAAAAATATTTATAAATATAAACAATCTTTATCAATATATATACAATACAACATTCTAAAATTCATCTTTACAGCTTCAGAAATTCTTGTGCGTGGTGGTAGCACTAGTGCTGATGGCTGATGCTGAAGAACTGCGAGACATCTAAAACACATAATGTAAGTAGCTAATAATAGCCCAAGTATATATCTTCTGCTGCTTTTGCACTGAAAATAAGACACACGAGTGACACGACCAGCCATAAGCGTCACTAAAATTATTCCTAATAATTATCAGCGAGTTACTACTGGTAACTGGGAATATTAAAGCGTTCGAGATAGTGGAGTTTGACTACGGGTGTTGCTTACAGCTGTGGTAGTGCTCGATACTTGTGAGTTAAAAATTACACGTGTGGACGCGTATTTGTTCCACGCGTGTACAGTCTCACGCGTGTTTCCACGGCACATTACACGAGACGTGTATATTACACGCTACGAGGAAACATGTTATACGCTAACACGTGACGGGACGCCATGTAATTTTGTCGTGGTACCACGCGTGTAAACACGTGTTAAAATGAAGTTGTAGTTGAGCGGTACCGTAAATGGAAAACAGCCAAAAAACAACTAATCTATCACACTATATGCAAAATGTAATGACCTTGACTCATGTGATGTGCACTCTAATTAATATTCTCTCAGTACAATCACATACATACATATTAATACCCTACACCCCCTACTAAGCTTTTTATGGGGGTTCTACACGTACATAAAAGGCTTAAAGTACATAAAGTTAACTAGGCCCATGATGGGTCTTCTATTAGTCTCTTTACCGGTTTCTTTGACCGTGATGACCTTCTTGGCAGCAGCAGCTGCTCCTTCACCAATGTGCATAGTGGGATCGACGCTGGGACTCTTCTGCACAAGAATCTGTGGTTACATATGAGGATCTTCGATCTATCTGTCTTCACATAGTATTATTGATTGGATCCAATCTATGTAACCACTCCATAGGTATCCTACAATTTGGTCTTGGGATGCTGCACTACCACATGTGATCCTACTTTAAGGTGGCATATAGTGAAACCTTACAACTACGTTGTTAACACATGTTTGTGTTTACATGAAATAATATGATTGGCTGGATGGGTGGCAGCTGTAATTGTATGATAATGGGATGGCTATAAAATGCCCCTGTCAATTTTGGTTAATTTCTTAACCATAGACCGACAAAATTTAGTATGGGTGGTGATTACGAATTTCTCAATAGAATAACGGATCAATGTTTAGTAAAGATGGCTCGAGATGGTAATATTGCTAGCTTTTTTAGGTTTCAGAAAATGAAATCATGCTATTGCCTTTATTATTGCAAAAGTAAATCTGTTACATTGTGAAGAAAAGTAAGAAGTTTATGCCTATATAACAGTATATTACTGTGTTGCCCAATACAAAAGTTTTTAGCAATAGTAACTTTATTACTTTACCCTCCAATTATGGCATAGATTGTTTTAACTAAAGAATAATTTTGCTGCTGCTGCTGCTTTAGTTCATAAGTGGCAGTTAGTTAACCCCTGTGAGTTGCTGTGAATTGCATTAATCACAAAGTTATTGGGTTATATAAGCATCAAAGCACCATTAACATGTGTAGTTGTATGGCTTCTACTAATTGCTTCAGTGCCACCTTAATATATCTGGTAGGTTGTGTGCTGTTCTGTTGTAGTACTGAGTGGCTGCCTCCTGGACAGCCTGGGCAGACTGCTCTGCTTTCTCTGCCTTGCATTGCCACTCGAGTGCAAATGAACGCTTGTGGACAGGAAGAGCGTCCTGCATTGGGTGCATGGCTGTACAGCTTCTGGACGGGTGATAGCCCATCTTTCCTCGGAGTATTACGGTACTGTAGAAGGGCCTGGCAGAGGGTATTCTCATTCAGGTGTCGAGTCTTCCATTCCATGCAGTGCGTATTAGGTATTTTCTTTGTTGATTTGACTGTGGCTTCTGCCTTCCCATTATTCTGCAGGTAATATGGTGTGGACATGCAGTGCCTGAACTCCCATTGCCTGGCAAAAGACTGAAACTGATGGGCCATGAATTGGGGGCCTTTATCTGTCCACAAGACATCAGGAAGGGGCAAAAATGGTCCTGAACGCTGCCATTAAGTGCTCTGTGGTTGTATCCTTGCCCATCGGTACAATAATTGGCCAATCCATATCAAGTAGTGTCTTCCTGCATAATAGCCGAAATCAGCTGCAGTTTCCTGGAAGGGTTGGGTGGGTCTTGGCTTGGCTTGGCTTGGAAAGCAATGGTTCCTTGTCATGTGATAGAAGGTGGTCCTGACATTCACTGCAGGCTGCTATCATGTTCTCTATATCATTGTCTACGCCTGGCCAATAGAGACCGAGGCAGGCTCTCTCCTTTGTGCGCACTATCCCCTGGTGAGCTTTGTGGAGCTGCTTCAGAACACTCCGGCACATTGCTACTGGTATCATCAGGCAGCAGCCATAGACAATTAACCCGTCGTCTAATGTGAGATAGTGACGTGACTTTTTGCACCAATCGGGTAGCTGGCCCCAATGATCTGCAAAATGGTCTCTCTGAGTTGCTGATATACTCTTCATCCACTTGTGCACATTCTCTCAACTCCTGTAGCCTGATGCTCTCCTGGGTGTCATGGAGAGCTCTAATGTCTGCTAGGGTCGCTATGTCTCATTCTGCCAATAGTTCTGTTGGGCATGGTTCCCATGCAGGATAGCGGGAGAGCATCTGGTGTACCGTTGGAGGCTCCCTTGCACCACACTGCTGTGAAATTGTATGCCATGAGCTTGACACAAAGCCTTTGCAACCTGGGATTTCAATTTCATCTAAATGATGGCTGTTTAGTATAGGGATTAGTGGGTTATGATCTGTCATGATATGAAAATGCTATAAACCCATGAGAAGTACTTTACATTTGGAGACTGCCCATGCTACTGCTAGCAGCTCTAGCTCGATTATTGTGTACCTTAACTCCGCACTTCTCAAGAATCTAGACCTTGCTTGAATGAGGGTCCATTGTCGTGCTGGTATCTACTGGTAGAGGACAAACCCAATGCCCTGTCTACTAGCATCTGTGCATATGTTCGCATTCACCTTGCAGTTGAAACTCAACACAGGAAGCCGTTTAAGTTCAAAGCAACCACCAATTACTGAACTACGTAACATCACGCAACTACGTAATAGCCATTACCTTTTAGCGCAAATAATAATGGCGTCGCTAGATTCTACAGTGTCACTAACAAGAAATAAGCAGCTGAAACTAAAGGACTCTTCTTGTTTGGCATGGTGAGAAGTATTCTTTCAAAGTAAAGCGCCTTACAAGGCTAATGGATCATCTACTCGTGAACGTGATGAAATACTTCGAGAGCGAAACAAAGAAGCAAAAGACCATTCGAAAATTGTTAAAGAAAACATACAAAACAATGGGTAAGATCAAGACTCACGATAGTGAGTCGCGAGGCCAAGAAGAAGCACAGCAACGCGACCACTGAGTGAGTTATTTACACGTAGCACCGCCCTCAAACTCGCAAACGCTCTAGCTAAGCCGCCATTAAAGCTATCGCTTAGTTATTACCGACCCACAACGTTCTTACTATATAGAATCAACAAACCGAGAATGGAGGAAATAGGCGCCACCATTCCTAAGTGCCAGCCATTGCGAGTTTTATGGCGCCCATTGTGCGACTACGCACGACGAACCATCCTTTCCCGCCCAATTCGCCCGTTTACTAGACATTTAGTACCTTCATTGTTTGAAGAATCAATATCCCGAAGTTCATCGACATCGATTCAGCCATTCTTCTGAAACAGCCTTATAAATGCCTTCCTGTGACCACAAAAATTTTTACGCGGCAGTCGTTTTTTTTTTCTTGTTTCTTTTATTTTCATCGCACACTTTTTTTGGGGGCTTGCGGGAGCTTTCGTGAACCCCGGAAGTTTTTTTCAAACTCTCTTTTTATACATTCACTTGTTTATCTAATAACTCACTCATTTCTTCATGGATTTCAGCCAAATTTGTATCAGCACTTCTCCTATGTATGCTCTACCTGTCACACTATTATCAGTCTGAAGTAAACACTTGAATGTATTTGAGGAGGGTTATTACACTGCAGGTTGATAGTTGTCATAACTTGGACCCCCTTCGAATGATTTGCATAAACTTTCAGATATACAATCTATATTGATGTATCACTCTGTAGTGAAAGTTAAAAAAAAATCTCGGGCTTGAGTTTTTCAAAATTAAGCTTCAAAGTTTAATTTGCAATATTGTGTGCTAGGCAAGTACAAGCTATGCCCATGCAGTACTTCTCTGCTGCTTGCTAGTAATAACATCTGTTTATACTTCCAAAAAAGTAGTGATATGCTAAACAAAAACACCCTGGGTGTAAAAAAAGTGCGAGGCCAATCAGAAGCAGCATTGCAAATAGGTATGTACGTACGACCAAAAACTTTGATATCAGTTGAGGCCAAGAAATTACTTATCAAAAATCTTTTTAACTACTTGAATGACATACAATAGTTTATAGCATATTGTCACAACTATGATTGGCTTTGTCACTTGGCCACCTTTTTCACACCATCATTATTAATAAAGGTGGCCAAGTGACAAAGCCAATCATAGTTGTGACAATATGCTATAAACTATTGTATGTCATTCAAGTAGTTAAAAAGATTTTTGATAAGTAATTTCTTGGCCTCAACTGATATCAAAGTTTTTGGTCGTACGTACATACCTATTTGCAATGCTGCTTCTGATTGGCCTCGCACTTTTTTTACACCCAGGGTGTCTTTGTTTAGTAAGCTATATCGAGTGAAGATCGAGCGAAAGAAAAGATGATTATGTAATTTTATAACAGCCAATGATATAAGTGCGCATAAAACTTGTTGGACTTCAACCACTAATTTGCCCAGCAATAAACTTCAAAGCCTTACGCTTGAACGGTTTCCCCTATACAAATGTATGGAGAAACTTTAAAGCGCCGTATCTTCTTGGCGCTTAGTCCTATGGAAGCGCTTCTTTTCTAAACGTTTCCGGCATTTGAAGGGCTTCACAGCAATATAAAAATTTTTCTTCTAGCCCGTTCGCAACGGAAGTTATTCAAGGGAAATGACCAGCAAGGTGAACGCGAACAGAGTATAGGTGTTCCTTTGCCTTTGACAGGGCTTGATCATTTCCACTTGACCAAACAAACTCGTTCTTGGGACTGAGGAAAGGACACAACAGCTCTAATGGCCCAGCAATCTTGTCTTCTCTTCCAAAGGACACTGGTGGTATCCCTTCCTCGCATCCAGAACTGTAAAGAACATTGATTCCTCCACCGCTATAACTGCAACCGCCTCAGGTGACTCTGCGGACATAGCAGTTCAGCTTAGAGAGGTCTACACAGAGCCTGATGCAATCTGTGCCCTTCTTTGGCGTAACAACAATAGGTACACACCATTTTGTAGGCTCTGTTACTGGTACGATGATACCTTGTTGCTGGAGTTTGTCCAGTTCCTTCTTCAACTTGTCCCGATAAGCAAATGGGATTGCCCTTGGGGCTTTCATGCAAAATGGCTTGGCTCCTTTTGTCAAAGATACGGTAAAGGTTTCTCCTTCCATTGCAGTGACTTCCCCATCAAAGACCAGGGAAAATTTCTGCATGAGCTCCTCTGCAACGAAACTGTGGGTGTTGTCCTGCAAACTGGCAATCTTGACCCTTGGTTGCCCTGTGCTGACACATAGCCTCTGTTCAAGTTGAGGATAGTGGGCTGGGAGTATACCCAACTTCTTGGCTGCCTTCCACAATATTAGCGCACCACTTACATCAGGGTATATGTGCAGGTCATCATTGTAGCTCCTCTCTTGCAACTGAATTCTAACTGGTAATTTTCCTATGTGTGTTATACATGAACCATTTACAGCTCTTGGGCTATTGTTTGACTGCAGTAAGTTCTCTACATGTTGATCAAGTATCCTGAGAACTTCCTGTCCTGCGGCTGAGATGTCTGCTCCCGAGTCAGGCAAAACCTCCACTTCTCTGGTGCCCGACGACGACGTCACAATAGTGGGTGCTGCTTCTGCTTTATCCCCTGTAATGTTATATAGCTGAATGTGAGTATCATGCTGAGGTCAGACGCAAATGGCATTGACAGACGGGAGGTGTGTTAGTAACACTTGTCTGGCATTGAGGTTGCTTACTTCTACATACCCTCGCAAAGTGTCCTACCTTGTGACAAAAGGAACAGGTCTGATTGAAGGCCGGGCATTGACTGCGCCCTCTCCTGTGGTGTGCTCCCCCACAGCCCGGGCAAGGTTTGGCTTGATATGCCCCTTCTTGTGACTTTCAAAGTGTTGCAACTGTGTCTACACCTTGGGTTGTTATGTCTGTGTGGTGTCTCTTGATGGCTTCCCTACTCTGACTAAGATCGGACTCTTGCAGCAGGTCTTCTATTGTATCACCATCACTCAACCCCTCTATTATCTGGTCTCCAATGCTCTTCTGTGTACAGCTTTCCACGTAAAACTTGCATGCTTTGGCCGATTCCCTTAGTGATATCAAAAAGTCACTGAACGATTCTCCCGGTTGCCGCATTCGTTGGCAAAAATTACAGCACTCCACAATTTTGTTTAAATGCCCATCAACATCTCCACATTGCTTCTATTATCTCTCTCATCTGAGCCTCACTAAGCCCCAAATTGTGTACAACTGCGAGTGTCTCTCTTGAGAGGCAGGCATACTTGTACCTGTTTCGTAGTGTCTATGACGGCTAGTCCGGAGAGGTCTTCCACGCGTCGAAATCGGTGCCCCTATCGATGTGGATGTCCAGTTTAGGGAGATCATTCTGCCTGAAGGTGTATGGCGGTGGGTCTATCATCTCCTTGTTGCTGAAGAATAAATGGCAGCAACAACGGTGTAACAAAAGTCGACTTCTACCTTGTCAGGTGTCTCTAACCGACACCAGGGATTCACATCTGTGGTTAGAGAATGGTCCCGTCTTCCTTTGTTTGGAAGCACTACCCAGGTTACTTGACTGCTCGCAGCACCATGTAGTGACCTTGACTCACGTGATGCGCACTCTAATTAACATTCTCTCAGTACAATCACATACATACATATTAATACTCTACACAAAATGTTTATTTATTCACTTTCTTTTATATCGATCAACTAGCTTGTTTACAAGATTCGACAGCAAGACATTCAGGGTATAACTTGGAGACTACCATGGCATACACACTTACATAAGTTATACCATTTTAAACCACCCACAATGGAATATTACATAAATATCTCAAGCTATCAGTTTATTCAAATCTTGTGTTGTGAGAATATACAAAAACTCAACTATTATATTTAGTAAATCTGCTGTACAATAAGTAATATTACATAACATACTTGTTTTCTTTTATGAAGCATCCTATCTAAACATTTCATTGCTAATGATACTACCATGGCATACACACTTACATAAGTTATACCATTTTAAACCACCCACAATGGAATATTACATAAATATCTCAAGCTATCAGTTTATTCAAATCTTGTGTTGTGAGAATATACAAAAACTCAACTATTATATTTAGTAAATCTGCTGTACAATAAGTAATATTACATAACATACTTGTTTTCTTTTATGAAGCATCCTATCTAAACATTTCATTGCTAATGATATATCTTCATCTTCTATGCCTACAAAACAATTGATTTGCTTAACAGTAAATTACCGTAATTATTTGTAGTACAGAAATCTATATGGGGTTATATTAATTACAACAAACTTCCTTGTCTGTTTCTCCATATAAAGTCACTAAATACTTCAACAAATACAATAACAATATTTCTACAGAGTAGCTGAGTACTGTAGGTACTGTGGGTAATGTGAATACTGCGAGTACTGTAGGTATAGTATAGTTATATTCCTAGATAAAGCGTTGTTGCTATTATTGTTATTGACAGTAGGTAGGTAGCTAGCTACCATGTATAGCTGTGTGTATAGGGGAAACTGGGTTCTTAAAATTGCTTGAGCAAAATTAATTTGTCTATCATTAAGCTTTTACCTTATCTTCAGTGCACAGCTGTATTCTTGTGCCTGAAAATGTAGCCCAGATGCTTACCACTTTAACCCTTCTAGCTGCAGAAGCCAAAGAAACTCAAACCTTGCTCTTTAGTTGAAGTTATGCCGGTCCTGTATAAATTCTTTCCGTCATCTGTTAGCTATACAGGGGCGGATCCAGGATTTTTTGAAGGGGGGGTCTCAGTTGAGACATTGGTTACGTATTAAGTATATTATATAATATATTGCAATTATTCACATTATTATTTTTTAATGAAAAAGTGCATTGTAACCTACTGAACACTATATATGCATGAAGCTACTCGCTGCTGTTCCTGCAGCTCAGTGATTGTATAACTACGTATAGTATACCATCGGGATATTTAAGTGTGCTTGGTTACTTATTTATATAGAACCATGTGCATTCATATAGATACTTCATATCACGCTGCTTCTTTCCTGTAGCCAAAATCTTTTTAGTGCTTCTGCCGACAATTCCTCACGTGAGCATAAATTCAAATCATTGAGTGATCTACTCTAGTTGTTTCCGCAATTCTTCACTTGTAATGCTCACAATCGATCATCCATCTGTTACGTAGCTTGAGTTGTTCTGCCTTATTCCATTAAATAACGGATTCGTGACACCTCGCGTGACACAACAGAATGATGGGTCCTAATGACCGATAAGCTGAATGTTAAATTCCTGGAAGAAATGACGTACAGACTTCTCGTGACGATTAAATCTTCAGTACTTCAACCATTTAACCTCACAACGCGACTGCTCATGACATCCGCCATATTAAACCAGTCAAATGATTAGTAGACTAACCGGAAATAATTATCTAAAATATTCTTAATAGCGCTTGTATCGGCAACTCGACGTTTTGAGTACTAGCTAGTAGATGGCTAGCTCACTCCTTTCAGTCCTTTGAAAGGTACGTATATCATAATAGTAATAGTTGTGTACACAGAGCACAAAGTTGATAGTACTTTATTTGAACTGTTACGTACCTGCACGGGTACGTGAGATACTGATGGTGGGGCCAGCCGCCACAGAATCGAAGTAGGATGATCGCGCTCAGCTGGAGTAGCGTGCAAATGAGGCTACGGAATGCTAGCACGTGGCCACCGAAGTAGCTGACTTTCCGGTCAGCAATTTATCATTTATACTAACCTTTCAGATGCAAAAAAAGTTCTGTTATCCGTGGTGCTTTGTTTCTTTCGTGAATCCTCAGACATGGTTCTATAGCGCTTAAAAGTACAAATACTAATAATTATTTTAGCGCCTATAATAATTATTATTTGAAGCGCTTGTTTTAGAATAAGACCCAACTTGGAGGGGGGGGTCTCCAGACCCCAAAGACCCCCCCCTGGATCCGCCCCTGCTATAGCCTTCATGATACTTATAGCCAATAATTTACTGGCCTTTCCACCAGTACTATAAGTGTACTATAAGTACTGTGGGTACTGGGTACTATGGACACCGTGAGTACTGTGAGTATAGTGTAGGTACTGAGGGTGGCGTGAATAATGCGAGTACTATAAGTACCGTGGGTATTGTAGATACCGTGAGTACTGTGTACTGTGGATACTAGGCTACTAGAGACCTGAAAATCTATAGGAGCCTTTTAGATCACATGAGGCTAGCAGAGACCATTAATGATAATCACATTATTAGTTTAGTACAGTACATAATGCAAGTAGAATATAACATGTAACAGTTAGATTTATGTACTAATGGATCATGGGAAAGACATAACAATGTTTTCAGAACAGCTGATCATGCAAATGTGGTCAGAGAAGTAACTGCACATACGTATGGTCCTGGAGTGTATCCATGCAGTAAAGAAGTGTGCTGAACACACCACAATCCACATTACCTTGCCGCTTCTATAATTGTGGTGCTAGAGTAACAGTTAGGTCCTGCTCAAACATGGAATCCAGTAAAGCCATGGTTGAACTATCAGTGTCATACACACACAGAGAGCTCACTCCTAGAGTAAATTAAATTCAAAATCACCATCCAGTGATCACTATGAATGTACCATTTTGCTGGCTATAGCTGCTCCATCTCAGTCAATTTTCCAAAAGTGTGTTTTGTAATTCTTCACACTCCGTAGTGAACTTATGATATATACGTATTTCTGGTATGTTCCTCGTCTTTTTACACCATTGTCATCTTTAGATTTATATTTTAAGTATCTCCATAACTTCTCTGTTTGTTGGGCTGATAGCTGTGGCCAGAATTTCATGCGATAGTATCCCGTTAGGGGATGGCAACATGCAGGGAATTATGCTTAAAGTATTTAAACAAACCCATCTTTTGCTACACTGAAAATCGCCACAAGAAAACACCGTTGCACGAAATTTTATAGGAAAAATATTTAAAATCCCACAGTAACTACGAAAATTGTGAAAATGGTTTTCTACAAATTTTGAGTCCATACAGTAATACAACAACCAAGTAATATACTTCTTTAATCATTCATTAAATAAAAATATTATATTCAACTTTTCAATTTCCCATAGGAAATACACACATTACAGGTTTAGAAATTGCAGTATCCAAAATCATCAAACTTGGTGTCAATCAACTCCTTATGAATTGCTCTATTATTTATGCTATGGTTACTGAATAACAGCACTTTTTAATTACAACATGAATGTTCTTTCATAAATGTCAGTGTAAGTTGCTACTCATACCTCTTTATGGTAAACTACTGTATACAGAGGGAAATATTTTTGGATATCTATTTCCAAAATTGACAAGGAACCTCCAGCCATTTTTGAGGTAAATCCCATACAGTAACAGTCTGTTACTGCACAAGGAATCGATATGAAAAGAAAGAAGAGGTGTCACAGTGAAAAATTCCAACCTTAAAATGTAGGACTCTTTTCTGATCAAAAGCTATGACTAAAAGTATGTTTTATAAAAGGTATGAAGCTTTTGTATGCCTGACACATATTGAGCTGACCAAAGGTTTAATTTCTACAAGTGAATTTTTTCTGCTCTAGGAACTTTCCTCAGTTTCCTGTTCCTTACGTAGCTGCGTATTGCTAGTTTTATTTCCATACGCCACCATATATTATTAATCAGTCTGTTAATGTTTCTGTGACCTGAATTGTGATTATTAAAATTTTATTTCCATCAGCAGTAACACTACACAGGCCTTAGCCGCCATTTTGATTTCACTTCTTTTTCATTATGGCTTTTTTCAGTTCTTGGCCGCTACCTTTTTATACCCAGGGTGTTTTTGGTTGAGAATCATAGCTAGCTAGCTTGTATGAATAGTTTTGGTATAAGACAGTCAAAGAATTTTCCCAACGGGAGGAGGAGCGAGCAAACTCTTAGAACCAACCTTATAGCAAGAAATGATTTTTGCAAACCTAAGATGATGTGATGATTTTCAGGAACCCATATCTCAGGAACTGCTATGGCAATTTCTTTTAAATTTGGTGTGTAATATGTAAGGTACGGTATATGAAGGCAATAAAATATGTAATTTTGGTGAAAATAGGCTCAATAGTTTTTGAATTATGAGAGGCTAAAATCAGCAACTTGACCTGTCATGTAATAAAACACTTGCATGCCATATGTCCAGAGTTAAAAATAACAGTCGGCCATCGGCCATTTTCCAAACAAAATTGGTTATTTCCGAACACTTTCAAAAGTATTAGGCCCTTTTTCAGACCACTTAATCAATATTTTGTACACAAGTTCCATAAAACGGCCATTTACTTTTACAAATAGCTGAACGCTTGATGAAGTATTTGGCCATTTGTCCACACACTTTCCATTTTTTATTTTGAACTCTGTATGTCTTTCTTGGTTGCTGACACATGACCGTGTGTCTTGATTTAAAAAGTATTTTACATGTAATGGCTTGTATTAAAAAGTAAATAGGGATCAATCTCTCAATGCTCCTCAGTAGCTTACTTGAAGACACATGGTGTAGCATCAATTATTCACACAAACACAAGCCTATTATACCTTACGTCATGTGAAATTCACGTGACCACATTGGTATTCCAAAAACATCTCTAGTAACTAGAAGTACATTCAAATTAATCCAGAGTTGTGAGCCACTTTCGTGCAAAATTTAGTTAAGTGCATACTCCCTCCAAAAACAGCTGATGCAATTCTTCTGAAACTTTTTTCAGGGTGTATTGAAAGTGGACCATTTTGAAAGATTTGTTAACTGGAAAAAATATCACTCATCATCCAAGTGAGTGTTATTATAAATATCAATTTAATTTACTATTAGCTGATTAAATTATATGTTCATGCTTTGCTTCAGTACCCAAACATATCTAATGATGCAGAAACCCGGTTGGTTCAAGACAACCATTACAGTTATCATAAAATCAACACATTTCAGTTAACTGATACATACCATGAATGAAAAATGAATTAACTTGCATTATAGCATATATTGTAGCAGTGTAAACAGAAACTTATAAAGTTACATGACAATTAACCTATAGTTATCTACAGGGTACTTACCAATATTCAGTTGTAACAGTATTGCATAGAAATGTGTATAAAACTTCCTTGGGTCAATATTAAGAGCCTCGCCTGTATAAATTTATCCCATTATAGCACGCATGCAAATATATTAAGACCTACAGATTTTATTCACTGGGATGCCCGCAAAGTGTTAATGAGGTATTGGCTCATCTTTCGTTTGTAAACTATCGTGACATGTACAGAAATTCACATTAAGCCACCTAAGTATGCATAGGTCACTTAGTATTACAGCTTTTCAATGCATTTTATATAGTTATTTAACTGTTTAAAAGACTTTAGTATGTAAGTTTCATTGTAGTTAAATAATTCAGCAGGTGTATTTTTGATACCTTTAGTATCCAGAGATTTTGGATATTTATTTGACAACACATTTTGTGTAATGAATATATTGATATGCAATTTACATACCAGTATGTGTGTGGGTGACAAGCGATTTTGATGTGAAATTCATGATATACCAATAATATAATATACCACTCCTTTGGCTTTCACTGCACGGAAGATTACCAAGTTAAGATGATGCAATACCTAATCAATACTTGGCGGGCAACATGCCTAACTGCAATCCATAACACTGGCACCCCTAATATCTGTAAGTTTTCTTTATGTAGCAAATGCCATAGTACACATATATACACAACGAAATTCATATAGATATATGATAGTTTTGATACATAATTCCTCCACATTTGGGGTTTTCCTACTTTCAGTTTGTAAGTTAGAGTACTTCATGTTGTGTAATCAAGGGTTTAAAATATTAAATTATGGCATTCTACAAACACATTATCATAAGGATGCAAACTTTGCATTGTTACGTTGGCTAACACCTGCTTGCTAAA